>OY284471.1:29152773-29238189 GCA_958336335.1 Dilophus febrilis | reverse complement strand
TATATATATATAAAACAAGGATCATATATCGGTTGTATATAATGAAATTATAATATAAATATATACAATTATAATATTTATCAATTATATTATATATATACATAAATAGATCCTCTGTATATAAACAATTTGATTCTATATACATATGTAAAATAGAAAATATACAATACGAATTGTATAAAATATAAAGTTAATTAACACTATATATTTACAAAGTATATCTTATATATATCTAAAAGTCCATACACGTTTTATTTTAATTTGAAACATTGCAAACAAAATGAAACAAAATTTTAAAAAAAAAGTGAACAAACAAAGTATATATATATATATATATATAAATATGTTTATCCGAGTGTACTGTTTATTGAATAATTAAATTAATTTTGAACCGAAGAAGAAAAAATAAAAATAATATCGAAATTGGCTTTTTCCATATAATCTTAATTTATTTTAATCTACTTCACTGTCATTTTATATAGATTTCAAATACTTGGTATATGTGCAAGGATATTGTAAAAAAAAAGTCATATACATTTATAGTAAAGTGTATATACATATTCGATGAGTATTAGAACTGTAAAAGGAAAATATCATCATCAAAAATATATCCCTTCAACGATATCATCATTGTCATCATCATTTTTTGGTTCATATACCATAAATACATATGTGTTTATAAAATAGAAAATACATTCATAGTTCTTATATACATATTCATACTATTTTTTTATGTATAGGAATATAAACAGATATCCTCACATGGTGCATGTATGTATACAGACCCTGTCCTAAGAATTCTGTTACGTTATCTTATTTTATTATACATTGTATTATCCCCGGTAAATCTGTTTAGCCATTTTAAAGTAGAGTAACAATGCGGATCATTTTAAAGATGTATCGTATCTGTTCTTAAAAATACATTAAAAATACTACTGCAACGTTATCATTTCATTTATATCGAGAATTCTATTCTTTGAAAATCTATGTATAAAATTCTCACTTTCTCAGGGAAAATTTGTATAATATTCTGAGGCATAATTGTATAGCAAAATTATGTATAATTTTATGAAAAAATTCTGTGTACTTTTCTAATGACAACTATATTCCTTCCGAAGTGTATGTTCCTTAGATCCTTTTAAGTGTTCAATTACAATCTTTGTTTGGACAGCTGTTGTAATGTACATTTGAACGGAATCGACGTATATAATATATCATATATACATGATGATCTAAAATTTATATAAAATGGATATACAATTTATATAAAATCTATATATCTAACTATATATATATAATACAAAATGCAATGCAATTTAAATATTTGATATAAAACCTGCGCATACTCTAGTATCGCATTTCTGTTTCTGGGACGACGTCGTCATTTTATGCGTTATCCTCGTCATTGTTCGTGATCCAGCTATTTTTCATTTTCACAACTACACATATAGAAAAATAAACACATTCACACATATCCATATATCCATATACAGATATATAACTATGTCCTTTCACAGGAAAAAAAATGGATATATTTTCATTCATTGCTAAAATATCAGGGTGGTTATTTTAGCTGTTGTTTTTCGATTTTATATTAAATTTGTATATATATATATATTATTTATTTATTGTTACCGTGAACTATTTATTCATTTACCTCGTTCTAATACTATATATATGTATATATAGTTCCAAATAAATGTATTTCAATTGCAATTTTCCATTTAAAATACATTTTCTTTTTCGTGTATTTTTTGTTCACAGTGTGTTTTTCATATAAAAAAAATAAATAAAATAAAAACATCATCGCAATATCATCATTATTTTAATTTTCAATACCCTCTTCTGTCGTATACATATACAAGAAAATATATAGAATTATACCACAGAGTTGGTGTATACGTTCATACATATATATATAGCTGCTGCCGCCATCGTCATTATTATTTATCAGCCACCCTTTTTACCAGGCATCCGTAATAGAAAGAAAAAAAATCAAACACACACGTTTTAAAATGTGTATATTTTCCCCATAACCAAAAAATTAATGAAAAAATCATTTTTAGTGTTGTATATCCTTTCTCTGGTGTTGTGTGCGTATAAAATATTTGTTCCATAATAAAAATATATTACACATAATATTTATAATATATATAGAATATAAACAATATAGAAAATCATTTTGTGTTTCTCACATATCGTTTTTAAGTTTTCATTTTCATTTATTTTAAAATTGTAATTTTTTATATTTTTTTTTAGAAATTATAATCATAAAAATCATTAGGTTTTGTGGTGGTGTATTTTAATTTAATTTTTAATGTTTTTTTTTCCACAATTATTCTGCAAAATAAAAGTGTCAATAAAATAAAATAATTTTTTTCTCAAAATTTATTTGACATATATTTATAATATTAGAGAAAATGATGTTGTAAACACATAATTCGATTTTCATTTAGATTATTGTGTGATTGTGCAATATATATCTGTATGAATAATCAGATTTTCTATATTTGTTTTCTATTTTTATTATATAGGATATATTTTAGATGTAAAAAAAAAGTTTTTTTCCAAAATTAACAATAATATTATTTTCTGTGTGATAAAAATTGTGTGTGTGTGTTTTTTTTGAGTGTTATATAAATTTGTTTTTATATTAAAGAATTTTTTTATTGTATATTCATATAATGTAATATATAAATATATATATATATGCACATAAGTCCTTGACATGTGTGATGATGAACGTGAATATTTATGTATGGGAAAAATCAATTAAAATACATGTAATTTAATTTTCTTATATGTATAGCCCTATTTATAGAATAAATTTAAAAAGAAAATGTGATATTCATTGATAAAAACAAAAAACAAACCAGAAAAATAAAAACATTAACATTTTGTTTGTAAAATTCTATATAAGAATATTTGCGGGTTATAGAATGAACCACACCCGCCCTTGATTTATATATATATATATACACTCATATATATGTGTTTATATACATTTATTTATCACAAAATATATATATATATATATACATAAATGTATGCGAATAAATTGGCTCTTATATTTTATCATCGCATATGATATCGTCGCGTGCGTATGTGTTTGTATTTAAATATATATATATATATAAATATATTGATGTAACAAGGGAAAGTAGAACTAAAGTAGCAAACAAAAACACAAAAAAAATAAGAAAAATCTCCCTAATATAAAAATAAATCAAATAGAAAAGTTATCGCGGGGTTTTTGCTTTTATTTTTTTGTTTTTAACCAAATAAAAAAAATTTTGTTTAAACGAAGCACAAAATTTCGTTGTTAACAATTGTGTATATTTATTATATAAAAGAAAATTTTATAATCAAATGAAAAAATAAAAGTTTTTAAGTTGTGCAAAAAAAAAATAAATATACCTCATCCATCGTTACCTATATAATAAATATATTATATAAAATCATCAACATCATGCAGATATACAGATAAATAAATATCAATCAAATATACATATATATGTGAACAGATAGAAATAAAAAAAATGTATTGATACAAAAGATTCAAAACAAGAAGCGTATAAATAATATATAAATAAAGAATTCAAATTACACTACCGCAATATAATAATATACATATATATATAGTGATAATATACGTGAAAATATCAACTCTGCAAAAATAAAATAAACTATTTTATATATATTTTATATAAATTGCTTATTTAGTGATTATAGTTTATAAACAGAGTTGTGAAGCATCCTCAAAAATGTTCAATAAACACAGGTATGCAATTTGCAATTTTTTTTAGGTTTTAGTTATTCTCATAGCAATTTAATACGCATTTTAATATAATGTTTTATGATGCGGTTAATATATCGAAAGTATATTGGCACAGAAGGGATTATATAAGATTGTTTTTTTTATATACCATACATATATTTCAATGCGTGTTTGTTTGTTTGTTTTTTATCGAATAACATTATATGTATCTCATATTATTCGTGATTTTTGTATTATTTTGTTATCCATAAGATTAGTTTTCCAACTGAATATTTTCTCTATATATCTATAATTAATATAAATAAAGATATTTTTATGTTTTTGGAAAAATAATGTGTTTGGGACAGAGTCATAGACAGAATGCAGATGGTTTTTTGTTCTTGAACTTTTCTCTTTTGGATAATTTTATTTTTAAATTAAAAATTCTATTTCATTGTTGATACTATATAAATAAAATCGTGTAACCGAAATGTATTTCCATTCCATTCACATATGTTAAAATCGATTTATATTCTGGTTATATATTACCTAATGTTGTGACCGTTTTTTCGTAATTTAGTTCATTTATTTAATCTAATAAGATCGATATGTGGTCCTCGGAAGTATCGTATAACTTCTATAATAAGTAAGAGTGGCATATATTTATATATATCCATACCATATCATATAATATTTATATATATATATATACACATAGTATTTGTATTATTTTAAATGGTAATATATACATACATATGGTATGAATATTGTACATGTAATTGAATTTAAAAACTTATTTGATAATAACAAAATCCAACAAAAATCCAAATCTTTTTGACTTAAAATCAGACTAAAATTAAGAAATCGAAACGTTCATATTCATAGATATAGAAGAACGAATAAATATACGAAAATTTCTCATTTTATAATGGATTTTTCAAAATTATATCGTTCTGTATATGAAAAATATATATCAATATATGGTTTGTCATCTGCATTTATATACAAATCATATATATATACAATTTAAGTTTATTTGGATTGTTTTTTTTATTTTTATATTTAACATATTGAAATGGTCTCTTTGTGCCAGATAATATATCTGATGTCGTCTGCGTATATATACAATATATAAAATTTAATTATTTATGTGTTCGGATTTTTTTTTTATTCAGTATTTTTTTTTTATACGTGGCCCATATTCTTCTATGAATTTTAAATATTTTCAAAGCATAAACCAATAAAGAGATATGTTCATATAGGTAAAATATTTTATTTAAATGTAATTTTTATCATTCACGGAGTCCTTTTTTTAATGATTAATTTGATTAAATTTATACTGCGGCGATTATATATATATAGTATTCGCGGTATGAATTGCATGATTAAGAAATTTAAAAAAAAAATCTTGTAACTTCGTATCTTATATAGGATTAATGTGGCATTTATTAATTTTTTTTATATATTCTAATTCATAAAGTATAAACAAGATTTTTCATTTTTATTTTATTTTTCTATTAAATTGATTGATTATCCTTCAAAAAAAAAAGAAATACACTGAACTACATCAAAACATATCCATCACCATAACTCACCGAACCATTAAGCTCATCTTTGAACATAAAATCGATTACCCACCGTATTAATATCCAATATACCTACAATTCTAATAAAGGTTTATCTTCTAAAGTCAACTGATATTTTTTCATATTTTATCCATGTGAAAATTGCAATCATTGATATTGCACTGCGGTCTTAAAATTTTGGCAAAAGACTTTGATTATATACGTTTGCATGTAACAAAACCAATTACTGAATAAATAGTATTTATTAAACAATTATCAAAATAACAAAGAAAATTATTTTTCCTATAACAAAATTATTAATTTGACATAAATTCGCATTTAAATTATATCAAAAATGATATAATTATATTTATTTTCACAATAATTCAACTATAAAATTAAAATAATTATGTATGACACGCTCTGACACAATAAATTTTCAAACCGTACCTACATTTATCTATTGGTATATATCTTCAAAATTATTATAATAAAAATCTAATTATAATTCTTATTAAATCACCATTCGCAGCTATATTTTAATCTATATATATATCAATATATATGTTTGGATTGGATGGATCAATTTTCTTTACGTTTATATACCCATATATAGTATGGGTGAACAATGAAAATTTTAATTGTTTCATTTTGAATATGTAAATATATCGCAACGATAATTGACATTATTATTTTTTTTTTTTTTTATTATTTTTTCATCAATATTATTCAATGAACTTTATATTTATTTGAAATTAATCGATTTTCAGTGAATATTTTATAGATTATGTTACTACATATTGTATATATATTGTAAATAATATTGTATCAGGTTTTGTTTTAACACATACCATATAATATATAATATTATACCCTGCCATATTACAGATTACATGAAATTATTTTTTACTGTTATCATTATATACGGATGATTAATTAATATGGTTTAATTCAAAAATAATTTTTTTATGTATCCCCATAATGAAGATACATTCATATTTGATGTGCATAAAAAATATATACACACATTTTTATGTATATTAAATGAAATGATAAAAAAGAATATTATTTTAATTGGAAGATGATAACAAAAAAAGGTTATAACAAAAAAAAAAAACAAGGAAAATATTTCAAAAATTACCTGCGTATAATATTTTTACATCATTTAACATTTTTCATTTACAAATCTATATTTACAATACGTATATATATTTACGTGAAAATGTTCGTGTTTCCTAATAATGTAAATCTCAGTGGTTCTTAAGATTTACGATTCATTTACGATTTTTGTTAAAATAAATGTATATGCTATTCATTTTGATTCATGTCTTGTGTTAACAAACTAAATCAAACATTATTATATACATATACCGTCAAAAAAAAAAAAAAACAAATAAATATTTCAAATTGGAGTCACAATACAATGTATAGATTGTTTGATGACACTCACAGATTATTTGAAATATTCGTATTTATATCTATATATGTTCAAGATGATTCAAAAAAAAAGACACTATGGTAACAAATACATAAATAAATACAAATATATACGCTGCAGAAGAACAAATTGTTAAACATTTACAAAATAAATGATATCAAATTTTTATTTTATTCTTATATTTGTTTATCGATATAGACAAACAAAAACAATCACAATAACAATAATACATTGCGATTTCTATCGTTTAACCGCAAAAAAAATAAAAATCATTTCTATATATTTTTCATTTAACATTGTTAATTTTTCTTTTTGCTCTGTATGTTTGGAAAATTTTAAGGATTGTAATTCGATCGTAAAATATCCTTTATTTTTATCACAAATATTTTGTTGTATTATAAATCATAATCATTTTATGGTGATTTCGTTTTATTAAAGAAAATATATTTATCTTTCTAAAATGTTGTAAAGTGAAAATTGAAACTCGTTCCAGGGTACCAAAAATTTGTGAGAATTCGAGGATGGCTTGATTGATTATTATTTAAACCACCGAAGCACTTATAAAATATATAGAAAGATTCATTTTTCAATATGCATATATGTAAAGTTATAATATATGAAAATATACCGAATGAAAAAATCTCTAATTAGTGATCATCTACCATATTATATCTATATACTATATCAAAACTATGTATAATATTCTGAAAGTGGCAGAAGAAAATGTCAGTAAAATGTGTATATAGAGAAAAGGAAAAATACACTATACAATATTGTGCATAGGAGAAAAAAGGATTTAATGTCAACAGCATATATAGCTTTATAAAAAAATTATATTATACACACCGCATCTATATAAATAAATAAATATATATATTTGTATATTGCACTATATATATATTTATAAATATATAATAAAATACATTAACGTATTTCTTTAAATTGATATATATATATATTTTAATGCAACAGTGAATTTTTTTTTATTCTTTTTCATTAAGTATTATATGAGACTGTGAAACACCATGACATAAACAATTCATATATCTATTATGACATATGAATTGTGTGTATTGTATAGCTGTTTTACATAAAAAAAAAAGTATCATCTTTTATATACAATTTTTTTTTTTCATTTTCGCACGTATCTAATTAATCTATCTATTCATCATAGAAATTTATTTTTTTATGTATATATAAGTATTATAACGGCTTTGAATTTCATATAGACATTTATAAAGAAATAATATAGATACATGTATGGAAAATGCATCAGCATAATGAATTTGTCGTATATATATCTTATAATTTAACATCACATGTGTATGTATAAATATCCACACTCTTTTTTTTTTGTTCTTAAACAAATTAGACTTTTTTTTTATATAGTTATGTATAACATCACCTTTTTACATGCAATTCATTGGGTTTCTTCAAATATATATACATAACTGTATATTCATATACGTTCTATACAATCTATATAGAGTCTCAGTATATGCATAATAAAACAGAAAAGGTTAAACAAAAATCGCATGTTGATGATTGAATAACATTTCGGTTCTTCTCTTGCCCCCATAATTCATTAGTTAAGTACATATTTTTTCCTGCACATCATAATAAGTATATACATATATAAGACAACTATATTCAATCACCTTATTTTTACATTAAAAATATAAAAACTCTCATTTATCAAATACGCTATGTAATGTAATTGCAAAAAAACTTTGTTACTATATATATATATATATATAGAAAATATATTTCACCTCATCTCAACCTCAACACATCCTTCAAACTTATTACGATATTGAATATTTCATTCCATATTTAAATAACAAAAAAAAACACTATGAAATGAAAAAAATACCCAAGAACAAAAAAAAATGTGCAATAATAATTGAAAACCGCATACAGAATTAAAAAAAAAGTAATAACCGCACACGAAATGTATATAGTAAAATAATAACAATCATGTGAAATAAGAATTTTCATTATAAATATGCCCTTATTTTATTATATACATATTTAAAATATCATAAAAATATTATTTAAGCATTAATTTTTATTTCATGTATATATTTTACATTGTATAATTTATATACGATGATTGATCTGATTTCATATTGAAAATATTTTACTATATATTTACATATATACTAATAAAAAAATGGTCTTACAACTTATTTTATGCATGCAACTTGAAACTTTACAAATGATTTAAATTACAAATATCCTTTATTTATTTCTCCGTATAGTTTTTTTTTTTTTAAGTAAATATGTTGAAGAAAAAAAATTGTATATTTGGATTATTTAAATTAAATTGTATAATATAGTTTTTCAGTTAATATAATCATTTATTATGTTTTATCAAAATAATTATAGTAAGTAATTTATCTAAAATTGAAAATATTCCAATAAGTATATTGATGAATTGCAAAAATGGAGAAAAAAATTTCGTAAATAAAAATGTACTTAATTATTTATATAATGCTAAATGAAGAGAAAATTATATAATGTAAAATGTATATATAAAAAGTTCTGTATACTTAAAATAAAAAGCTTTCTGAAAATTAAAACAATATATTATACAAATATAGCTGACGGCTATTATTATCTATGTACATTGTACATACATATTACCATGTAAATATTAATAACAAATAAATTAAAAATGTTAACAAAATAAATATGGATATTTTTTATATTCAGTTATAAGAACAATAAAAAAAATAAAATAATATAAACAATGCTCATTAAAGGATAATCATTACATTCATATATATATAAATAAACATCCTCAATTTGTTTATGTATAAATAAGTATATTATAAATATACATTCCTTTATCTTGGTATATACTTCTATTTATGCAAAAATTCTATCCTATATATATATAAGAATTAATAAATACAGTTATTTTAGTATAAAATAAACTGCGAATTCTATATATATTAAGAGGAAATGCATTTTCATTTCCGTATATATTTCTATCGTCTACTTCACAAAAAAACTATTTCTGTTTTAAATATTATATATTGTTTTTATTTGATAAATTGTTATATTTATTATATAGAGTTTAGCTTTTTTTTGTTTTAAATAAAAACAGAAATAAGAAAAATTTATTTTTGTATATTGCATTTAGAATTTTCCAAAAAAAAGTAAAAAAACATATATTTTCTAAGTAGATTAATGAGGAAAATATCATCGATATTATAATGTTCATTTTTTTTTTACATCGTATCTGTTATTATTATCTGTTTACTTCCCTTTTATTGACTTAATTTATTATGTTTTTTTATTTTATTGTGTGACTGACACTATATATATTTAGAAGACTCTCTATTACAATACGAACCTTATCAAATAGATTTCTTATTAATGCTTATTAGTACAACAAAAAAAAATTCGAAAATGATAATATCAAAAATAAATAATCAGTTTATAGACATAATAAAGTTCATATATAATATGTAAAAAAGTGTTTGTGTGTTGATGTTCTGGAATCCGAGCCAGTGTTATTTGAATTTTTTCTTTAAATAATTCAAGAAAAAGGCAAACAAAAAATAAGCCATAGATAATATAAAAATAACCTTTCATATAAATTTTATTTATTGTTTTTAACTCACTTCTTTTAAATATATAGTCATGTTTTCCATTGCATTTATTTAACCAAAAGTAAAAAAAAACGAACAAAATACCATATAAACTCATTTAATTTTGTACATATACTGTCAAAAACGATTTCTATGCAAATTTTTAAATTCTATATATCTATTCTATATACAGTTGGTTTCGTGTCTGAGAATAGTTTTTCATATTTGTATGTAGTTTATTCGTAAATAAATTTCCTTGTGATTATATAAATATATAGTTGTATATATTTTAATTGAGATAAAATAAATAGGTCTAGGTTTTTTTTTATATGATTTTTTTTTAGCGTGTGACTTTTCAGTCTATATTTGCTTATGATTTTAATGGTCTTTGTTTTTAAAGTAATCTATTTTTATAAATACTTGTTATATACAAAAATGTAAAATACAAAAATTGATTATTTCTATAATCGTGGTTTTTTTTTCAAATAGCAAACAAAAATCTATTTTGAAATAAAAATGTTTTATTTTTATCTTAAAATTCTTAAATAAATTTTCATTTTTAAAGTTATGGTTTTTATCAATAATAAATAATGTCCGATTACGTTCGATGATTGGTTTTAGAGTGCGACAACATTCTTCTATGTTTCCGGTTTCATTATTTGTTGATGCCGGCAAATATACTTACGACTAACCATGCCATGGGATAATGTACAGCTCTGTGTGAAATTTCGAAAAATACGAAAAACCGGAAACCATTTTTTATGTCGTCAGTTAAGGCACCTTTCGGTCTCAGCGTTTTCCCAGAATAATACCACAGTTTAGCAAATAAGCAATACAAATTTTATTTTTATACATTACAAATGATTCATAATTACCGCATAATTAAGAATATTCAAGACAATTTCACCTTAAATTAAACATTTAATAATAAAAATAATTGTCGAATATATAGAAATTTTATCACATGATTCTAATTTTTTTTTTGATGTTCAATTTTCAAATATATATACCATATAACTATAAATAGAAATATATAAACAGATATTATATTTAGAAATATCTATATATAAAATATAAAATAATAATTGATAGAATATGATATTAAATATTATATAAGAAAAATTTAGCATAAAATATTTTATTGGAACATTTCCAGGAACAATTTCAGCATAAAATTTTCTCTTATTTATATAATAATAAAAAATTAAATATGACTTGCATATTGATATTGCTAAACGGTGATTGCATTTCCATTCCAAACTTTATTCTTTTATAAACGTAAAACATTTTTTCCTTATTTCTTTTAATAATGTCTTCTCTATATCATATTTCTATATGATTTCTAGATGACTATTTGTGCATTGCGATATAAACATATTTATTCAATATATGTAAATTTGCCAATTGTCTGAATATATAATTGTTTTTATATATATTTATTTACATTTGTTATATTATAAAGGGTTTTTTCTATATCTCGCAAATCTATCTATAATAATTAATAAACTATATATTTTTTGTCGATTCTTAATGTAAGAAATCGTTTAATTTATATTATAGATATATAATGATTTCATATTCAGCAATTATTTTTTTTTGTAAATATCTTAAGAAAAAATATTCTTGTTTATTGGATTCAAAATACAAATAATATAAATTTTTACTGTGAGGTTTAGATATTGCTTATATTTGCAATTTTCTTGATATTGCTCTTGAGATAAAAACGTTTATTATAAATATACATAGATATATGAAACTTAAATCCCTTATAATATGATGGGGGGTATTTATTTTTGGAATTGAGTGTGGAATTCAATGCCAATCGATATATTAATATTATAATCGAATATCTTTTAATTTTATATTATGGATATAAATACATATAAAAAGTATATATTATATATATTAAAATTATTTCCTAATAATTTTAAATTATTCTATATATATAAATGCCAAAAAAAAAATAAATAGGTAATATAGCCAATTTGGTTATAAAACGATGCATATGTGATAAACACTTTCACATATACCGCATACCTGAAATATTTATATAGATACTAATAACAAATTTTAAATTAATATATTTAAAACTAATTTGTTTTAGCTAATATATGACGTTTTTTCCTTCATCCATATCGGTATATATTTATATATATATATATATATATATATAATTTCCCATTTTTTATGTATATGCACTAAAACGAATTTTCCATAGTCCTTGGAATATTCATATATGACATTATATACCAAAAACTCTGTACATTATAATATACCTTTGTATGTATATATAATATAGATATAAAATAAAATTCACCAAATAATTATGTATACATAACATATATATAAATAGAGGTGCATATTTGTAATTTAAAATTTAAATTACTTTTTCCAATTCAATTATAAGTTCATTTTGTTGTCTTGTTATAAATTCTATAAATATATATATAAATATAAAATACATTTAAGTGAATAATACAATACAAAATGCGCTGATACAACAGACATTGCGCGTTATTTATTTAAGCTCAATTTAATTTATAGCCTGGGTATAAAAAAAAATTAATGAATAAATAAATATATTTTTATATTCGCGTATGTGCAGGATATTGTGTTACGGGTTGTAATTTATATAACAATGGTGATGAAGAAAAAAATATTACTTTTTTTTTTGTTAATTTTATTTGTATATATATATTATACATAATTCGATTTATTCGAATATATGTAACATACATTTTATATATATAACAACATATTGCCTCAGACAATATATAGAAAGTGTAAAAGTTTCATTTCATTATATTCTCTATTATATAATAATACAATATAAAGTTTGGGCAACAAAAAAAAAATAATACAAATAAAAAACGAAACTTTTCTTTCAAAAGCATATATATTATATAAATACATTTATGTATATAAAATTTAAGAAGAACATGCAATTTTAATTATAATCCTTGCGTATATATACACATTAACCTCTATCTATAGATATTTATTACACTATAGCTTTTGTTTCATATCTATTTTATGTAATTCACAGGTGACGTCGCTGCAATGACGACGATGCGTTAGCAGTGACTATGGGACCAGAGGCATGGGCGTACGCGCAGACCCTGGGTCTTTCCGGTGGTGTCAGGCATTAAGCCGGTCGCGATCATTCGCCACAACACTTTTAAGAGATTTTATACGAATAAATTTATTATTTCTTACAATTACCATAAACGGTAATCCATTAACTGGTAAGTTATTTTATATATTAGAAAAAAATTTTATATTAGAAAAAATATATTAGAAACAATATATTAGAAAAAAATTATTTGAAAACTTATATATAATTTTTTTGTTGTTGACATTATTCACTTTTATTTGTATAAATTTTTATCACTATACCTGTATATATGTATATCGTATTTTTTTATTTTTTTTTATTCTATATATTCATGAATTCTGACCATAATTTTTTTGTGTTGGATGACCTTTTTTTATATATATATATATATATATATATATATATAAAATCAAATAAATAAACCCCAATAAAATTTAAGTAAAATACATTTTATGCAGATATAATTAATTAGTTTTATAAATGTGGTTATGGTATATGTGCATATAAGTATCAGTATCAGGTTCGATTCTATATTATTTCTAGTACCCCCCGATTTAATTTTATATTATTGCAGTCGTGTAAATTATTTTACAGTCATTGCGGCATAAAAAATTGAAGTAGACTAAAAGAGCTTCGGTTTAATTTAACAAGATACGGATATCGAAATGGTTGTAAAAGTGAAATTTTTTTTATGGTTGCCGGGTATACCCTTCTGATTTAATTATTGACTTTTAATTAACTGAATTTATGAGAATTTACTATCTATACAGAAATATAAGTTATGATTTTTTGCAGAAATTTCATCCAATATTAGTTTTTATTTCTCCATCCCTCCGGTCTTTTTGTTCTGATCGCGATCACAGAATTATATTGCTTTTTCTACTTTCCAATATACGACTATGTTTTCAGTTTAGTTGGAATTTCTGCCGTACAATATTTTTAGCTGACCATTGTGTTGAACCGTATTGAATTTCAGTGAAATTCTTATAAGAATTTTCTCATATGAAAAATTAAAAATAAAATCCTTTGAATATACTTGTACTTTTTTTTATACAAAATATTAAATAGATGGCTTTTATATAAAATAGAAAAATCACTTTAAACTTTATTATGCAAATGCAAAATGTAAATGCGAATATTAGTATATATATATACATATCATTTAAAAAATTTTAAAAATAAAGGTGCTATACGCGGTAAAAGAATCTGTTGAAAAGATATTATATGTATATATACGATCCATACATTATATAGTTGAGATTATTTATATTCAAAGTAAAATTACTGTTAATGACATTCTTAAATGGTATTTTATATATTTATTGAGTACGCGATTTTGATACGATAAGTTTTTATATAATAAAATATACCTTTACTTATTACATATATACTATATACATAGTTATATAGCAGTATAAAAATGCGCTGAAGTTATTCCTTATAGCATCGTTGCAGTTTTAAATATATGTATATGCAATATTGAGTATATAAATTTATTTAGAATAATTGTATTCAGAAAATTTATATAATAATATATACCTTTATAAATTTTAATATATTATTATTTTATAAAAAAAAAATATGTAAATTTTTTTTAAATATACATTTGTTCTAATTTTCTTTTCTGGTTTATTTTTCTGAAAGAATAAATATTTAATATTACCACTATGATTTTATTATGTTTGCATATATATAATACAATATATATACCATCAAGAAAATCGTTTTAAATACTTTATATATATATATATATATAGTTAGTATTTTTTTATTACATGAATTTTATATAGGTATGTTAAACAGATTTTTGCATTTTAAGTAATTTAACTTCAATATACTTATATGTTTTATTATATATACGTGCAAATTTACATTTATTTTCTAAATTTTATAACTATGAAATGTATTTATGTATTTTATATGTTTCGTATAGTTTAATATATATACAATTATATATAGATTATTGCAATCAATATAATTGTATTGTATAATTTAATTTTTTATTATAATATTAACATATATATTTGAAAGTGTATATAATTTATCTTATAAATTCCATCACCACATCAATTAATGTTTATGTACATTTATATAGTTTAAGACAAATATGCGGTTTTCTACTTATATATATATATATATATATTTAGATAAATGATTGTAATTATATATGGTTAAATATTATGTATCCTTATACTTCTATACATCAGATCTTATACATATTATTTGTGTATATGCATATTTCTTTATATATAGAACAAACTGTCTATATATATATATATATTCCATAATATAAATGAATAATTATGTATATTGAATAATATATCTATGTATGTATATAGTAAAATTCCTATCCGGAGATATAATGATATATTCAATAAGATATATATTTTATATTAGAAATAAGCTAACATTTTTCAAATTTTGTATATAAAACGTGTATAGAAATATGTGTATAAACAATATGAAAAATTGTTTATATTATAGATATATTGTAAAGCATTTCAAAACTCATTTGTTTACTTCATTCATTTTTATATCCTTTTCTTTTAGCATATCGTATCTATAAATATATATATCTAATATCTTTACATTTATTTATAAACACACATATTTCTTGTGTTTCACCATTCGCACCACCGTCAATAATGTATATGTATTGTTTATATAATATAATGATAATAATAAACAATAATATATATCTATATATTTTATATAAATATATTTACAATATATTAAGGATTACTATAGGAATAGGTATATATTGTTAAATAAATTCCATCAACATATGTGAGTTAGCTAAACAAAATGCAAAAAAAAAAGTTTTTCTTTTATATATACATATATATAGATATAGGTAATAATATGACAATGCTTTTATATATATTTCCATAAATATATAATTACGTATTACATTCTATGTATATGCAAATTTTACTCATTAAATGTTAATTGACTCATTAATGGGTTCGCTAACAATTTTACAAAATAGAAAATTTCTTAACATATACATAATAGCGTATATATGTATTATTCGTAATATTTTCTTTTCATATATATATTTATTCATCTATTTATAATGACTATATATCTATAGTATATATATATTTATTGTATACACAGACGATAATAAAACTAATATACAGAATATACATTCTTGTTAAAGTATTTTTCTTTTATATATCCTTTATGTATATATATATACCCACATATGGTGTATATGTATATTTAATAAAAAAAAATGTATATGCATTTATTACATATCGCATAAACATATATATAATATTATGTGTACATATAAAACTTTTCAGACACGTATATAATCTTTTGTGACATTTCTATTAATAATCGGGTGTGAATATTTATATGAATATGTCATATTTATATATGTATTTATTAGGAAAAAAATTAAAAAAAAAATCACCGTTTTAAATGAATATGTTAAATAAATTGATGTATTTATTTTATTGGCATGTCTCGTTATATTTCATATATTTTAATAGAAAAATGCATCGTCTGCTTTTAAAAAATTTTTGTTTGTATATTTCTATAAATAGATGTATTCCTGATTGATGAATATTCTATAAATCTATTATACTATATTTTTCTGATAAGGAACACATGATTGCCATAAAATTGGAGAATATTTCTATATAGCCGTATGTCTATAAATGAAAAAAATATAAAATAAATTTTTCGCTCTACAACCAATAATATGATTTTAGCGCCCAACAACAGCCTTCTGTTGTTAGTTTCTTAATTTGTGCCCTTTACGGTGTCGGTGATTAGCCGTGGCGGAAAATACAACTCTGTGTTAAAATTCAGATTCAAAAAATAAACGAAAACACAAAACATATTTTATGCATTCAGTAGGATTCGAACCCACGACCCCAAAATTTCGTTAGGTTTTCGTTTCGACCCCAAACTCTAAAAATATCTGATTCTATAATTGTTGTTACCATTCGGTACCCTTTAAAATTGATTTTCCTTTTGTGATTAATTCACGTGATTAATATGCTATTTGAATAAGAAAGTAAAGAGGATGTATATATATAGATGATCAAATGTTACAAAAAAAAAGAAGCACAACAAAATACCTATCCCACCGTATCTGTCTGTCTATATGATGAAAATTAAATGCATAAATAAATTATTTTATATAAGCTATTTTCCATACATTATTATAACCTATGTACATACGTTACGTTTATGTATATATAGATTATATAGATTTTGTTATATAAATGTTAATATATGCGTTTATGTACTTTCTGTTGCTGAAACATATAATGTTAGATAATTTATAAATACATATATATATATATATATATATATATTCTGCTTCATATGCATTTAATAATGTATGCAATATCATGTTTTAATTTTATATGCAATTTTTCACAATATATTAATACATGCATGATTGCATATATACAAAATATATATACAATAATGTAATTTGAATTTCTATCGATATATATATATATGTAGATACAAAATAAATATGTATGGAAATAAAGAAAAGTTTTGCATCTGCGAAGACATACTAATATATATTATTTGTGTATTACATTATTTCTTACCATATATCACAATGTATATATTTATATAATATACACCCTCAACGTCATTTATATATAAAAGTGCATTCTCATGCATTTTCTAATTTCATATATATATTTATGTAATTATGTATTATTACATCAATTAATTTAATGTATATATATATGAATACATTAAAATTTGATTACAATTCTATCATAACATACATTTTATCTTTGTTATACCGTCTTATTACCCTATTATACGTTATTGCTATACATATTTTCATCAAATATTGGAAAACTTGGCATATAACATAACATTCAATTATTCAATTTGATTACATATATATCAAATTGAATAATTAATATTTCAAATATACAGATATTGATAGGCAGCTGGAGATATATCTTAATTAAAAATTAAAACTATATTTATATATAAATTCATCAAAAAAATTATATACTCTTAAAGTGCATATAAAGGGTTAATACTCGTTAATATATATATAGACACATTTTTGTCATATACATATTATGATTTATTTATATTACTTATAACTCTGTGGTGTAAATGTTAAAAATGCCAACCTAAAATTCTAACGAAATTTTGGGGTCGTGGGTTCGAATCCTACTGAATGCATAAAATATGTTTTGTGTTTTCGGTTATTTTTCGAATCTGAATTTTAACACAGAGTTGTATTTTCCGCAAGCGGTTGGTCGTACGGCTAATTACCGACACCGTAATAGACACAAATTAAGAAACTAACAACAGAAGGCTGTTGTGGACACTAAAACCAGATTTGTTGGTTGTATAGCGAAAAATTAATTTTTTTTATTTACATATTATGAAGGATATGATTAACAATAAATTATCATAATATTATTATATGTGAAAATATTTATAACATATATCTATATATAAAATAGACATATTGTAAATGTATACGTACAAACCGCCGGCGGTTATTGCAGGGTCAGCAAGGTAATCACTGCTGCCCAAAACCCAATCCAACCAAATCATCACCGATGTATTTATAATATTCGTTATTGGAATAATTTATAAAAACATTACTTTGAATATTTTTTGATTTGTTTTGATTTGTTTGAGTGGTGTCTCTATATGGAGCAAATAATATATGTTTAATGTTTATATGCAATGTATTACCAACGTGAATGAAAAATATAAGTCGTCTACATAAAAATAACAAAAACAAAAAAAACATAAAATCTAAATGATGTTTTGATGACTATCGCACAGTCTTATATCAAATAAATAAAATAAATTTAAAAATGATGATTATCACTTTTCATTAAAATAATACAATCAAACGTTTTTAGGGTAATCAAAAAATGAACTGCTTCTTCCTATTTAATTTAACATTGTTAATTTAATATTTGCTAATACTTTCATTCTATTCACTCTTCTACAAGAGTTTTCATATAGTATGATTTGTCTATTTCTTTTAGGTAATCAATTAAATGTATGCTTGCCTGGTCGACTATATTTATAATATGGTATTACGCATATTGTTTTAAGTACATTGTATGTTTTGAATGTATACTTAAATGAGAATATACGAACATTAGTATTGTGGATGGTGTGTTTTGTTTTTTAGACTAGATAACTATATATGCATGGCTGTCTGACTGTTTATAAAATGATATATATATAAATCTTTACATAGCATAGCTTTTGTGTGTGATATTTTTCTCATAGGTAATCATTTTTATTTCTGCTTATTGCTATATTTATTTATTTATTCTATATATCATATATATTCATATAAACCAAAACCAAAACCAACAATAGACAAAGCTATGAACTTACTCATACATAAAAAGCTGATAGAGGGATATTTTTTTTTCAAAATGGTATTATTTTTAGTCTTTCCCATGTATTTTGTATGAATGCGTTGATTTATTATTGTTTTATTTGGTAAATTTTTAATTATTTTTAATGTTTTTAATATTGTTTATTAATTTAAACATTTATGTACTATTAAGAATTATTAAACCAATTTATATTAATTCATTTGATAATTAAAATTAATGCAAAATAGTGAAAATCATATTGAAATAGTGAATAAAAGTAATAAAGAAAAAACCGAATGAAAATAAAGTGTTTGTTTATCTTCTAAAAAAGTGTTTGTGATTAAATTTTCTGTAATTAATTAATGTTTTTTATAATTTAATTTCTTTTTTACTACGAATAATAACAAAAAAATCAAAAACAATATTATATTTCAAGTAAAGTGCAATTTTTATAATGGTGATATTTGTCATTGTCAGTGCAATGTTTACATAAAGTTACGCTGCTATAGTTTTTTTCAATGTAATTTTTTTTATTTTCCTTTGGATTGCCGGCAAGATGGCAAGATGTTTTAATATATATTGGAAACTGGTTGGTTCTTTAAATTAATTGGACAGTTCCCACGTTTTCCTTTCAAAAGAATTAAGATCTTATGATAAAGTGGCTAAGTTTAATTAATTTTAATTAATCAACTATCTTTTAAATAATAAAAACAACTCATGATACCGTTAAAAACATTATAACATTGACAAGCTAACAAATGTGACCGGATTGCGAGGCTGATCTGAATAAATCTGATGACAACATGCCACCAAATTGAATGTTTTTATTATTTTTTTAATGTGTGTAGGATAAACTATGGTTTTTAATATCAAATTTGGGGTGGTAGTAATTAAAATATGTTAGAATATGATGAATTATGTAATTAAAATATATGAATTAAAAAATTGGTCAAAACCAACAATAGAGAAAGCCATGAAGTTGAATTTTTTTTAATACATACAAACGCTCATATAGGGACCGCAATTTATAACCATATGATAAAAATACATGAAATAGGGACAAAATGGGTGATTTTCATGTGGTTATTTTCTTGTTTTTCTGTTTTTCCTTATAATTAATGAAAAATTAATTAATTTTTTTTTAATTTATATATTTTAATTACATAATTCATCATATTCTAACATATTTTAATTACTACCAGCCCAAATTTGATATTAAAAACCATAGTTTATCCTACACACATTAAAAAAATAATAAAAACATTCAATTCGGTGGCATGTTGTCATCAGATTTGGACGGATCAGCTTCGAAATCCGGTCACAATTGTTAGCTTGTCAATGTTATAATGTTTTCCACGGTATCATGAGTTGTTTTTATTATTTAAAAGATAGTTGATTAATTAAAATATTTAAAATTAATTATTGAAATATTCACTATGTCTTGTTTTGTCAAAGTGAAGTGGATTTTTATCAGATTCTGGGTCGATAATAATAATGTTTGCATTGTGATTTATGTAATCTGCATTCGTGAAGGGGTTTTTACAAACCGCTGAATGGGTAGAAATTTGTCCGATGTCACGATGAAATTTAAAGTTAGTCACTTTATCATAAGATCTTAATTCTTTTGAAAGGAAAACGTGGGAACTGTCCAATTAATTTAAAGTAACAACAAGTTTCCAATATATATTAAAAAATGCGTCATATTCCCGGCACTCCAAAGGAAAATAAAAACAATTACATTGAAAAAAAACTATAGCGTAACTTTGTACTGACAATGACATATATCACCATTATAAAAATTGCACTTTACTTGAAATATAATATTGCTTTAGTTTTTTTGTTATTATTCGTAGTAAAAAACAAATAATATTAAAAAAAATTCATTAATTACAGAAAATTTAATCACAAACAATTTTTTAGAAGATAAACAAACACTTTATTTTCATTCGGTTTTTAATTTATTACTTTTATTCACTATTTTAGTATGATTTTCACTATTTTGCATTAATTTTAATTATGAAATGAAATAATATTAATTGTTTTAATAATTTTTAATAGCACATAAATGTTTTAATTAATAAACAATATTAAAAACATTAAAAATAATTAAAAATCTACCAAATAAAACAATAATAAATCAACGCATTCATACAAAATACATGGGAAAGACTAAAAATAATACCAATTTGAAAAAAAAATATCCCTATATTAGCTTTTTATGCATTAGTAAGTTCATGACTTTGTCTATTGTTGGTTTTGTTTAAACTCAAAGCATTATGGTATTATATTATACTATTTACTATCTATATAAATAAGGAATAGGCATATATGCGTGCAGTAGAAGATTAATTTGTATATTTTCGTTGCAAATTTCTTATTTTATATTTACATAGTATTTTTCCTTATTATTATAATTATATTTTGGGCTTTGTTCTATGCAGTCTATTTTGTTCATCAGTTATCCGTTTTGTGCTTTCCAATAGTAATATAAATATATAAATTATTTGTTTAGTGTTTTGGTTGTTTGGTGATTGTTTAAGGAATTATAAGAAATAAAATTAAATTAAATTAAGAATTAAAACATTATTTAAAAAAAAATTATTCCGATTTATTTGATCTCGTTGGACTGAGCAACGAACTCACGGTATTATATTCATCAAAAGAATTTCAAGACAAGCCGATATTCGAATTATTTACTTATTTAAAAGAAAATGATTTAACCGAAGCAATGTCGGCAACTAATAAATTATGCAATTTAATTCTAAGTATACCATATTCCACAGCATCTGTGGAACCTTGATTTTCCACATTAAAACGAATTAATACGTATTCCAGAAATACCATAAATCAAGAAAGATTGTCAGCATTATCGATATTATCCATAGAACGAGATTATATGTTGTTTCTTAAATCAAAACCGGATTTTTAGGATGATGTAATTGAAGAATTTTGTAAAAAAAATAGAAGATTAGAACTAACTTACAAATAGTATATTAAATTTCATTCACTTTATTTTCAAATTTTTAGTTTTTTTATTTGATTTTGACTGTTTAAATTAATGAACTCAAATTTAAGTTTTATTGTTTTTCAAATTTCTATTATAATTAAAATATTTGGATTTATTGGAATGTTGCCATTGATTTATGAAATTAATTAATGTATTTAATTTATTTGGGTTTACATACTAATTTGAATGCATAAATATATGTTTGGTAAAATTTTGAATTTTTTTAAATCATTCTTATTACATTTGAAAAATAATGCATTGAGTTTTAATGCATTAAGTTATAAAGTGTTTTGGTTATCAGTATACGTAAAATTTTTTGATGTATAATTGAATGCCCAGTTGGAAAACTCACCGACCGCCAATGGTACAAACTATTTATAGATGATGAGCAATGGCATATCGCAAGGATATATATTATTTTGTGTCTAACTATAATGTATTGTGCTTTTATTCAGATAAATAATAATCTATCTACTATTATATACCTGCATATATATAATGTAATATAATAGATTGCATTTATATGCAAAAGTGTTGTGTAGATTATATAATTTTAAACAAATTGTTTGTCTATTTATTGTATGCGTGCCATCCATATATATGATGAATTTTATAATATATTGTTTATAATCCAAAAAAGATACATACATATACATATATATATAAATCTATATCTTATGCTAGTATATCATAAAATATTCCACAATTTGTTTTATATGGTATTTGATTGAAATTCGCAGTATGTTAATATATATTCGCATAATCATTTTGACTTTTTCTTATTAACTGTTGAATTCATAAAGAACAAGAAGAAAAAAAATTTATGATTGAAACCGCTCCCATTTTAGCCGTTTCTGTTGATTGCTATATACTCGATAAGGGATTTCATTCAGCCCAAAATTATTGTTGTGTCTTTGTTATTAGATTTTCATAAATCATACACTTGTTTAAATCTTCATATACTGGGATAGCTTTTGGCAGTGCAGTGAAAATCACAAACATTTATTAATGTTCAAGTTATCTGATCTATTTATTTTTGTTTTTTATTAAAAAAAATCAAATTGTCCATCTCTTAATACTAAATTCTCTATATATATAACTGCACACTTTCCGCTTATTCAGAAAAATTTAATGACAAAAAATCTAAATAGTAATATTATTAAGCATCGGATTGCAAATTTCTTTTCAGTACAATCGATTTATAACGGTTATAGCAGCCTATAACAAGAAAGAAGTCTCCTTAATTTAATACTATATGAAGAGAAAAAAAAAATGAATGAACAATTTACTAAACTATATATAATATAAGTATTATGAATTTACAATAATTTTTAAACAAGGATATTTTTATTCCTTTTTAAGAGTGTATACCCATTTAATATAATGACAATATATATATATGATGATTAATGTAAAACATTGTAGATTATCATTAAATATTTAACATTATGAAGGATTTTTTTTGTATATATCTATTTATAAATTATTCAATCGCACACTAATATAAATGATATACATATCCCCATTTATACATATTTTTTTGATAAATTAAATATTTAATGATAGACAAATTGATATTTTGTTGTTAGAATATAATTTATGTAATTTTGAATACAGTAAATCAATGAGATATATGTATATATGGGGTGAATAGATAATTTTATTTATATTCAATATATTAAATTGAATTGTGAGACAACCATACGATGACAATATATATATAGGGAATGGAAAAGTTATATACGTATATTTTTTATACATAAACATATAAAGTATAAATTTGTAAAAATGTTACAATTCCCTTTAAATACATATATAAAGTAGCTATATATAATATAATAATCTGAAAAATCACTTCAGATTAAAATGACATTAAATATTATTATATTTAAATATATATAATGTTCATTGAATAATGTATCATATCTCGCGTATATACATAAGTATAATATCATTTTATATACGTTCAATTTTACAATTGTTTTTTTTTATGCATATACAATTATACACACATAAAATATACAATATTTCTATATGCGGTCTTTGGTTCTTTGTCTTATACAATAAGACTATAGACTATAAAATGATAAAAATGATTTTCTTTTAAATGATTTGCTTAATAGTATGATAAATGCTATAAATTCAAAATGTAATCGTACTATATATACATATATATAGAAGATTACCATATATTTTCTTTCTTTCAATATATATGAAATTATATATATATATAGTAGAAAATAAATTTTAAAATTCATAATGTATTCAAGAAATCATATTTATTTTTTCTTTATTTTACTAATAAATTATTATTATTAAAAAAAACGCTTTTATAAATAGAATAATTGTGAAATTGTGAAATTAAATATTTTTAATGCGATTTATTCTTTGATTCTGTATATGGATAAATATATATACATTCCGTCTATGACTTTATTGTTATGATTATAATTTTATTAATCCTCTTTATGAATAAATAATTATTATATCGGAAATTTTTTATATATATACATTATACATACATACATACTCTTATTATATACGAATGAATATATATATGTTATAACGTATACAGTTGTTAAATAAAAATTAATTGATAACTTTCTATATATGTGCGATAATATATGGATATATATAAAAAAGAATTTAAATACTGTGATTGGATCATAAATTAAAAGGACATATATAGAATAAAAAAAGAATTGTGTTTGCAAAAATCGACCAAATTTTGTAGTAAAATTTTGGAAAATCGAAATATTTTTTTTTGAATAAATGCAAAATTTCTTCCAAGGAAAAATTAGGAATTGATTGAATTTCGTAATGATGTAACAAAAATGAAAATAAAAGTGATAATTCAAAAAATTATAAATTTGGAAAACTCAATTTTCCGGAATATTTTTTTGGTTCCTATAATAAATGTTGTATCATTTTATGTTATTGTTATTTGCAAACTTTTCAAATGTATATATGGATTGTTTTTTTTTAGTTTTTCATCATCCCCGAAACAATTGATTTTGTTTTAGTTAACTTCACGCGAGTTTTAACACAATACACAACATACAATATATGTATATATGTGAAGTTGCTATTTTCAAAACTATCTAAATATTAGAAACGTTTGTAATGTGTATTGTCTATTTATGGTATAGTGAAGCGGAATATGTATGTATATCGCAAATATTTACATTCATATATGCAAATAAGTATTTATATATGATAAAAGGCATATTATGGCACATATTCATATATATGGAAAAATCTTTATTCACATTTATTTGACATGTATATGTATATAAAATAAAGCTTATTATTTAAAGCGCCTAATTGAAATATCAAACACATTTTATCCATGACCAATTAATTACAAACAACATCACTCATCAACATTTTCTTTTGCATAAACATTACCATATCATCATTATATTATCATCATCATAATTCGTCCTGCTTCATCCTCATCATGTCTATATATATATGATTGTGTTTTGTGTATAAAACGAATGGTATGTGATTGTGCATTATATTAAAACATATATGATATAAAATGTATCTATATATCTCTATGCAATATATCTATATAGTAAATATAGTATATTTGTGTGATTATACAAATATGTATATTAGAAATGTTGTCATATATTTTCTATAGAAATATAGTGCAATATGCACGGATATATAAAACTTTATAATAGATGTATACTATAAATAATGCATTCATTTACTTCCATTTTAAATCTTCACTCATCTATATATAAAAATATATATTGAATAAACTCTACTATACTATATATATATGTTGATGTATATGACAAAATGCAAATTATGTTTTAAAATATTTACAAGTAATTTATATGATATAAAGTAAACATTTACAATCTTTTTTTTTTGGTATATAGATAAGACAAACGTTGTTGCATATTTTCTTTGCATTTACACATATTTAATTTTTTTGTATATTATGTGCTTATATAAACAAAAAAATAAATATATACTTACTTATATATATATAATCTAAAAAGCTTTTCATATATATAACAATTTTCTTTTTGCACATATTTTACGGATAACATTTCAATGCAATTGAACAAAATATATGTGTTTATAATATATTTACTTTGTGCATACCTATATAATAGTTAGTATCATGTTTATGATTATTGACATTGTATACATCATTACCTACATCCAAATCCTATCGCCAATACAAAATCTGCAAACTCACCAATGGAAGACCATTATTATTAGCTTCATTTTGAATATATGCGTACATGTGAAAAAATAAGAATTACACATATATACTATATTATTCAAAAGAAACGTAACTATATGTTTTTGAAATTTTTAACCATGTACATATATATAAACCTTTTGTATGAGCTCACTAATAAAAAAAACCTCTATTCAAAAAACTTTTTCTCTTAATTCAATGCAAAAAGTTCAAAGGCAAATATTCATTCATTCATTCATTGAATATATATAAATAAATGAAAATATAGCCAGACGGAAATGCATCAATTTTTTAGTGTGTCCATATTCGTTAAATGTATATATATTTTAAATGAATAGATGAATGATTGAATAGATGTCTGTATATTATATATATATTTATTGTGTTTGTATCTCTTGTAATATATAACAAAATTTGTTTGTATAAAAACATTACTTTTAATAGTATATTTTTTTTAAATTAATTTTATGTATGTAAAACATTTCCATATAAAGAATATCTGCGGATTACTTTGGAAAATTCAATTTTAAATTAATAGCTAATATTATTTTATCTATTTAAGAGTATTTTTTTTATATATCTAGTTTTGTCCAAACATTTTATCATTGTGCGGTTAATCTTTTCTATATCTATATGATTTTAATGCATTTGATAAAAGTCATTATTTCTATATAATATATAAATATTTGTTTTTTTTTTAATGGTGTCCCTAATTTCTAACTGACCGACCAACCGCTTTCTGAAAATATATAACTCTGGATGAAATTCCGATTAGAAAATAACAGGAAATCAAAAAAAAAAATGTTTCATTTCGTCAGTCGGAATTTGAAGAATAATAGCGGATATCATTCTGTATATAGTATTTAAATTCTGTATATAATATTTCAATCAAAATAGAGTTTTGGAAATTGAAATGTCAAAGTGTAAATTGTATATATACCATTATAACAAGATTTATACTCTATATCTACATATGGAATTATGTTCAGGTGATTTAAGTAAAATGAATTGTAAAATAAATATCAGCTAATCTCATCGCATATATACAGATTACCTTTTTTAAATGTTATTTCTATTT
Source organism: Dilophus febrilis (assembly GCA_958336335.1). Taxonomy (NCBI): domain Eukaryota; kingdom Metazoa; phylum Arthropoda; class Insecta; order Diptera; family Bibionidae; genus Dilophus; species Dilophus febrilis. The sequence goes on along the minus strand of OY284471.1, from coordinate 29,210,049 downwards.
TATACCATATATAGGTATTTTAAATATAGGGTTACTTTAAAGAGATTTTAAAAGCTTAAATTTATAGTATATCAATAAAAAAAAATTATATGACTATATATAGGAAATACAAAACTAACAAATTTATATATGGTGTTATAAATATATATATATTCATAAAATATACATGCATAGTCGTTCATCGAATAGAATATATAAAATATTATCTATATATACATATTTACTCTATGCATGTTCTGAATTTTTTTTCCCACATGTATTTTGACAGGTATATCGGATTATAAACCATAATATTTGACAAATATGAAAAATATGAATAAAAGTGTCAATATATATATTCTAGATCTATATATTGATATGTAATATATGTAATACCCCCAAAAATATTCGCATTTATTTTTGATAGACATATTAAATAAACCAATAAAGTACTTCTTATATGATAAATATATAAATATGATGTTTGATTTATTTATAGATATTATATTATAACATTTACCCATATTTATAAATATATTTTTCTATTTATTTTTCATTTACTATTACTCTATATTGCTGCATATATAGGCTTAATATATAATAATTTCTATAAATTATATTAAATATTTTATTTTTCTATTTATTTTTTTTTTATCACATATAGGTCAACAAGATGCTGTACATATCACCGCAATACTTGGAGAAAGTGTCATATTTAATTGTCATGTTGAATTCCCTGGTGATCATCCCGTCCCATATGTATTACAATGGGAAAAGAAGGTGAGCGATACGGTACGTTTAAAATATCTTCACTACTCTCTTAATCATTTAAATTTTTTTATTATCAACAGTATAAGAAAGTAAAAAAAAAGTACAGTACACAAGCACTAAAAGTAGAAACAATTTTTCTTTTGTTTTATTATAAAAATTTGTATTATATAATTAATACAAAAAAAGATACTTAAATTATACAATAAAATAAAAATATAAAATTACGATCAATCGTAAGTTTCGTTTTATGTTTTAAAAATATAACAATTTATAATTATAATATAAAAATACAAAATAAGTTATTTGTTCAACAAACAAATGAATAATAAGTAGAAAATTTTTCGTCTTGATATATTATAACATATATAGAAGATTTGCTTTTTCTTTTTTATGCTTGCCTTTATTTTTGGTTTATTATTATCATTTTCCGTTTTTTTGTTTTTAATGGTATTTTAGTAAAAATAATATAACTATAAACAAATTAGGATTTCAAAAGAGTATGAAAATATCCTAAATTTTTTTTTTGTGTTGGGTTGAAATATATGAGATATTAGTAAGGGTTCAATCAACTGAATAAAAGGGCATTAATTCATATTTGTATAGATATGATTGAAAACCGATTATAAATGTTTGGTTTTCAAATGCAAACTTTTATATAATGTAAAAGGAATAAAAAAGAATTCATTTCAAATTCATTGGTATTGTGTTTTATATTTTATAATAATTTCCAATTATTTTATTGATTAATTTTTATTATTATTTTAATTCTACACAATGCATCATTTCTAAAAAAAAGAAGATATAAACATGATTTATAACATGACGAGAAGGTTTTAATTAATTCTTCTTCATTTTCATATACTTCTATATAAAAGGTATATAACAAACTTTTAGTCTTTTAATTCTCACAAAAATATTTTAATTATTCATTAACTTTTCACCAATTATTTTACTTAACTGATTTATTCAACATTGAGTATTGTATACTTACATTACTTAAATAATAGTTCTAAAATAATAATTATTTATTTTATAATAATTATAAAATGAAACAAAAATAGGTAAAATTTCATTCAAACGATGTTCAATATATTTTTGTAAATTTTAAATATATTTTTAATTAACATTATATACCATACGCTGAATGTATGCCATATGTTTTATGGAATATAGGGAATGTCCAGACAATACACGCATTAAAAATCTGTATTTTTTTTTGTGTTCGCGAATTTTTGTGGTTGTGTTTTATATATTATAAATATTTTTTTCAACTCATATCATATATTTTTATATATTTTGTTAAATTATAAAAAAATATACCTATTATATAGTATATATATATACATTATATAGGTATTTTAAATTAATTGTTTTTCATGCGCTGCACCCATATAATATAGAGATAGATGTTGAATTTTATTTAAAAAAATTGTTTACATATATTTATTATAAAAACTCACCAACAACATATATATAAATGGGATAAGCTCATTTTTTTTGTTTCATATATATATATTACAACTCTGTGGTGTAAATGTTAAAAATGCCAACCTAAAATTCTAACGAAATTTTGGGGTCGTGGGTTCGAATCCTACTGAATGCATAAAATATGTTTTGTGTTTTCGGTTATTTTTCGAATCTGAATTTTAACACAGAGTTGTATATTCCGCTTGCGGTTGGTCGTACGGCTAATTACCGACACCGTAAAACCCACAAATTAAGTAACTAATAACAGAAGGCTGTTGTTGGACGCTAAAACCAGATTGTTGGTTGTATAGCGAAAAATTTATTTTTATTTTATTTATATAAACAAAAGGATATTCTGCTTTATTTATTACCTCACAAACAAAGGGGATTTATTTATGTGTCAATATTTAAATTATATTCTATGGCATATTTAAATTAAAAAAAAAATATGTGTGAGTTAAAAAAAGAAGAATATTTGTGTATGAATTTATCTGATTAATTAATCATGATTGCATATATACTGCGCGTACTGTGATGTAGAATTTTTTAAAGAATTTTACCACACTATTTACCTTTGTATATATATTACAAATTACAAAATTACTGCATAACTTGCACTCTTTATATAGCAGGTGTTATTTATAATGTTGCAAAAATCAAAATAAAATTATTTAATTCATGTGTGTGTAATTGTCAAAGATATGCACATAACGATATATGTATATAAATATCGATCGAGAGTTAGAGAAGATAATATTAATATAGGTGTTGAATTATACAAGATATATATAGAATTCACCGCTTTTTGGAACATTATTCATATGTTATGTATATATATATATATATAACTAACAAATTTTCCATTTCAATTTGAAAAAGCACTCATATATACATTTATTTTTTATATGCATCATATATTTACATTTGATATTATATTAAATTTTAATTATACATTTATTTGCACTTTGTAATCCTTACTTACTTTGTAATTTTGGGACAAATACAGATTTTTGTCGTTTCAACTAAAGATTTTATCATTATTTCCATTTAAGGTAACCTGACTATTTCAATTTATTTAATGGAAAAATATTCAATCGTGATTGTTAAATGGATTTCTCAGAAATAATTCTATTATTGGAAAAATATTCAGGTGGTGTTCTTGAAGTATTTTCTTCAGCATCAACAATTCTAATGATGCTCAAGAGGTCCTTAAACGGTTTTCTATTGTACAAAAGATAAATTATTATTTTGTAATCAATATTACGATTATACCCTTTAAGATATTAACCATAACTTTAAGCATATTTTTTAATACCTCCGATACTAGTAATGATAAATCCATTGCGTGTAAACTCATCTAGGATTTATTCTACATATAAGAATTATTGTCTGTACCCTCATTTATAGTATTATACGAATATATGATTAAATCTTCTTTATTTTCATATTAAAATAATACATTAATATGTAAATATAAATATTTATCTATATATTCTTTTAGTGAGAAAAATAAGCATAAATTATTTACCTGGAAATAAAACTACAAATATATATAATAATATTTAAACTTTTACATTATATATACCATATGTACATATATAGTTATAGATAAATAATTGTTTTGAATTTATATATAGTTAATAAACACATTTACAAAACAAATTATGTAATAGTAAAATTAGTATTTCTATATATACTATACTTTTCTATATGTACATAAAATTATTACCGTGAAATTGTGGTAAAAACTTTAAGAAATATTAGCTCGTTAAATTATATATAGATATTACATATGCAAATACAACTGCGTATGTATATATAATAATTATAAATATGTACTGCTATTAAATTTATGTGGATTTTACTTCAAAATTTATTATCATGTAATTGAATAAATATTAATATAAAATATATAAATTTATACGTATTCTCAACATTATGGTAAACCATATATTTATATACATAGTTGAGATTCTAGAAAATTGAATCTATTTTAAATATATATACTTACAAATAGGGGTTTCTTTTCTTTTCATATCTTAATTAATAATATTTTTACTATATTTTTATATTACGAAAAATCGGGTTTTAACTACAATAATTTTATACATTTGCAATAACATATTTTTAGGAATTATTGAATTATTTAAATATCTATAATATAATACATTATTTATATATATATATACAGACAGAGTTATAACGAACATATAGATTTTGGATTATAAATTGGATTTTTACACCTATTCTTATTTTCTTATTAAATTTCACAATAGCCGTTGGAAATATTTATATAAATATTTTGAAAGATTTTCCTATGTTTTATATAAAAATTTGTTATATAAATATTATTATGATTGAATATCATTTTCTTTTTATTCATATAATACGATAATATTCACATATGTATGAATATTTAAATCAAATGATATACTGTGCTTTTAATGTGTATATATTGTAATGTAATAAAGTTTTTGGCACTTCATATAGATTGTAATAATATATTTTATTTCTAAATGAAATGAATATAGAATAACTAATCGAAATGTATATATAAATATTAAATTGAATATGATAGATCTGTATATATCTATATATTCAATAAATAAATGTATCGATAGTCAATTTATTTGAAAAGTTATTGTTTTTTTTTCTTATTGAATTAAACAATATGAAATTATATATATATAACATATATAAATGGTATTAAAATATTTGGTTCTATTTTGATGATTTTGTACAAAAATTTAATATTTTCCTTTTATATCCTCCTTTATCTATATATATAAATATAAAATATTAAAATGATCAATTCAAGTATAATTCATATTTCATGATGAGGTAAGTTTATAATATCAATACTCGTTTATTATCTTGAAGTTATAAACCAAAATAATTTAAGTTTCAAAATGAATTGTTACAAAATTATTATACATTACATATATAGTTCAAGTATTTTATGTCGAGTACTTTTCTATCATCTATATTATCATACTTACCATATATAGATACATATAATCATACAAGTATATAGAAATGGGATAATAAATAAATTTTTATTATGCCAATTTTTTGAATTTATACAGATTGTGAATATATATGAATATATATTATATGTAAAATGTTTAAGTATCTATCAATTACCGAATGAATTTTACACGAGGAATCGGTATATTTCCAATTATATAACAAATATACAATTAATCTGAATTTAATTTTAATTAAAAAATATTGTCTGTTCTATATACCATATTTATATATGATGAATTGTAAAATAAGTTCAATTGAATTTAAAGTGTTAATTTAATATAAATCAAATATATTTCGTTTTAATATATATGGTAAAAGAGAATTTCTATATACATATATGGATAAAAAGAATTCTTATTTATTACATATTTTTTTTCCCAGAAAAATATAATATATTATTTTTTTGTTTGTGTTTTCAAATATATAACGCACATACGGATAATTAAATTTTCCTCTATTCTATTTATAAATTGCATTGCATTAATAAATATGTAATGAGAAAAATAAATGCTGAAAGAAATCTATATGCGATGCGGTATTCAATATTCATATAATTTTCTAATAATTTTATTAATTTACTTGCAATTTTTATATTTTTCTCGATAAATCACATATATAGATATATGTATGTAGGTTGTATATTGTTTGAGTTAATTAAATCCTTTTTTTTCATTGTTGTAATTGTACCTATATATATATATATATATATATATATATATATAGATTTAGGAATAATTTATACAAAATGAAATATTACGAACGTTTATATAACATGATTTGTATTCAATAAATACATATAAGGATATAAGTAAATATATATAAATTTACGAATAAGTGAAAAATAGTTTATTTCTCTATTACATTCGTTTTTTTTTTGTAATAATTTTTTGCTATATATTTATAATATAAATAAAAACGTATATTATGAAATGAAATATACTATTTATGAAATGAAAAACTCTATACAGTTGCGAATATGATATGTTTTCATAACAAAATATATATACATAATATATATAAAACAATAATAAATAAAGTTAATGAAGCGTATTCAAACCATAAACATTATATGCACAGACAGTAAAGTGTATTATATTATATAAACAAAATATTATTATTTATTTTTTTCTGTTCTTCGCTATTATATATACATATATACGGATACGTAAGTTGTTTATCTATATAATTTTATTTTTTATATCCTGTGAAATGTTCTATATATATTATTTTTGTTTTCCATTTTCCGAACTAATTTCAACATTTTTCAATTTAATTTCAACATTTTTCAACTCATTTTGAATATATATTTTTTAAATTCCACTTGAATATGCCGTTTGTATATTGAAATGAAATTTAAAAAATATTGAAATTCGATTGAAAAATATTGAAATTGGATTGAAAACGGTTGAAATTTCACGGAAAATGGTATATATCATCCATATATATATTCATATAATAATATAGCTACTTTTATATTTATTATTTTATATATAGTTTATAGGTATTTTTTTTTATTATATATACACATTATGTGTATAAAGGTATAATTTTGGTATACTAAAATAATATTATTTTCGGAATAAATAAAATATTACGACATTTTCATATAATTTTTTTATATGTTTCTCTCATATACGTATATATTATAAAACAATGTTATAATATTTTATGTATTTTATTATACATATATATTTACATGAATTTTCCGATATTTTCTTTTCGTCCATTTACATCGTGTAATATTATTTTTTTTATATATATATATATGATTATTACTTATATACTGCTGCGATGACCACCCGCATATTATTAAACCGATTTATTTTATTTTATTTATGATATTTGTATAATAAGATAATAATAATATTACTGTTGTTACATATTACAAGTACGCAGCTTAATTTACCTTTAGAATTTTACTTTAAGAATGATTTATGTATAAAATATAATAATATAAAACATATAATTTAACAATTGCATGTTTTGAGCGGTATATAATGGAAATGTATAATAAATTTATAATTTTTTTTTTAAATAAAAAATAACCAGATATTGAAAGTATATTCTCTAAAAAAATTTTAACAAAACAAAATTTGAATAAAATATTCAAATTCGATTTTGATTTTGATAAACGATTTATATAAACAAAAAAATGGTTATCCTATTATATTCATATATATATAGGAAGTTATTAATTACAGAAATAAATCATCTAATTATATCATTTAAATGTTTTTTTTTTATATTTTCAATGTACTAGAAATTCATTCAAAAATTGTGTTAATTATACTAAATGATATATGCACATCTATGCATATATGTTAAATAAATTACACATTATCGGTATACATTTAATTATATAGTATATAGATAATTCCTGTATTTACCTTTATACTTAATCTATTCATCTATAGGTATATTTATTTTTATTCTATATATATTTTATACAATTTGAGGTAATTATCGAATTTTTTTTTTTTAATAAATTAGATAAAACAATCGCTGTTTTGTATATTGTGCGGTGACCATCGTTTATATGTTTAAATATGTTTTAATTAATGGATTTATATGAATTTTAAACCAAATATAGTTGATACACATATATAGATTTTTTTTTATATATCATTTTACATTTATATTTATTTTTTATATACCATTATATAGTGTCAAATACAATTTTAAATAAATATATTATATGTTATTTATTATATTTTACTTTTTTCCATATAGTTTATATATAGAAATACCCATTTAATTATAATATGTTTAATTTAATATTTATTATTTCATTATTTCAATATATTCATTTATTATTATTATTATTATTATTATTATATAAATGTGAGGGTATGTTAAATATGTTTACTAAAAAAAGCCCATTTACATAAAATTCTATAGGTATTTATGTATTAAATATTTAGAGTATAGTTTTCCAAAAAAAATTATGTTTTATTTTATATTATACAAAATTTTATATGGTTTTATTGTTAAATATTTAATCCCTTTATTTACTTTTAATATACTGTATATATATACAGGGTGAGTTTTTTAACGTGAGACAATGGCATATCTCGGAAACTACGCGTTTTTAAGAAAAATGTTTCAGACAAAAGCTGTTCAGTGGCTAGGGGGACATAAGGTGGTTGTGTGTTTTGACCTTGAGTCAAGGTCACATAGGAGATATGATGTAAAACATACTTTTTTTAAATGGAAACCCCTATTTATCGATACGGATTCTTATTCTACATCAAAAAATAAGACCATTTTGTATCCGAACATTTTTTGATTAAACCCCAAATTTGGTCGGTCACATCTCCTATGTGACCTTGACTCAAGGTCAAAACACACAACCATCTTATGTCCCCCTAGCCACTGAACAACTTTTGTCTGAAACATTTTTCTTAAAAACGCGTAGTTTCCGAGATATTCCATTGTCTCACGTTAAAAAACTCACCCTGTATATTATTGGCTTTTACTAATAATGTATATTATTTATATAAATATGTTTAGTATGTATTGGCATCAAATATGTTTGAATTTAAAATGAAATTAATACCTATGTATATAGTCTTTTATCTATATGGTTTGTTATTTCTGTTCATTTGTTTTGTATATTTGATTTTATGTAAAAAAAAAATTGTATAATCTGAGCAGATTAAATACTAGGTATTTAATAAATAGGAAATCACGTTAAAACTCGTTAACTGTATGTATATATATTGGAATTTTTCGATAATTTATATAATTGCACAATAATAAAAAAGTGTTAAATTTACTATTATTTTACAAATACCGGTGTCTGCACATATAATTTCGGTTCATTTTCGGAAAATACACATACATTATAATTCTATTCATACATTATTGATTTTTGTATATATATACATATGAAATTCCATATATATATTATACGCGAAAATGATATATTTTACGTTTAGATGCGCTTATAATCTCTATATATTTTAATACTTTTTTATACGATTTTATGGATGTTTATGGTAGAAATATCTATAATAATATTCAGAATAAATGTAATGCAATTTATTGATATGCTTATATAGATAGCAATTTTATATTAATTAAATGTATATTTAAAATATTTAATTTACTTGTATATATTTGATCATCAAAGGACATATTGAATATAGAATATTCTCCTAAACTATACTGATATACAGCTACAATTTTCATAGAATATAAAAATCATAATAGATGGTATAAAATTTTGATAAATTCTGCGAAATTGTTTGTTTTCAAAACTTAATAAAGAAATGTTCTTTGTTAAAATATTTCCAATAAATAATAAATATTTGTTCACATAAATTACGGAAAAATATAAATATAAATTTTTAAATTCAGGTCAGACGCAGGTAAAATTTCTAAATAAAATGGTTACAAAATAAATATTGATAAATAAATATCTCTATTTTGATTATTTCATTTGTTTATATATTTATGATGAAGTTTGACTAATCAACTTTAAATTTCATAATAATACTTATAAATTATATATATATGTTTAATATTAAACAATATTTTGTTATATATATAAAATGAATCCGTACGTATACAGTTCTACATTTCATATATGTATACATAATTATTACATGTATATATCTGTATAGAAGAAACTATTTTGAAATATTCAATATATGTCATTTACATATTGTTTAAATTTTCTATTTATACAAAATAAATTATGCTCTATTGATTTTACATATATACAAAGTAACAAATTTATATGGGATATTTACTTTGCATAGGGATACATGTAAATATAAATGAAAGATACATATAATCACCCACATAGTATATGGAAGAGAAACAATAGACAGTATATATATATGTATATATATGAAGATGAATTATAAGGTGTTTAAATTAAATTATGTATTACATGCATGTAAAATATTATGTGTTGATTAAATTCATACAAATCAAAATATAGAATTTAATTATATATATACATATTCATTCATATATATAAAGTTATTTATATGATTATAAATTAAACCTAATAAATTAATTTGTTTATTAAAATGGAATCATATTTTCGTTAAATTATCATTGTTAAAGTATTGTATATAAAACAAATGTTAAGAATTTTTACAGGGTTTAAGAATAATGAAGAAAAAATTAAAATACAAAAAAATTTACAAATTTATAAGTCGAATTTTTTAAAAATAAAACTTCTTAAATAACATCATCACTATATGGGTGTTTATTTTATTTAACTGTGAGGTTTTTCCATATAAATTTTGTATGAATTATAAATTTATAATTTAGAAATTTTTAATTATTCGTTATTTAAAATTTGATTTGATGTTACAAAAACTTTGTCAATTTATATATAAATTTGTTTTTCGAACAAATTTTTTTTATTTGATAATGTATATAATTAAGCATACATTCTTTAAATAATATATTTTTTTCTATAAATTATTAATTAATATATGCACCAATTAGAGGTACAGATACATATAAAATTAAAATTTATAATTCAAATCTAATATTTCAATATATAAATAACTTATAAATAAAACAGTCGCAGCAGCAGCAATATTAATAATATTATTGCATTTATATTTAAAATTTTCTTCACAGTGCCAGACCATGCCATCCGCCCACCATTTTACAATACCATCAAATATGTACGCATATTTAAATGTTATTATGTATATAAAACCAAATATATAAATGTGTTTTTTTATTTTTAAAGGGAAATTTTCTATATATACCCTTATATTTCCCTTGCATATTCGTATTTTGACGTTATGTGAATATTGTTTTTTGAAAAGTTTTTAAAGTTTTTAATATATTATACGTATAAATATGTATATTTCGTGTGCCTGGATATTTATTATATAATATGGGAAATTTCACATTTAATTACTATTTAAAATATTTATAATGTATACATTAAATATGTTTATAAACAATTTGTATATGTATACGGTATATAGGTTTACCATTGAGAATACATTAAGTATATGTGTATATGCATAATTAATGAATTACAATTAATGATTTTTGTCACGATATAAATAAAAAAAAAAAAATGGAAAAATGTAAATTATAATAAATTCCAAAATAATAATTTATTTAATTTTAAATTATATTTTATTTTTGATTTGGAATTTTTCTGTTATTTTTTGTTTTGTTATTTTTATATTATTATTCTAATTATTAAATATAAAAATATTCTTTCCATATAAAAGATTTATTATGATTTTATAATGAAATTTTTTTTCTCATTTATAATACTGGAAAAATAGAAAAAATTTAAAAATAAAAAAACATGTACAAATTTATTTATATTATATGTTGTATAAAATGAATTTCAAATCTCCGATTTTTTTTTCTTCTTTATTTATTTCTACATAGAGTATTTTAAATGATATCATAAATTATATTTCTCGTTTTAAATAGGAACAGGTATTTATAGTCTATTTCTATATATAGATATATACCACGATAGGTATACATATGAAATATTACAAATTTAAGCATGCAGATCAAATAATGACATTACTTGAAAAAAGTCATTTATCTTTTAAGTATATATGTATATGTATACAATATAAAATAAAAGGATGTTATATATTTGTATTTTATATTATATATATATTTTATATCTAAAAAATCCGCATCTTTGTGTGCTTTGCAGTATTTTTCGATGTTCCTCTTTTATATATATGATTCATATATAAATATATATACATACAGGAACGAATGAATACAGTTGTGTAGTTATGGGAAAATTGGATAATTTGTATTATGGCTTTACATATGTACATTATTTTTATTTATAAAAAATGTTCCACCTTTATATTATTTTGTTTTTTTTTTTGGCATGAGTTAGAATTCTTAAAATTGTTTTATCCGATGTATATAGTTAAAATTATTTTATATGAACAACAAAATTATTATGAATTAATTCATTTTTGATTTAATTTTGAATTAATAAAATATTTATAAGAAATAAATCGTAAAAATAAGAAAGAAACAAATATATATAGCGGTAGAAACCCCTTGAAAGTTAAACCCCAAATTTTGACAGTTTTGATCTCAATATAACAATTATGCAAACAATCTCTCTAAATAATTTAAGCATTCATACGATTTATCTATTTAAACATTTTTTTATATATGTTGAAACTTAAATAGTTAAATTTTTTGTGTATTGATGCGATATTAAAATTAATTCTCGTTAACACACAACAAAATATATATTGAAGCATTGAAGTCGATTAAAATAAATAAACTTTTTTGTTATACAAGTACTATAATATATTTTATTTTTACATCAGTTTTAAGAACCCAAAAAGCATAAATAATAATCACCATAATAATAAATAATAATATTAAGGATATATTTTCCTAAATATACTATATCAAAGTTAAATTTAATAAGAAAAAAAAACTAAAAGAAAACAATTTGAAAATGTCAAACAAATATATATAAATATCTTCCTCTCTATATATACGCAGCATATACATTACAAAATTGATTGTGAACAAACACAAATAATGCAAAAACAAAAAAATGTTTATATAATTCTTCATTGGTTTAACTAAATTTTCGTAAAACAAAATTGTAAATCATTTATGATAATAAATATAAAATGTCTATATATTTGGATGGTAATGGAATGGAAAATATTTAAGCATCAAACATATATAACATTAACGTGTTAATCACATTAAAATAATGTGAAAGCACTATAAGCATTTTATTTTTATTTTTTTTTTAAATATAATCGATGTTTTTCGATGCATGAACAATTATACGAAAATTTCATTTTGTATTTTGTAATATATGTTATATATATAAATAAAACTTGATGAATATTTTAAAATATTGTACAAATATTTTAATAATAATAAATATTGAAAATTCTCGATTCAAAATTTCTAGTAATCTTCTTGGAAATATGGTTAACAATTTCCCATAACCGCCTTTGCAATCTTATATAAATTCAATGACGTTTTAAAATCTTGTTTGAATGAAAACAAAAACAAAAATATGATAAACATTAAATAGATGCATAAAACTGTTAATAAATCCAATAAATTTATATTATATTCTGCTTATTCTCATCTTATATATACTTTTAGTATGTATACTCATATATAAATATATAATATGAATTATGAATGAATGAAACATACTAAATAATTTCATTATACTTTTAATACTAAATTATTATATATTACAATTATATATAAAATATAGATAGATATAGAAAGTTTATATAATAAAATTTTGAGTTATATATAAAAAAAAATACATTTTTAATATCCATTTATATCCAATATATACCATATAAATAAATATAGATGTATGATAGGATGATATTTTAGTTTATTCATAAATTTTTATATATATTTAAGATATTTATTATTTGTATATATATATATATATAGAAAACTCATATGGTTTATTATTATTTATGATACATTAATAAAAGGTATATGTTATTATATAGGTATATATTAGAATATTATATGTATAAAGCAAAATTATTTATTAAAATTATGACACCTGTGAGGCCTATATACCTAAATAATAACATCCTTTTGTTTATATTTTCCATCTTATATATCCATGTAATGTATAATACATTTTCTTATATATATATATAAATATATATGGAACAATGTGTTCTTAATAAAATATACATACGGTCATATATATATATATACAAAGGTATATATGGATGCCTATATATATTCATATATATGTATTTTATATAGGTATAGAATGTGTTGTTTTTGTATATGTTGTCTTAAGTATAAATCAAATGTACTATATATGTATATATACATGCATTGATAATGATGTATATTGTAAATGCTTGTATATACTCAAAGAAAATTGCTATTGTGTCAGCAGATGAGATTAATTCCCTATTGTGCCATAAAGGCGTCAAGTTGATGAGTTATTACTTTTCGAGTAATATTATTTTGCAATGATGCGATGTACATAATATAATAATGATAATATAATGATAATGATTCAAATGATTATGATGATGATGATGATGATGTTAAAGAATGAATCACGCACATATTTGTTCAAGCAATACCTATATATATATATATTTCTTGTAAAATATATTTCTTAAAATAAACCTTTATATATACTGTATATATATTACATAAATTTGTTATTTTATTTTACCTTTATGTAAACGTACACCAAAAACCATTTATGTAAAATACCTTTTAAAAAGTTAAAACAAAATTATACATAATTGTATCTACTGCTATATACTATATGTATGCTACGTATATAGTGAAAAAGTATTTCATCTCATTTATTGTTCTATATAAATTTTAAACCTTGGAAAAAGAAGAAGATTAATAATAAAAAAGGTATTTTCATATATACTTATTCTATCTATATTCTACATACATATATACAAATATATTATTACCAAAAATGGATACTGTATTGTTTAGTGATAAAATTGAAATTTTTGTATATGAATGAATATACTTTGTTTTATATTTGTATTTATAAATTTATGATGGAAAATTTCCCAAAAATTATTCATCTTATTAAATATACAAAAGTGGATATTTGTTACTCCTCTATATATATATATAATATATATATATATATATATATATATATATATATATATATAATATTTGTATTTTTAAATGAATTTCTCGTTCATTGTATACAAATCTTTAGTGTATAACAGATACAAGGAAAATATTTATCTATTGTATTTATCTGTATTTATATATTGTATCCTCATCGTCGTCGTATATATACTCAACATAATTTTATATTCATTACATTTTATTTATAAATTTGTTCATCATATATACAAATACATATATATATATATATAATTACATATTTCTAAAATATAAACGAATCCATAATCATATATAAATAGAAATTTTATTATATCAAATACGTATAAAAGAAAATTTTATACATATACATATACATTTCTGTATCTATATATATATATATATTATATATCTTTATCTTTACTTATCCAAATTATATATATAAAATTGAAATATGAAAAGGATTTTAAAATGACAAATGATTTGTACATTTATCACATAATATATATATACTATATGTAGTATGTATATATATAGTTGTGTGCTTCATATATATATTCATAATAGAAATGAATCCTTTTAATATTATATTATAAATTATATATGTATATACACGAATATAATTTTTGAAAGGATATTTTCTGTAAAAGCAAACTAATTATAAATTAAATGGTTTTGATACAATATATCTATGTATGTATATATATGTATGTAATATTATTTTAAGAAACATATTTATTTTTTATATTTGACTTTTTTTTGTAATTAAAATTTAAGAATTGTGTGATTGTTTGAAGTATTATTTTTTTGTCATAGCGTTTGGTTAAAAAAACCCCTTTTAGCATTTTTTTTTGTTTATTTGGTCAAATTATCTTCTAGTAAAAATAATATTCAAATATTGCATTAACAAAATTGTCCCAACATTATTTATATAAACTTTTAATTGCTTGAATTTTAATTAAAATCAAATAAATTAATAAATATTGTAAAATTCATTCAGTTGAATTATTTTATTTTGTGGTGGTTTTCTTTCTTGCAATTATAACAAACCATTAATATATGGATATTTATTCTAATATCTTACCATTGATTTTTTCAACTGAATTTTAAATTTTTATAACCTTTGACAATTTACATGTATTTTTTTTGTTAATGAATTGAAGTAGTTATATTATAGATATAAATAAAATATAACATAATAAGTTTTTGTCTAAGAATAATTTTGTGATTTATAGCATATTAAAATGTACCATATTTTTCTAACAAAAATATACATTTACTTAAAGTTTGTTGTACGTATGTAATTAAATAATAATATTATTTTATAGAATATGTTATGATGCAAACAAACATTCATATAAATGAAACTCTATAACGAATCTTTTTAATTCGATTAAAATAAAAAAATTTTTCTCTTTGTATAGAAATACCTGTGAAAATATATTTTTAACAAATTACTTTTGAAATGTATATGAATATATAATATCATCAAAATGTTTTACCTCTTTCCTGTATATAATATTTTTTGAATGCGAATTATATTGAAGAAGAAAACAAACTGTTTCTTTATAATTATTTTTCTATGTACAATTGTACATATATAATATGGAATTAATCTATTCAACCGCATGTATATGAATTAAATATATTAAATTAAAGTAGTTTTTAGTTAAATTTACTGAAGAGAACAAAATAAATATAAATCATAAATAAAGTATATGTACATTTCTCATATATATAAACATTTGTGAATGGACGTGCTTTTTATATATCATATATTTGTAATATTCACATTTTAATTTAATGCAATCACATGTTTATGAAATAAAAATAAAAACATTTTATAAACATATATTTATATATATATAGATAGATATATATAGATATTACATGAAATGAACTAATATGTATATATGGTATGTATAATAAAACTTTATCATATCCATGATTATCGTTCTATAATAAACATCCATTGAGGATATCATTTATATCAAATATAAATGTATTATAATATAAAACTATATATAATAAATTCATATATATATATATATTTAGATTTGTTTATATTGTACATATACAATACATGCATATACGAATAATAAAACTTTTTTAATTAATCAAACAAACAAGAAAACCATTTATATTATGCGGTCCAAATCCAAATAGAAATAAATGTACAAGTATACATATAGATATATAATATTATATCATGAATATATATATACGCATATATGTATTCAAATTGTATATGCTTTACAACAATTTTACAAACATTTCTACTCGTGGATGAAAATCTATATATATTTATATAGAATTAATATAATATATGTAAAGCTCGCATAATTTTACATCTATATCTATATATATCCATAAACATTTATGTATATATGATGTTTGAATGTTCTTTTTGTTTAATAATTCCAAATTTCTCTATACTATACATATGTATATATGCTATTCGATCTATACAACATATATTACATCATACATCATGGAAATAAAATCTATAGATATAACTCTTCATATCAGATATATATTTATTTATACGTAAAAAATTATATATATTCATGTGAAAATATTATTTATATAATACATATATCATAATAATATGAATAGTTAGTTATTACACCTATATCTATCTACATATGTATATAGTAATATGCGAAATGAATAAATGTTTTGTAAATATTGCAATATGATTATAACTACAAAATACAAAACTAGAAAAATGGCATGCATATACATAATAAGTATTTTATATAAATAAAATATGGAAAACAATATTTTAAAAATAATAAATAGTTTTATTTTTTAATAATAAAATACTAGATATATATGATTCATAAATGGAAGCGTTTTGTATATACAAATGCAATGCAAAAAAAAATATAATGATCATTTTATATATGATAAAATACATTGAAATACGATTTATCAATATAAATCTATACTTATAATATTTAAATGCTTTTTATTTTATCTGGGATATTTTAAATAAATTGTCAGATATAAAACGATATATAAAATTCTATATCGTTAAATATATACAGGGTGTCCCAGTACAGGGTGCCAACCCGAAACAGGCAGGTTCTACACCTCATTTCCAATCAAAAAATGTATGGCGACTCCATGTCTATCTCTCTTGGTTTTCGAGCTAGCCCGAAAAAACGATTTCGTTGAAGTTCACGGTAGTACGTAGATGTTATTTACCATATCTCAGCAACCACTTATCGGAATCCAATAATTATAACTTTGTTGGAAACGTATTTTAACTATCTTTAACTCTTTCGAATAGCACAAACATCGGCGACAACCCGTTTTCATGCTATAGCTGGTCAAACACAAGAAATTTCGAACGGCCTCAAATATTTTTGTTATTTTGCAAGCCGAGAACTATAGAACTTTTATGTTTATCAGCTGTCGGTTTTTAGAAAAACTTCTTGGATGTTTTAGCTTTAATTTGATGTACAAACTTTTAAAATATGTCAACTCGTCTTAGAGATATGACGAAAATAATATTGAAATATGACGAAAATAATGCAAATTTTTCAAAAATTTAAATCACATTTATTACATTGCAAAGTTCAATGTTCTGTTGTTATCGCGTTATCTAGGTAACATAACTTCAAGGGATTGCAATTAATTTAATGGTTACTTAGAAATAATAACAGTTAAATCTATTACCGTCATAAATTCATTCAATTCTTTTGTTTTTTGTGCTACATCTCTTCGGCATTTGTATGTTACATTGTTTTACGTTTAATATTCATTAGAAAATTAAGTTTGTTTTATAAAGAATAATTCGGAAGTTTGAAACGGTAAAAAACAGTAAAAAATAAATTTCAAAAGCAGCCATCCAAATTGGTGTAAGTAAAAACTATGCTTGGCGTGCAATGAAGGCTGCTGGTTTACATCCTTATCATTTGCACAAAATGCAAGCACTTAAAGAAATAGACTACGTCAGCCGAATAACTTTTTGTGATTGGGTGATTCGTAGTTATGAACAAGATCCCAGGATATTAAATCAAATTTTATATACGGATGAAGCAATGTTCACACGTGAAGGGATATTTAATACTAAAAATAATCATCATTGGTCAAAGGAAAACCCGCATTCAGTTCGGCAACACGCATTTCAGGAACGAATAGCAGTCAATGCATTGGCAGGAACGATTGGAAATCAATTAATTGGTCCATACTTTCTACCTGGACGACTGGATTCAGATTCATATTTAGTTTTTTTGCAAAATAGGTTATTCGATTTACTCGATGATGTAGCTGATTTGCGATTCATTCATTTTCAACATGACGGTGCACCCCCACATTTTGCACGAAGTGTAAGAGAACACTTAAATGACACATTCGGTCAAAGATGGATTGGAAGAAATGGCCCCATTAAATGGCCACCACGGTCGCCAGACCTCACACCATTAGATTTTTATCTATGGGGGGTTTGTAAAGACATGGTTTATAAAACACCAGTTCATACCAGGGAAGATTTAATGAATGGCATTAATAATGCGTTTGAAGTTTTAAAAAATAATCCGAATCAAATTCGATCGGCTACTAGGGCAGTATTAAAACGGTGTCGAATATGTCGATCACATAATGGACCCCATTTTGAACAATTTTTGTAGTAAAAATTTAAATTTAATTTAATAAATATGTTTTAAATTTTTGAAAAATTTGCATTATTTTCGTCATATTTCAATATTATTTTCGTTATATCTCTAGAACGCGTTGACATATTTTAAAAGTTTGTACATCAAATTAAAGCTAAAACATCAAAGAAGTTTTTCTAAAAACCGACAGCTGATAAACATAAACGTTCTATAGTTCTCGGCTTGCAAAATAACAAAAATATTTGAGGCCGTTAAAATTTCTTGTGTTTGACCAGCTATAGCATGAAAACGGGTTGTCGCCGATGTTTGTGTTATTAGAAACAGTTATAGATAGTTAAAATACGTTTCCAACAAAGTTATAATTATTGGATTCCGATAAGTGGTTGCTGAGATATGGTAAATAACATCTACGTACTACCGTGAACTTCAACGAAATCGTTTTTTCGGGCTAGCTCGAAAACCAAGGGAGATAGACATGAGGTCGCCATACAATTTTTGATTGGAAATGAGGTGTAGAACCTGCCTGTTTCGGGTTGGCACCCTGTACTGGGACACCCTGTATATTTAGGTTTTTATTTTTGTAGTTAAAAACTATTTAGATTTGAAGATTTTAATTTAAAACAAAAGAATTACATATTTTTACGATTTCGATCATAATTGTATAATAAATGATAATTCGTTCGTTGTCCGCATATGTAATGATATTTACTTTTTAATTTATTAGCTCAATTTAAATAATTACCATTTTGATGGATTATAATATTAATGTATCTATTATCAGCATCAATATATCTACATCGACATAGTGCAACAATTACATTATTTATTTATTTACTTCAGCAATACTTTATAGTAACTTCCAGACATATCAGCATTACCAGTCAATTGTATATGAAAAATTCTTAAACTCTTTCCTTATTTTTCTTTCAAGTTCTTTTCTATAATAATAGATGTATGGTTGGTGGGAATGTTCTTCCCATAAACACATCGTTTGTCTTAATATAGGGCCATCGTCTATGAAATCTTATTGATAGCAATGAATCTAAATGAGAAACTATATTTTAAATTAAAACTATAAAATAAGTAAATTGAACCTCTTTCAATAACACTCTATATAAGAATCATATAAAATTGTCTTCTATACTTTGTCGAATAGTAACAAAAAAAAATTCTTATTGTTTTAAAAGTCGTTTAAATGACTCACATAATAATAATCACCCAATATATAATAAAGCCTCATATATCGATTATAATATAAATTTACTTTTTATATATATCGATAAATGATGAAAACAATAAAAAATATCAAAGTTGTCGTCAAAATATACCATAATGTTTATATGAAAAATATGATTTATATATACAAGAAATGTCTATGCATTTCAACTTGATTCTATCTACATAATATAATACGGTAAAAAGAAACAATACTTTACTGATAAAACAAAAATTATATATACATATATAGATATTTTAGTAAAAAGAAAAACTTTTTCCTTATATATTTATGTATATCATATATAAAGACTCTTTGCAGCAACCGCCAGGAGCAGCGAATCCTTCGATTATTTTTTATATCTTAAAGATATAATATGTAAAAAAAAAAAAAAAAAAAGAAAAGATATATGGATGATATTTTTATTCCCAAGAGAAATGTCATCTTAAGAATAAAAATAAAAAAAAAATGTACATATACATACATTATTATATAACCATAACCAGAATATATCTTTCATATCTCCTTCTCCATATACATACATATATGAATCGTTTATTCCCATGTGAAATGATAAATTTACAATAATAAATCCGCACAATTGTATATATGCAATATATATTCAAGACTTATGTAAATTAATGTATAAATTATCTCATAAAAAGTTGGCAGCTAAAATATAGAAATATAACAAAATACTACATTTTTGGATCATCACTAATTGTAAAATACAAAAAGTGGAAAAAAAAATAATAAAGGCAAAGGCGATTAACTATATATATGAATCAAGAAAAAAATTACTTTTTTGTATTCATTGCTTTAATTAAAATAAAATTATAACCCTTTTTTCTGTTTTTTTTTAATTCTTTCATCATTCTAATATATAAATGTAAATGCATCTAAAAAATATATGTATATATAGTGTCCCTTGGTATTATAGAAAAAAAGTATTTTTTTTTTCAAGTAATTCAAAATTGTGAATAATTAAAAAATTTATAATTATATATATATAAACTTTTTACGTGGATTTATTATTATAAACTGTGGAAAATTCAATATATATGTTATTTATATAGTGAATTTATAAAAAGTTTATATACAAACACGGGTACGGGTATAAATAAAGAAGATTTATACCGTTTTAACTGATAAGAGAATTGTGTTTTTTGTGTGCGTTTGTTCACTATAATCAATTTAAAATTTAAAGGTATATATAATATTTGTATCAATTCTATACTATATATACTTAGGACATATAATTATTACACTTAATTGTGATGTCTTGCTGTGTATAAGATTTTCCGTTTTTTATTTTTAGCGCAATAAAACGTGAATATACACTTAAATTTACGTTGTCCTTTTGACTATTTTTATTTCTTATTCAAAAACCCTTTTTTTCAGTTAAATTAGTGTAATATATTAAGAATGTTTAGAAAGATTTGTTGGTTTTTCAAAAATTCAAGATAAAATACAAGATAATTTTAAATTAGCTTTAATTTTTATTTATTTGTTATGCTTTCCATAATAACAATGTATATTACTGAATTTATGTTAATTAAATATTATATAGGAACATTCTCTTCAATTTAAGAGCCTTTTTTTATATTGACAAATAAAATGCTAATTGGTTAATATATATTTTCCTAAGTCTATCAACGATTCTAAACTTATTTTGTGAAATTTTTTTCTATATCTGAGGATTAAACAAAAAAGTTAAACAAACACAAAAATCCGATATTTCAACAAAATACAAAATTAAAAAAAAAAAACGAAAACCTTTTTTTAATAATCTAAAAACATTAATCATAAATATTTCATGTATTATATTTACATTTGAAGGAAAAAAAAAATTAAAAATATTTATCAAAAAAAAAAAAAGAGTTCAAATTTACGTATGAATTTGTAATCAATTTGTGTCATACATCATCATAACAAATATAATATTTATTTTTCATACTTACATATAAGTTTATTTTCATATATGCATATCGTCTTGAACTTCATATAATATTTAAATTTTAAATTATATGTACATTAGATTGGTATAAATACATGTATGTATAAATATATAAAGTACATTAATTTTTCATATATAATTTTTCGTTTTGTATATAAAATCGACATTTCTATATACACATACAATATATCAATTTGAATGTGAAATAAATATATTATTTAAATATTTACAATTGAAAATTTTCCATTTCTTTTTTTTGCATCTATTCGCATTTATGAAATCTATATATTGTAGTATGAAAAAATATATCGATATACACGCATTCAAAGATATATTACAGAGCAAAAAAATAAAAATATTCTTTAAAGAAAAACTTATTGGAAATATACATCATATTTGCATATAAATATTATATATAATTTTCTTTTTCCATCTTCTGATAACAAAAAAAAATAAATAAATATGTTTTGGAAAAACTTTTTCATTGCAAATTTATTTATCTTTCTTTTTTTTTTAAACCTACGTACAGTTCTTTTTTCTGTATTATATGGTATATAATAAAAAAAAATGTTTCAATACATCACAGAGTTTAAATAAAATAATCATCATATTTTATTATATACATGTTTTTTTTTGTTATTTTCTTGAATCATGAATTTTATATTTATTTTAATTTTTTTTCTTTTTTCATTTTTCATATAGAAAACTTTATGATAGAGAAATGATAAAATATATTACCATAAAATTTATATAATGAGAAAAATTAATAAAAAAAAACATGTATATATAAAATCTATAGAGGATTAATTAATTTCATCTTTATTTTATACTACTTTATATACTTGTATATTTTATTTTTTTCATATTTCGCGATTTCCCTGTATGTGTAGAGAGTGTAAATATATACTTTATATTTAATATATTCCATTACAAAACCTATATATATATATATATATATATATATATATATATATATATATATATATCTATATATATATATTGAGATTTTTTTTATATTTTTAAGAAAAGTAATTAAAAAATTTGCTATGTTTTATATTTTTTTTCAAATGCGAGTATGATTTTTTTTTGTCTAAAAAAAACTATACATTTGAATCGGATATACAGAAACAGAGATACATAACAATACATAGATAGATAGTATTTTTTTAGTGGATGAAATTAAAAATTAATGAAAATGTTAAGCTCAGCATAAAGAAATAAATGAAAATAAAAAAAAATTAAATATAAAAATGCATTAAAGTTTATTGAAAAGTTTCGTTGTTTTTTGTTTTCCTCTTCTTATATTCACAAGAATAAAATACAATATAAACTTTTTTCTTTTATTTTCACAAAAGCTTATTAAAAATGTTTCAATTTTTTTTTTTTTTTGTATTACCATTGTATCACAAAAATCTATATATATACTTAAGAAGAAATTATATGAATGGAAAAAAAATATATTATAATGACTAAAAAACAAAATGATTAATTAAATACATAATTTTTGTTCCTATATAATTTTTTTTTACAATATTTATGGAAGTTTTTTTTTTTTACAAAAAATATTCTCTCTATATAAAAGTGTATATTATTTTTTATGTCAAATAATTGCTACTTGAAAAAGGAATTTTTTTTTGTTGTTTCCTTGTGTATAGATCAAATTATATCTTCATAATACAGGTATATAAATATAAATATTATTGTCTATATATGACTTAATTGACGTTTTTATAATGTTGAATTTATACATTTTTCACATTATTCTTTCATATTTATGTTTTTTTTATATTGCGTAAACAAATTCCTTTTCTATAAAAAGAAAGATAATTTTATTTTATGTAAATTGAAACTCTTCTGAATCACAATATTTATTGTTTCATTCAAAATCTAAAGTTTGATGATTAACTTTAATAAATATATATATATATATATTATATATATGTATAGTCTGTTAAAAAGAAAACAAAATATGTTTTTTTTTTGTTTGCTAAAGTATATATATATATCCCTTTTTTAAAATGTTTTTTAAATTATGGTTTATTTTTTTTTTGTTTTCTTTCGAAAAATATGCAGTGTTTTTTTTTATTTTATTTATAACAACAGCACCTTTATGTATATCTATATATATATATTTTTATCATTAATATAATTTTGGTTGTCTTTTATATAATAAATAAGAAAAACTTTTTTGTTAAACATAAGAAATATGATTGCGCGTACATATTCATTAAATTAAGATTGTGTAACGAAGAAGGTATATATTTTACGTTATAAATAGAAATTTAAAATATGTACTGTATAAAAAACCTTTTCAAGTGTCGTTGAATAATATCTATATATATACGTAAAAAATATAAATGAATTCTTTTTATTTTTTTAATTACATAAAATATCAAAATACCAATGGAGATATACATTTAATTATATATTTAACGCAACAACAAATATAAATAATTGCACATTTATTCAGTATATAGTACAAAATATGGTTATAATTATATTTTAAAATTTATATAATAAATTATGTTGTAAAAGAGAAAATTAATTACCAAAAATAAAAAAAAAAAACAAAAAGTTATCAAAATATTTTATTTTTTCATTTTAAGTATTTTTGTCTGTATTGGCTTAGCAGTAGAAATAATAATTATTTTTATGAAATGATTATTATTATATTATTATTATTATTGCATTTTAATTTATAATAATTGATTATAAACGAAAACTTTTATTATATTATATTTAATATTATTTAATTATATACTTTTAATATTATATACTTATATTATATTTAATAAAATTTTTTCAACACGCATTTATTAATTAACTTTTTTTTGTGTTATTGATTTTATTTTCTATTTCACAAATCAATCGCCAAACCAATAAAAATAATATATTCAGGGTACGGAAATTCCAATATATATTTGGTACGAAAATTATCCAACACATAGCGGTGAAGGATACGAAGGACGTGTATCACGTGTTTCATCCGATTCACAATTTGGTGTAGCATCATTAAATTTAACAAATATACGTGAAACCGATCAGGGATGGTACGAATGTAAAGTTGTATTTTTAAATCGTTCACCAAATCAACATAAAAATGGTACATGGTTTCATTTAGATGTACATGCACCACCGCGTTTTAGCGTTACCCCCGAAGATATAATTTATGTAAATTTAGGTAAGTTTTACTTTTACTATTTAAAATTACTGTTCTATGTGAATGTAAAGTAATGCGTTTCGGATCTAGCTATGTATTTAGCAATTATCTTCTATTGAAAAATTCTAATATATTTTAATTCAATGTTATTTTAAATCAATGTTCAATGAAGGCGATTCAATAATATTAAATTGTCAGGCTGATGGAACACCAACACCAGAAATTTTATGGTATAAAGATGCACATCCAGTGGATCCATCATCTACTGTTGGCATATTTAATGATGGGACAGAATTACGGATATCCACAATACGAACCGAGGACATCGGCGATTATACGTGTATCGCGCGCAATGGTGAGGGACAAGTCTCCCATACGGCCCGTGTTATAATAGCGGGCGGCGCTGTTATCATGGTAAAAAAATTGAATGTGATGAATTTGTTTTCTTCGGTAATTTTTTTTTTATAATTTCTGTTTAATATTTTTGGTTTTTAGTATTTTTGATTTTTATTACTTTAATTCTTTTATATTGTTTTATTTTTTGTTATCAAAATTTTTCCTTTTTTTTATTCTATCTTTTTTTATGTTTTGTTTTCTTTTTGGTTTGTTTATTTTGTAACTAAATTCCATTTTTTTTTTTCAATAATATACTAATAATTTAATTTCTAAATATATATGAGTTTCTTTTATATATAAATTAATTAATTTGATTTTAAATATTCATATAAATATATATATATTTATATAAAAATGTTGTGCTCCATTTTTGAACTTATAAGATAATTAATTCAGGATTAGCCACTAAATTTGTTACAGAATTGTAATTATCCTTTATATCTATTTTTCTTTAAAATTTTCCACAAGGGTTTTTCTAGATTTTTCAAGAAAATTTCATTAAATTCCATATATTTTTATCAACAACAAAAAGTATTTTTAAATTAATGAATGGAAATTTGATGTCAAATGCTTTTAGGTTAAAAATGGACACCATAATTCATTATTTATATAAATATGTATAAATGTATATTTATTTTCAATGTGTAATAATATATTTTTGAATTTTATTTAATTTTACTTTTTATTTTTTTTTATTAATTTTTAATTTTGTAAATTGTAAAAAGGTTTGTTAGTGAATGCGCGCTGTCCCGCTGTAAAAAAATAAACAATACAAATCAAAATTGATTTTTCTTATATATATATATTATATATATATATATTTACTATCTATATTTTTTATATACTTTCATTTAATATCACATATATATTTTTATAAAATTTATTAAAATAGCATTCTCATCACATTAAAATATATATATTTTAAATATACAATTAAATTTTTATAGCATTTATTTAAAATATATAAATACATATATATCGAAATATGCATTTCATATTACATTTTCTTTATTACAATAAATTTTATGTAATGCGATTTGTGAATGTTGTTGGTTTGATTGGAAAAATTTTTGATAATCAATGACTATGAAAACTAAAAAAAATTTTTATTTATAACAAAAAACGAAAACAATATTTGTTAAAAATATTATCGGAATCACTGATTCTGTGGTAAATTCCGAGTTTAATCTCATTATGTGTATATTCGTGTAAATTTCGTGATATTATAATTATTTATTTAAAATCTATATATACGATATATTGTTATGAATATATATACAATTGGTTGATAAATAAATGTGTTTATATTATATTTTAAGCACAATCGATTTCCATTACAATTATTTGAATATATAGCACGAAAATTATATATCCAAATAATTAGTTCTGTATTTATTTTTGAAAAAAAATATTATACACATTCATATATACGCATATAAATATTTTAATATAAATCATTGTAATAAATATAGAATTTAATAATGATCGCATATATGCATAAATATAATAATGTAAATAAATATTATAATTTTATATTTAATTTAAAGCCATATAAATATTCATATTCGATATGTAAATAAAATTAAAATTGCCATGTATATATAAAGGTTTTATATGGTATTTGGCATTATAAATGTAATGGAATCAATACAATGTGAATAGAAAAAAAATACCGGGTATTATCCTATACCAAATGTAATATACATATTTATAAACATTCAATATAATTCGGATATATATTCGTATCATATATACATGCGAATGTTTCTATATCATGTTTATCTATACCGATAAAATGCATATATATTATATGAATATGTATAAAACTATTCTGTTTATAGATTTCACATATGAATATACACAGTAAATATATAACTATTTATAGTACATTAAATGTTATATTAAATAAAGAGAATTTATTAATTAATATGGGAAATTACTTACTATATATATAGATATACTTACTTATTTATATATACAATATATATATTAAAACTACATCACGAGTTTTCGATATATTTAAATACATATACTCGTATGTATATAGTGAACTTCTGGTTATAAAAATAATGGATATATTTTTCTGTATAAATTGTATATACCTGCGAATATATTTTATTTTCTATGTGCGGTATTTTAAGAGAATTAATAAATCGATTACAATTAATTTTAATAATTTCAATAAATACCTTTTATGGTATTGGGGCGGTTGGCTATATATATATATATATATATATATATACAGTGATGTTCGGTAAAATAGGTGTAAACCAATTTTAATGTATTTTGATTAATTTCAAATAGCAATATCTATTTGTGAATCATGCCATCCATACGACAATTTAGTACTTTGTTTACCTTTATTTATCACATGAAAAGAAAGAGATAAAAAATGTTGTCATTCGTATTTCTGGGAAATTAGCTAGGAATATGCTGTTCGGTAAAATAGGTGCGATATATTTTGTTCTACCAAAAACACAAGAAAAAGTATTAATGTCCTCAATATTAAATAAAATCTAAGTATTTCGCGTACATACCATTTATGATTTAATATTTTGTCGCATGTCCCTTATTTTAAATTACTGCCTCACATCGATTTAGCATGAACTGCACCAATTTTTGGCACCTTTCTATAGAAATCGCTTCCAAACTTTTACAATTTCTTTCCCCCGTTCTACTTTGTTTTTTGAGCCGTTTTGTTGCAACTGATGTTTATACGTGCTTCCACAAGTTTTCAATCGGATTCAATTCGGGATTGTGTTGGCCATTCAATTTTGTTCACATTATTTTGTGGAAACCAAACCGATAATTTGTTAGCCGTATGTTTTGGGTCGTTATCTTGCTGATATGACCATATAATAGGCATGTTTTCTTTTGCGTATGGCAACATTTCGGTTGAAAGTATCCTTATATATTCCTGTTGATCCATTGGATATTTTTGAACTAAATATATAGGATCAACTCCATACCATGATGATACGAAAACATATCATTAAACTACCACCTCCATGCTTAATGCTTTTTTTTGTGTTTTGCGGTAAAAATTCTGTATTTGGTCTTCGTCTAACATGTAATTTGCCATCTGATCCATGCAAATTTATATTGGTTTCATCAGAATAAAGAATATGTCGTCACTTTTTAATATCATTATCACCTGACCAATCACGATGTGCATGTGCGAATTCTAAACGGTGTTTAATGTGTTTCGCTGTATGCATTGGTGCTTGTCTAGCTATTCGCCCCTATAAATTTGATGCTATTAACCTTTTTCATACCGTGCTTGATGAAATGCTTAGATCAAGCTCTCTTACAAGTTCCCTGGATGATAAAAAGGGCTCTTTTTTGTGGCAACAACCACTCTACGATTGTCATTGCTTTTAGTTTTACGTTTGTTACCCCTTATTTCTGTGGTATATTTGAATTTTAATGCGTTGGTAATCATATTTTGGGAGCATTTCATAATTTCAGAAATATTTTTATATGTTAGCCCGGATGCTCTTAGATCCTTTATACGTTGCCATTCAAATACCGTACAATGTGTACTTCTACCCATTGTGACTTAGAAATATGTATTTATTTAATCCGGAATGTTTCGAAAATTAAATTTAAAACACTACTTTACCTAAAATTTATTTAAAAATTCACAAACTCAACACCAATAAATGTAATTTATTCGCAAAAAATAAATAAACCACAATTAACATAGCCCACACCTATTTTACCGAACAGCATGTTCCTGGCTAATTTCCCAGAAATACGAAGGACAACATTTTTTATCTCTTTCTTTTCATGTGATAAATAAAGGTAAACAAAGTACTAAATTGTCGTATGGATGGCATGATTCACAAATAGATATTGCTATTTGAAATTAATCAAAATACATTAAAATTGGTTTACACCTATTTTACCGAACATCACTGTATGAAAGAAAATGTATATAGAAAATGTTTATACTATATATCAGATATTTATCAATTGTAATAGCTGATTATATCTATATTTTGAATTTGTTTTTATTTGGTTATCTTTTTATAATTCGTATTTATCTTTGATAAATGATTATATATTTAGGCCATATACATCCATATTAAAACATTTTTGGTACATATAAACAATAAGTTACATTTAATCTATCTTATTGTATATTTTATTTTATATTTTTTGGTTTAATACTAAATGTATATAATATTTTATTTAATTTATAATAATCCATGTAGTTATATACTGTAAATTATTTTAGATCATTTTAATCCATATATAATAAATATAATAGATATATTCAATTCATAATCTAATATAATCCTTTTATATACAAAAAACTATATACTGGATTAATTTCCTCAAAAATCTTTCAAACAATGCATGAATGAAAAATTAGTCATGATATAAAGGAAGTGTGTTTTCATATTTCTTAAAATCATGACTCCGTGATTATCCCTGTTCTTCTCATTTATAAATTTCAGATTCACAAACTAAATTTAGGCATTTTCTTATAAAATTGATTTCTAAAAGAAAATATTACCTATAAATTACATGCATAAAAACTCAAATAATAATAATAATAATAAATCTATCGGCAAGGTAATGTAAATTATTATTATTATTATTGATTATATATAAATATAAAAAAATACAAATAAACATATGCCATTACCTTCATCATTTAATTTTAATTTAATACCGATCATAGAAATAAAACAATATTGTAGTTGAATTTCAACACACACACAAAAAAATGTATCAAATATATTTTTAACAAATTTTATTTACTCATTCAGCATTTATTTTTAAATTATTCCGTTTTTAAAACGGATGATCAAATCAATTTTATTACATTTATATATATGATGTATATGTACACAATATTCATATTTCTTTCTTTAATATGTATAAGAAAATAATGATATAACATTTTTCCTTAATAATAAAAATAATAATCATAATATAATACTGTATTGAATGCTGTTTTGCTTATATTCATTCATATCTGTGGAATTCCTTTAAATAAAAGAAATACTTTTAGCATGCATATAATATAAATAATTCGTATTATGTAAATATAATATATATATTTATATATTGAAAATTAATTTTCAACCCTCAATATGTATTTCTTTTTATTTTTACTCGTATATATATATTCATCACAATAAATATATATATCTAAAAAAATATGTATAATACATTACATATGAATGAATATATATTGAATATAATTCTTTTATCTATATCTATATATATAACGTTCTCTAATACTGATTGTATATTAGCATGACTGGGGTGAAATTTAATATGTATTATAGACGACTTGGTGGTGCCGTTGATAAAGCATCCAACCCAATTGCGGGTGGTCACGAGTTCGAATCCTAGCCGGAAAATTTTTCTGTGCTTTTTATGATTTGAATTCATGAACTAAGTCACCATTTATTCATTGGGATCAAATTAATGAATATCTTTGGTATATTGTGTCGGACGCAGCCAAAGATTAACAAAGTCTACACACACATATACTCGCAATTATATATGAAAGTATATAACAAATACTCATCATCATTATTAAAAATTACATTAATAATTATAATATTAATGATTTCTAATTCCGGTAAAAGCCAAAGGCCCTAGCAGCCATAGTGCTTATTAAAAACTAATGTTGGCATTTTACATACATCATTAGTTGTTAAATAATAATAATAATAATAATAATATGTATTATATTGATATAAAAAAAAATATATACATCATATAGAGAATTTTTTCTTTCATTTCAATATTTTTTTTGTTTGTGAAATGAAAATATATGTAATATTATATAATAATAATAATAATAAAAGAAAAAAAAATTGATTCTTAATGTTCTTATAGAATTTCGATTTCGATATAAGAATCAAACACGTCTATTGTATTATATATTATTTCAATATTTTATTTATATTATACCTATATATATCCATAAAATATAGATTTTATTAAATAAACAATCAAATAAGGTAATATCGTATAATAATATATATGTTCGGATGAGAAGGGATAAAAATATAATATATTTTATCTATATGTGTGTTTATTTTTATTATTTGCTTTTTCTTTTTGAATATATATATATATATAGATAGATTTTTGTTAAATTGAAAAGAAAGAAATACGTTCCTTTTGAAATAAAAAAATATCATTATTATTAGACTATATACGCAGACAGATGATATATAAAAGTAATAACAGATTTGAAAAAAATGTATTTAATTTTTTAATTATTACTCGAATTATAATTGTATTTTTTTCATATATTAGTTTCAAATTTGTTTGTCTTTCACGATTTTACAATTTTCTTCGTATTTCTTTAATCATTTAAAGGGTGATCACTGTAAAATATTATACTATATATAGTCTGTAGGTTTTCTTGGGACTGTTGCTGTATAGATTTGAAAATTTCCCCAGTTTTAATCTTTTTTATTGCACAATTCAATCATATATGAATATTTTATAAAATGAAACCTAATTCTTAAGTTGTCTCTGTGGCGCAACTTTTATCAAGCGCATACAAAAATTTGACAAATTTCGGTGGTCCTGGATTTGTATACTTTATTGGTCGGATTTATTTCCCTCACAGGACCGCATATAACCATGAAATGCTAAAGAAATAGGTAAAAAAACCTAATTAGTGAAACCTATATAATCGGGTTTGAAATCATTTTCAAAATACCAAATACAGAAATATTAATTTTCAGAATAATCTTATCAATATATCTATATAAATCTATATTGATTTTTTTATAGAAAATATATTAACAAAATGTGAATATGCATATATTAATTTCCAATAATCAAGAAACTTAATAAATTAAAAAAAAACCATATTAACATGAAAGCATATTAATATAAAACATTAATATGTTCATGTATATAAGATTTATTGATATTATATATATAATATGTATACGTTGATTTTTTGATATATTATACATTATATTAATCGCAAATATACAAACCGCGCACCATCATACATATATACGTAAATGAAAGTAATATTTTCAAATCATTTATTTATTTTCCTTCACAAACGTATATTTAAAAAGATCTATATATACTATACTATATATATATATATATATATATAATATAAGTTTTTATCTCACACCCTCTTAACTAAATCATAATAATAATATTCATGTACACATTTACTATATGTATAATATTCACCATACCTCTATAACTCTTAAACAGAGGTATATAAAATAATAGTAACAACAAAAAAAACCACATTATGTTTTTAATTAAAAGTGAAAATTCCATATATGTATATATTTCATTTATTATAAATATTCATAGAAAATATTATATACATCAGTTTATAGGATGTATAAAAGAATGTCTATATCAGCTTTACCTTTTACCGTATGTATATAGAATATAAATTTATTAAAGAAATTCTATATATTATGTAATATGTATATGTATGACACATAAAGAATATATATAAAGTATTATATATACATAACTTTTTATATATATGGAGGAATTTCATATATATAACTTTTCATATATGGTTTTTTTTTTGTATAAAGAATTCTATTAAAAAAATCTATTCTCTTGATAATTATCATATAACTGCTATCATTCATTCTATGTATATAATAAGTGTATATATAAAATAAATGTATCTACTTTTTATAACATTAAATTTTATAAATTCTCTATATACTATACTAATTATATGCATACCTCATCATGTGTGAGCGCTATATACATATTTATATAGACATAATATATGTAAATGTTTATACATAAAATAATGCGTTATATATATGTACGTATATGTACCTTATATAAAAGAAAATGAATTTTCATTTTTGCTACTATATATACATACATAAAGGTATATATAGTTTAGTTACATATTTATATAATACAACAGGCATATGTATATAAATATAATTCATTGTGTATATGTTATTAAACATATATATTTATACATTAATATAAATATTAAACAGTAAAGAAAGAAGAAAAATTTTAGGGTGTTTTCTTTCTATGTATGATGTATACATGTGCATTCCACAGACAATATACAATATATAAAATGTAATTTATATATAGATAATATTAAAATATGGTATTTAATATTTAAATGAAAATGTTTATATATTACATATTTAATTACCAATCAAATTCGTTTTAATTTATAACATAAACATATATACATAAACATCTATACACATATATAGAAATGTATATAAATAAAGAAAAACATTATAATAATATATTATACAACAAATATGCAAACATCATGCGTATATATATTTCTAATAATTATTATAATAATAATATTAATATGTAAATAATTATAATGTATATCTTACCTTATATTGCTATATATTGCTTGTACGTACATATTTATTTATCTAAATTTGAATATTTATATATTCTAAAAATGTATTTTAATGTACTTTTGTGTGCGGTTTTCATATAACCCTCTTCATTCATTTGCATTCAATCTTTTTCGCATAAGAAAATTTTGTACATATATACATTTATTTGAATTGTGTTATATCGTTATGTGTATGGAAAATCGCTATGCGTATTTTATTGTATTATAAAAATATGTGTTCCTTTTATTTTTTTTTACATACATTTGATAGAAAATTTACTTCTTATAAATATATCCATATATAACTTTGAAAATAATAATATAAATTTTTTTTTCTAAGCACATGGTTAAACATTATTCTATATAATATTATATAAACATATATAGACATTGTTTATATATAGACGAATATTTAGAATAATTTCTAATATCTCCTTGGGCGCGTGTATGTGGAAAAGTGAGTGAAAACAATGGGATCGCAAAAAATTTCCTTACACATACGTTTTTCCATTCTTTCGCCTCAAATATCCTTTTTTTTTTTAAATTCCAAAGTTTAAAATGTATTTTCTAATATTCTAAAGTTAAAAATCTATACTATAAGAGTATTTTCCGAAACAATTTCTATATTTAAATAAAGATTCTCGTATGAAATTTGATATATTTCAGTATTCAAATTTCAAATTATAATAAATTTTTTTAATAAACAATTGTGTATAAAAACCTGCGATCGTTTTTATTTTGCATTATAACCGACAATTCGGTAGTTAGCGTTCAACAACAGTCTTCCGTTTCTGATTTCTTACTTTGTTGCTTTTGGGTGTCGGTAATAATACCCGTACGACCAACCGTCACAGAGTCACATCAATCATTACGTATATTAATTATTTCTATCATAAAATCAATACCATTTATTAAAACCATTAAAACGAATGTTTTTTTCTTCTTATTCATAAAATACTTCGCACCAACGATATCACTTATATTTCACTTTTATTCAGATAAATGTAATAGAAAGGTGTAATTAAGAATAAATATTACTATTATAAATAAATAATGGCTTGAAACCTTTAATAATATATATATATATATATATATATTAGAAATTTATTATATTCAGTTCGAATGAACTGAAAAAGAAATTATTTTTAAAATGTATAAATTTATATTATAAAATGAAAAATGTATTCTATTTATATATATATAAATACATATATATAATTTTTGCAATCCAACTTTTAAAATAATTTCCGGTCGTTTAAGATGAATTTATTTAAAAAAAATATATATAAATATAAAAACGCACATTTAATATACAATATTGTGCAATTGACAGTTTTACAAAATATATTTATATATTCTTAAAATTTTATCTAGTGTTATTAATTTATAATACATATTTATAATTTTATTTTATTCTTTGATTATGTATATATAAAACTAACTTTTAATTCATTTTCCATTTCCCAAATGTATATATAAATACTTATGTAGTTATAAAAAATAAATAAATATATCTATAATAAGAAAGTGTTCATCATTAAATTTAAATTATTATATAAATTTAAACTACATATATAGTTAGAATCCTTTCAGCATTAAATTACATATATAACCTATTTATATTTAATTTCTTTCCTTTTTTGTATATACAACTATATATAATAATTAGGTATTTATATAAAGTATATATCGTGAAAAGAATTTTGCCAGGAAAAGAAAATTAATTGTCTATATATGCTATTTGATATTTAACGCTATTTATTTATTATATATATACTTAAATGTTGAAATGTCTATCAATTTACACACACACAAAGTTACGACAGTAACATTTCATTTTATCTTCTTCTATATATACAATATTATTATATGGAAATTTATATAACTAATTCAAGTTTTAATGAAAAGTTTATATATATATAGATATATATATATAAGAAGAAACATGTAACAATTAAATTAAATAACCGATAATAAACTATATATACATTTATAAAATACAATTAAATTTAAAACTTTATATGAATTCATTTTATTTTCACAATTCAAGGAAAAATATACATTTTCAAATATGATACCATTTTATTTTAAATAATGGATAAAAATTTTACAATTACTATATTTTACCCCTTCATATATAATAATTATAGAAGAAGCCAGAAGTTTTTTTTACCACAAAACCGACAAAATCATAATTGTATTTATTTACTATATATGTAATTGAGTAATTTCTATCAGAGGACGTATATACAAACCTTTATATACAAACCATAATGTAAAAATATTATTCAATTGTGTTTATACAATTTACATATCTAGACAATATGACATGAAATGTAAATATATATATATATATATATATATATATATATATTCATATATACGAACGAGTATAGTTAGAGAGATTACGTGAAATTTATTATGGCATTATAATTTAAAAAATTCATTTCAAATTTTATACAAGGACAAGGACAATAATGCATGCAAAATGTAATGTTAAATTGTTTGATAAACTTTTTATAACAAAATGTATATGGATATATGAATTTTCCATATTTATTTGAATATATAATATAAATTTATATGGACTTAAAAATGAGTAAATAAAATTTTTTTTACCATCATTTAAATGTTTTGTTTATATGCGGCTAAATGTATTATATATATATATATATATAATGTTTAAAGGATATGAATTTGAATATATATATAATGACATATTTCATATATATTATAGAAAATATATATAGACGTAGAGTGAAGAAGTATTTTCTAAAAATTAACATGAATTATATACAACATATTTATATATAGATAACAAAATAATTTTTAAACACGATTTATATTTATTAACTCATACAAAATAACCGTATATATTTGGAATGTATAAAATTTAAATGCGGGAAATCCTTGAAATTGTCACGATATAAATTATGATAATAAATATAGTTTATTACTTTATTTATCATTGTTCTATATGCATGCATGCGATGAAGGTTACATTTAATTATTTTTATTGTATATGGATATTTTACCTATATATAATATATTTGTATATGAAAACCAACAGCAAACACAATCGCATATTTATTATACATTACATATATAGTATATTATAAAATAATTTTTAGTTAAAATTACATATAAATTATATATACAATTTTTATTCTTTATATCTCTAAATTACATTATATCTGGTGGGTATAAATAAAATGAAAATATATATAGGTGCCGCCATCAAATCAAACAAAATTAGAAGGTGAAAAAGCAATTTTTACGTGTGAGGCAAAAGCAATGCCAGGAAATGTTACGGTACGATGGTTTCGTGAAGGTGCCCCCGTACGTGAGGTATCCGCTTTGGAAACTCGTCTGACCATACGCAAAGACGGTTCACTGATTATAAATCCAGTGAGTGCCGATGATTCTGGTCAATATTTATGTGAAGTATCTAATGGAATTGGTGATCCACAAAGTGCAACGGCCTATTTAAATGTTGAATGTATGTTTAACTTTTCTTTTTTCTATTATTGTTTTAATAAATCATTCTATATGTTATATATGTTCTTTTTAATTTTGGAAGATCCTGCCAAAGTGACCTTCACACCTACCGTACAATATTTGCCATTTCGTTTGGCCGGTGTTGTACAATGTTATATAAAATCAAATCCACCGTTACAGTATGTAACGTGGACCAAAGACAAACGACTATTAGAACCGTATCAAACAAAAGACATAGTCATAATGAATAATGGTTCGCTGCTATTCACACGAGTCAATCAAAATCATCAAGGACGTTATACATGTACACCATATAATGCACAGGGTACACAAGGTTCATCGGGACCAATGGAAGTATTGGTACGTAAACCGCCGGTGTTCGTCGTTGAACCCGACAATGTATATCAACGTAAAATCGGTGAATCCGTCGAAATGCATTGTGATGCTCAAGAGGCTGAAGGTACACAACGTCCAAATATACAATGGCAACGTAATAATGGGGTGGCATTACAACGAAATCGTGTTAAATCTTTTGGCGGCAATATAACAATCGAAAATCTAACAATATCTGATTATGGCATTTATCAATGTGTTGCATCGAATGAGGTGGCCACAATAACATCAGCCACTCAATTGATAATTGAGGGCACTCAACCGCATGCACCATACAATATAACGGGAACGGCCACCGAATCATCGGTGACCATCAATTGGATGCCCGGCTACAGTGGCGGTTCCGATTATAAACAAAACTATACAATATGGTATCGAGAAGGGGGAATTTCCGATTGGTCACCGATACCAGTAACACCGGCCGGTTCAACTCAGGTTACAATTAAACCATTATCGTCGGGCACCACCTATGAATTTCAAGTTGTTGGCAAAAATGAATTGGGTGTTGGTATGATGAGTAAAGTTATAACAATACGAACATTAGGTAAGTTAATTTTTTGGATAGTTATTAATATGTTTATAGAAAATCATTTTCAATATGATTTTATTAATTTAATAAATGTCGAATGTCATGTCGAATTATTTTTATCTTCTCTCTATATATAACATAAAAAATGTTATACAATACAAAATTACCAAAAAAACGATTTATTTGATGAATACAAAATATCAAATAAATTAATTGCACATTTTTTTGTTATTTACAAAAAAAAATTATATTTTTGGTGTATGAACTTTCAAAATTATTAATAAACACACACATATAAATTTTGTTTTTAATTGTACAATAATAAAAATTATATGATTGAAATCGTTTATTTTTCGAATATCATAAATTATAATTGATGTGCGATGTACATTTAATAATAATGTGATATTTATGAATATTCAAAATATTATATGATTAATATACGATTTCAATCATAAAATTTTATAAATAATTAAAATTCCATTTTCCATATTTCAAAAACAAAAAATTGAATGTTTTAAATAAAATTTTTTTTTTTAATTATTGTATATTATATATAATATATACTAACATCACAAAATCACAATACTACTTTAATAAAATAAATAATCTAATAATAAATAATTGCAAAAAAGATGCTGCAAAACAACGTAATGTTAAATCAGCAACACCAACTGTAGTTCCAACTAATTCTAATACATTTAAATTGATGCCCGATGAGGCTGGTAAGATATTAATCCGATTTATTTGTTTTGTGTTTTGTTGTTGTTCTTATAACCAAAAATAAACTTAATATATAATAACAATAATATAGATATTATTTATTCAATTTTGCACCTTATTTATTATTAATTTTCTTTTACTAATAAAATATTTGTTAATTTTGTTTAGATGTTTTTAAATACATTGCATTCATTCATACGACAAAATGCACTATTTATTTTTATATGAAAATATAAAAAAAATCCATATAAATCATTACTCATATCAAACAACTCATATCATATAATTTATCATGCATATATTATTTTGATAAAACAGAAACACCACATTCAATCATTTAAAAATTTGTAATTTTTATTCATTAATTTTCACCCACAATCACTCACAATATCAGTCACAGTCAATGAAAAACGATCGCACATACACATTTTATTTATGTAAATAAAATACTCACAATATACAGACAATATATATTTTTTGGTAAACCTAAATTGAATTATTCCTATACTTCCTTTGTGGCATATATGGATCGGAAAAGTGTTTCCTATTACAAATAAAAAGTATATCCTTTTATTTTACCGATAGAAAAAACTCTGAATAAATTTAAAATTGGCAGGCGAAAAAAAAGTCAAAAATGTACTATATATGCAACGTATTAATATAATTTTACTATGTAGGTATATCACACAAACGACGTACCTTATTTTTCATATTAATAATATTATGCTCAAAAATTAATGTTTAGTTATTAATTTAATTTCTAAATGCCCTTTATTTTATATATGCGATATATTTTGTGAAATTTTATATTCAACATAAATTATTTGTTTTTTTTTTTATTTTATTTATTATTGTTTTATTAATGGTTATATTTTTTCTGAATTCAAATTATTTCGTTGACCATATTTTATTTATTTTTTCCATTTATTTCAATATATATACATTGCGTACGTATGTATATCCACAACAATTACCAACTTGTCGTTTATATTCGCGTCATTTGTTACATACATTTAATTTTCTCAACCATCCCCCATAATAATATATATATTATATTATTCAAGTTATATATTTTTTTTCAGACGGACTCTAAATATTTGTTATATCGCACACCATGCGTATATACGAACAGCTTTAATATTTAATTACAGAATATTAATCTTTTTGTTTTGTTATGTTATATTATTAGTATTTATATATATATATATATATATATATAATAATTATATATATATATATATACCATTTTTGGTTGGCAAACTGTGTATATAAATAAATACAGATTTTATTTAATATACGTAGATATTTCTGTGTGATTTTTTGTATACCGTTTAATATAATACTTGCCACATATATATCGAAATCTTTATCCATATTCCATACATATATATATATATAAGTATATATTATCTATATATATATCGAAGAATAAACAAATAATATAAATATTCAAATATATATCTGTAACCGTATATATACATATATACTATAATAAATGGAATATATACCTCATTATGTTATAATCATCATATTATCATTGTTTATTTTTATCCATTAAATATACAATTTGTATATATACCATATATACATAGAAGAATATTTATACAGATTCTTATAATGATTTCATTTTCATATAATTAATCCAATAATTTCATGTATTATGCATTCCTTTTTGTTATTGCATAAAAAGCGTAATGTTATTTATTCTTTAAATGCGTACAATATATGAAAAATTTGCGAAATAAAACTAATTGTAAGTAAGAACGTTTACTTATTAGATAATTCTCTATATACGCATATATTATGAAAACATTCATTTCTCTACTAAATGGATACTTTTAAAATTAACCGTTTTGATTATTAAAACCGCATATTAGAAAGCATTTAGAAACAGAAAAAAACCCGGTTTGCATCTGATAGTACGAACGTTTTGTGTTGTTGATTCCCAAATTTATTGTTTTTCATGCGGTTTGGCAGAATTTGAAATTGTATATTTTTAATCAACTATCAAAACCACGCTCAGATGAACCGCTGAATAATGAAATAATGAGATGCGATTGAAAATCGCTCATTAATTGTTTAAATAAATCATTGGTTTATGTTTGTATTTTTTTGTAATTTATTTATCAACTATAATTTATTTTAATTTTATTTTTTATTTATTTTCATCATGTATATTT
Source organism: Dilophus febrilis (assembly GCA_958336335.1). Classification (NCBI taxonomy): domain Eukaryota; kingdom Metazoa; phylum Arthropoda; class Insecta; order Diptera; family Bibionidae; genus Dilophus; species Dilophus febrilis. The sequence goes on along the minus strand of OY284471.1, from coordinate 29,168,172 downwards.
TTTTGAATTTTTTTATTTTGTTACAGAAATAATTAATTTCCATAAATATTCATTTCCAACTGATTCCACTGGTTCTGTCTTATTTCCACCAATTTATCGACCCAAAGGTATTAAAACACAATCATATTTTTATATTCATTTTACATAATTATATATACATAACAAATTCATATTTATTTTATTTTATTTTTTTAATTAATTAACATTAAAAGCTTGCTTTTTATTTAGAAGTATACCATTAAGGTGGATTTCCTTATGCGAGCTGTGGGAGAAAAATGGCGATTCCTATGTAAAATTTTTTCCCCGAGAGATATTTTCCCTCCCCGGGAAATTTACCCGCGAGTTAAATTAACTTTAACTTTTTCCCCGGGCTCTCGTGCATTTTGAGATTTTTTAACACATACATTCAGCCATTCAATTGAATTAAAAAAAAAAAAATTTGTTTTCGTATAAAAAAAAACAAAAAATAAACAAATATAATGTAAAAATATAGTCTAATGTAAATAAATGAAATATAAATAACACATATACATACATAGCAAATAAAAATTTTACCCGTAAATGGAAATCGTCTGTGAGCGAAAATGAAAAATACTCCCGCACCCGCGGGGATTTCCTCGCATAAGGAAATCCACCTTTAATTCAAAATTATATCTCATATATTTTTATGCATGAAAATAAATAAATATATATATAAATTATTCATTTTGTATTATATTTGATAAAATATAGTTTTAATTTAATTATTTTTTTAAAGTCTATTACCATTTTTATACTATTGAAAAAAAAACAATATTATTATTATTAATTAAATAATTTTTATTTTTTTTCGGTGTGTGTGTGTGTTTTTTTCATCAATCAATCAACAATCAATTGAATTGTAATTGTATAATATGCGGATTTTTGTTATTTTGAAAATATTATATTTATATGCGGCATCAACAAATTATGTCATGATAATAAAAAAATAAAAATAAAAACACAACAAAATCAATCAATAAACAAATTGAAAAATGATTTGTGATAATAAAAAAAATAATATATAGGACCGAAACCAGGTCAACCAAGAAATTTAACTGTAACAGAAATAGCAAATGGTTTTCTAATATCATGGCAACAGCCATTAGAACGTATCCATTTAATACAACATTATACAATAAAATATCGTACTGATGCCCATTGGAAAACATTAAATCGTGGTCAAATACGACCGGAGGAAACATCATATTTGGTAAAAAATTTAGTTGGTGGTCGTACATATCATTTTCGTGTATTGGCCAATTCCGGTTCAAGTTATGAATCAAGTGATGAAGTTAAATTTCCGGTACCGGCAAGCGTCAAACATAAAGCAATAACAGCTGGTGTTGTTGGTGGAATATTATTTTTTATCGTTGCTATCATTCTATCTATATGTGCTGTAAAAATATGTAACAAGCGAAAACGCCGAAAACAGGAAAAAGGTGAGATTGATTTTATGTCGAACCCGGTAAAATGGGAAACGAATGCCTTTTAGTCAAGGTGTATCAGACGAAACAAATAAAAAAATGTTTAATTTTCTGTAAACGAAAATACACATTTTTTTGTGTTATGTATTTATGTGGCAATATTAATAATAATCTAATATTAACAATAATTATATTAACACGTAGAGAGATTGCAAATTCAACATAATCTATATATAGATATATATATGTTCATCTATTCTCATATACTATAATATAATATGCAACTGTACTAATTTTATTTTATCATATACTAACATATACAATGGATATTTTTAATTAACCAAATTTGAAAAAAAAAATCACACTCATATATATATATATAATATATATATATATTGATGATATTCAAAATCAAAACGGGAAAAATAGATTCATTTTTACGGCACCTTTATATTTGTGATTATTTAACATTTTAATAAATTCTATTATACATTCATCTTTTACCATTCATAAAAATCATTGTTTTTAAAATTGTGTTTACTTTTTTTGTGGTGTGTTAGTGTGTATAACATTTTTAATATTAAATATATTATATATCATTAACACAACTAATTTTATGTAGAGATTTGCTTCGATTTTTAAAGCTTATAATAAATCTTTTATCTCTGCTATCGGAGTATAAAAAATTACCGTTTATGAACACAAAAAGCATGCAAATAATTTTAGATTTCTTTAGTTTTCATAATGTTTGGTGGTATTTTTTGACGTGTATTTTTATGGAACGAATCAAATAAAAAGAAAACAATTATATGATTGATTTTTATTGCGGAATGCCCTGTTAATGTAAGTTTATAACCAGTTTAAATTTCATTTAATATCTAAATAAACAATCGCGTTTTTGTTAATTTATTGAATAAATTTAAAAAACAAATATATATTTTATGAAAACCATCAAAAAAAGGTACAATTAGATTTTTAGTGTATGTAAAATAATAATTGATAAGTGTTTTGAATGTTCTTTCAATATAAATTCTACATGAAAAATTCAAGTAGTTTTATTTTCTTGTCTCATTTTTATTTATTCATATTTATGCAGAATGTATAAAAAACAATAGAAAAAAAATTAACATAAAATTTTATTTTATACTTCTAAAAAATATATGAGCAATGTGTGATATTTAAAAAGTTTTCAAAACAGCAAAAAAAAAAAATTAAAATGACAAATTGACGAAAATTCTCAACACACAAATAAGTTTATAAAGTTTCTGTATTTATTATGATAATGTAAATTCGCATTTTCCGCGTCGCGTTTCCAATCGAATGAAATAAGGGTATATAAGAAATGACAAATAACTACTCATATTAAAAAAAAAATTCACTATAACAATATGATTTATGAATTTTAATATATGTGTGTTGTGTATGTAGTATTTTGTTTAGAAAAGTTTTTTTCCTTCTTCTTTTATTGTTTTCACATTAACATTATTTTTTTTTATTTCAATATAAAGTATAAATTTTCTTAACATTTCAATGATGAAATTCTTAGGCTATTCAACGGATTTTTTATATTTAAATTAATATCTTGCTTATATACTAACAGATTATATTTATATTAGTTTTAAAGGGTTTTTTTTTTAAATTCATATCTAGTAAAGTAATTCTATATATGTACATAGACAATGTTATTTATGATTAAAATTTTAAATTTAAATAAATAAAATATGATCTGCGATGTACATAAAATTGATGTGCATGCCTTAACGAGGTGTGTATATTTTTTCATATGGTGTGTAAGCGAATTATATAAAATAATTTCGAACTCGTAATGAATTAATTAAACTTTAAAGGGTGTAATAACTGATAAAATATTGATTGATTCAAAAAAAAACTTCCATATTATAAGATTAATGTAGATAAAATATACATTTGCGATGCCCAATTCATTACTCAAAAAAAAAATGTTTAATATTGAAATGTTTCGGTTGTGTGCGTGAATATCAATAATATTATTTTATTTTTTAATTTCATTTAAATCATCAATAAAATATATGCAAAATTAAAGGAATAATAAAAAAAAAAAATACCATATAAATTAATTATTTACATTTTTGTTTTAAAAATGCACTTTTTTTTTTAATTAATTTATTTCACATATATGAAATAAATTCATCCATATAAATTCATTTTGTACAATTTTTTTTTTGAATATAATTTTGTTTTATTCATGTGAAATGTATTTGTATTTATATAATATTCATTTTAATTTTAATTTCATAAAATTATTATACATATGCATTATTTTTAAAAAATTTTTATATTTCCGACATCCGTTCTCATTTGCCGATTTTTTTTTGTACCTCAATATTATTTGGGTTGTTTTTTTTGGTATGAATAATGCATTTACCTATGTGCATTCGTTTATGTAGAAACACATTTTCACATTTTATAATCCGCATATGTATGTATATATATAAAATAAATTCATTCTTTCCATAGAATAAGGTATATATGTACTTTACAAAATTGCGTGCATTTTTTATTAATTTAAATCCTATAATGGTATATACAATTTTCGATAAAAGGTAAGCTGCAGCAACCTGCAGGAAATATTATAGTTTTCTTTTTTAATGTGTTGGTTGGTTATTACGCTATATATATTTTATTTTTGATTTTAAATGTTAATTAGAATTATATATACTTATCTTTTTTTTTTGCGATTAAAAACTGATTTATTGTTAAAATAAAAAATCATTTATATACACAAAATTTCATTCATTCATTTCATTTTTATATTATTATTAATTAATCAATCACATATTTTATTTGTGTAGTTTTCAATATATATAATTTATTAAGTAGATGTTGTTTTAAAGTTCATATATAATATTTATAGTCAAAATGAAGAACATGTCATAAAAGACATACCACAAATAAAAAAAAAATGGAATTTTCAAATGTTACAAAATTTCACGACAGGTCAAAAACCAAATAAGACTAGGTCAAAAGACCAATCGTGAAATTAATTCAGTATTTTTGACAGTATTTTAATAGAAGAAAAGAGCAACTTGAATAAATGATTTTTTATTATAAATAATATTTTTCACTTTCACCACCACCACCGCCGCCGCCACTAAGCAATGCCAAACATATATGCAATAAAAACCAACACCAAATAATCCACCAATATCGCGTCAGCCACCATCGCAACCGCATTATAACCACGACCACGATCACACAACTAATTATCAATAAAGATATCACTATTTTAAGAAAAAAGAAATATTTTCAAAAGACAAATCAACAAACAAATCTTCAATCAAACACTCAACTATATGATAAAACCAAAAAAAAAATATAAGGAGATATTTTCTGCTATACCATATATAGAATGAACTTTTAAAAACTATATATATATAAATGCAATGAAAATCTCCAACAAATATGAAAACCAAATAAATCAGTGATTGAGATCGAAATTATTTGGTGGTATACACCTTGTAAAAAGGCATCTATACCACAAAAATTTTTGTACATCAGCCGGGTCCTTAAATTATATATTTTGAATATTTTAAAATCAAATGTTTAAGAATGTGTTTCATTTTTAAACATTTGAAATCATTTGAAATTGCAAAAATATATAATTGTATAAGGATGGGTTATTATTAATCATAATTAATTTTAGAAATAATTCGTTTACAGCATACAACATGGTAGCCTGTAGGATAACAGATGCCCGTAATTCAACAACAGCAGCAACAACAACAATAATTAAAACGGGATCTAGTAGTAGTAATAGTCAAGTGCCTTTGAAAAAGTAAGTGAATTTAATTTTATTATTATTATTTTTTTGTGATAACTTCCACTATAACATTTAGATTTACCGATTAACATAGATAATATATAACTTTATATTGAGTATATAACAACTACCTTTTACTAATAATAATAATTATTTAAAATTAACCAAAAAAAACAAAAACAAAATCATCAACAATCATTTATACAAAAGGAGTGATCCCGAATATTACCGGGATTACGAGACAGTTTTTATAATACCCGGAATTAATCATAATAAAAATCGTAAGATAATAATTAAAAACTTTAAAAAAAAGAATCCCAATGTTCCTAGATTTTGATAAATGTATTTTAAAATATACATATTTTTATGGATTTTTATTTTTTTTTGCATTTTGAAATTTAAAAATAGTCTGAAATTATTTTAGATCTTTTGTATTTTATTTTCAATTAGAAATCGATAGTTTATTTTTATTAAATTCCATGTTTATTTTTTATTGTATTTCTAATGCCTTTTTTGTGATATTTATATTTTGATTGCGGTTTAGATATACCTTATTTAAAATTTTTTCCCTTATTATTATTATGAATAGAATTCTTTATGTAAACTCTTATGCAAATTCATAAATAAGGTATTTAATCATCTTTATGTAGGAGATTTATTTATTTACAAAAATTTAATTTCCTCCTTTTTTTCTTATTTTTTTTTGTTGCCTTTTAACATAATCTCCCGAAAAAAAAAAATATACAATGATAAATATCTCTTAAATGAAACGTTGATAAACTTATATTGTTAATGGGTTTATGCGATAATGTGTGATGCGGTGGTGTTGAACGTTCATAAAAATGTATATTATGAAATAAAATTATGTATAGTCGCATTCATATATCAAACAACTGATACAAAAAAAAAATATTGTATCTTATTTTTTTTTATGACGAGAAAAATTTAATTTTAATTTTAATAATATATTTTTAAGAATTTTTCTTTTTTCGGTTGTCTTTTATGATGAAAAATTATATGATTAATAATAATTTTATCCATCAAATTCTATAACACCTGTCTGTTTTTGCCGACACGGCCGACTTATCATTATATATATGCACACGTCGGTTATATCATGGGTGGTGGTGAAAAAAAAACTGTTTTTCATTTATCTATAATAAATGCTGCGCGATTATCTATATTATAATAAGGATCAAATTTTATGGTATTTTGTAATAGAAATTTTCAAAATTCATTACCTTAATTCGGTATTATTTAATTTTTTAAATTTGTATAATAATGTAAAAAAAGAAATGCATTATTTTGTTTGTTGAAAATCTATAGAGTTTTTTCTAATATATAATATAAAGTCAAAGATAAAACTTATGTCCTTTCCATATATCACAATTTCCATAAATTTTAATTTCCTTTTAATATTGATTTCAAAAAATTTATTACATAGTGTAAATTATTAGCTGCGTAAATTCTACTATTCGGTTAGTTCTATATTATAATTTTAGAGTGTTTAGATTTGATAAATGAATATGAATATTAAGACAATTTCCTTATGTTTCATATATTAAGACCATGATTTTAATAATAAGAAGATATCCGAACAATAACAATCCGAAATAATTTTTTTCCTATAAACAAATTTCAGTAAAAAAACGTATACATTCCTTGCATCTTCGCTAAACCATTTATATTGTTCATCAAAATATAGAACTTTATATAATTTGGAAGGGGTTTGATTTTTATCTTATATTGTAAACATCTACGAAAACAAATAAATAAATAAATAATATAATATTTATAGAGATAAATAAATGTCATACATATTTGTTATGTCGTATAGGGAATTCAAATAATGAAAAATGAACAATTAATGACTTCTTATATAATATGCATAATTCTTATATATACATAAAATGTATAATAAATTCATATATATATATATGTATATATATATATATATTAGTATAGTAAATAAATATTATATACAGATTTCTTAATATAATAATAATAATAATAATAAATTAACAGGAAATAATATTCATTGATAAAACACATGCTGTGTGTGTGTTTATATAATAGAAGAAAAAATAAAAATCAAACTTTTTCCATATAACCCTCATTTAATATATGGCTGCGATAATCCGATCCGAAAGTTATTTTATTCAATTCGTTTTATCGCACAATTTTTTTCTTCTCTATATATATATTAAAGCTAATGTGGGCTATTATACAGGACGACAATGCCAGTTTATGAATGTTTTTTGTTTTATGACAGAGAAATTTTATAAAATTATTCACCGCCTTAGTGATTTTCCGCAGCAAAATTTTCGTTTTTCTCATTATAATTTTTAAAATTGGATTATAACTAAAAGATTAAGAGTGCGTATAACGTCATCGATCGCTGTTGATATTTTTTTATTATTTTTGCATGCGAATTTACTTAATACAGTACAGTGGATGGACATCCATCCCTGGAATTTCATAATTATTCGTTATAAGACCATTTAATATCCTTATGCAGTTATTTATATTATATACAAACAAATATCATTTATTTATAAAAAAAAACAGAGAAAACACAAAAAACTTTTTCAACATTAAGAAACAAGGCATTATATTATTGTTATTATTTAACATGTAATATACAGATATTTTATACTTGGCAAAATCAGATATGAGCGAACAGAGAATTGTTGTATAATGAATTTTATACTTTTCTTTATATACCATATATAAATATTTCTTTTATTATTATAAGAATAATAGTTTATTTTTTCTTTTTATATATGTATGTAAGTACAATAAAATAAATAAACATGAAAAACATATTTTCCGTCAATGAGTTTTTCCCTTTTTTTTTCATCACTATATGGCCATCGAGCGAACACACATCACATACATAAGCGCATATAAAATGAATAGCTTTATATATATAATTGTTAATGCGTTATGGCGCCTTAATATTATTTTTTTCTAAATAAACAAAAATTAATCTATATATATATATATATATATATATATATATAAATAAAGTTAGTATGTATATGGAAAAACTTTTATTATGAATTTTCTTTTAATTCATTGCATACCATTTCTTTTCTATATTATTATTATTATAAAATCTATATAGTTATATTGAGGTAAATTTATTATATTTATACAATATCTACTTTTATTATTTTATATAAAAAAAACCACAAAACAATTCATTTGAAATATACCAAATACTTTTTGTGGTTTGTTTTAAAAAAAAAATATGTTCAATGGATAATAAAAACTATATATGTATATAGAACTTCAATATTATTTTCATATTATGAATTCGATCGATTAGGGGAAGGTTTTGTTTTCTTTAAATATATAGTATATAAACACACGTAATGGTCTATAAAGTTTATTATATGTTTAATCTTAAAACTCTTTAATTCTTTTTCTTTTTTTTTTTTTTTTGGTAGACTAGAGATTTAAAGAGTTATTTTGAAAAAAAAAATTTTGTATGCATTTTTCAAAGTATTATTATATTAAGTTTTCTTTTTCTATATATAGAAACATATAAAAAAAACCTTTCATCCATGCATATCTTTAGATATATAGATTTTCTTTTGTTTAAAAAATATTTTATTTTTGTTCATATAAATGAAGACGTTTAATTTTTTCTATATAGTTTTAATTTTTTTATAAATTACTTAAACTTTAAGAGGTGGATTTATTTTACAATATCTTAAATATATAGAGACACGGTTATATTGTATAATATATAAAAAGAGATTTATTTATTGCGGTAATTATATATTCAAAACTATATAATGAAAAGAATTGCAATAAATATATCTCTATCTATAGGAATATTTTAAGAAAAACTTTTTTTTTATCCACCATTCTTATCGAAAAAAAAAATGTTTATAGTTCTTATATCACAATATATATTGATTATAAAGAAGTCTATAATTAATGATTATAAATAGTTTGTAAACCAAATTTTAATTTCTTTTTCTTTATTTTCTTATTTTTAACTTGTTGCTTATCTCCACAACCAAAAAAAAAAACAAAAATCTCTATGTGAAATGTGCGATGCGACAACAAAATATATAATCAACCAATTTTTTTATTGTATATTTAACATAATAAAAATAAAAAAGTAAAAAAGGTGAATTATATTTTTTTAATTCATGACAATTATTTTTTGATTAATTTTAATTATTTTTTTGAGCACACATTTGTTATTAAAATTATTAAAATTATCATTAGAGCACTTCACTTTGGTTTTATCTGTTTTTTTTTGCATTTTACACTTTGCATTTCATATACGATTGCAAAATATCTTTTTGAAATAAAAATCATATATATATAAAAAGATAATAAAAATAATTCATATACGCAATTGAACATGAGAAAAATAAAATTACACAATTATACATTTTTCGTAAAATCAAGCTTAAAACATTTCGAATATGATCACATATATGTGTATTATAAAATCAAAATAACAAACAAATCTGCATAGTCATATGGGAAATTGTTATCCATATTTCCAAGAAGATAGGTGATATTCTGAACGGCAAATTCTGATCAGCTGCTTTTTAAAAAAAATTTTGTCGTTCACCGAACCGAAAATTTTCCGGAAAATCAACTTTTCTAATTTTTCTATTTTTTTTACAGTCCGGAGTTAACTTACATTTTCGTTTTTCTTCGTATAATTTAAAAAAAATTCAATAAATTCTTAATAGTTCATAGAAGAAAATTTGAAAATCCGTTAAGCACATGCCTTTCGTGAAATATTCTATCCTGTTTATAATATGGCAAACACATTTCCTGTTCCGTCACTGCAAATCAGTATAGAAAATCTATATGCATATATATACACCTAAAATTGTTCATTTTATAATGTCCATAATAGATTAAATAAAATAAAGTATTATTTTTCATATTGTATATGTTAATATATTGATAGAAATACAATACTATAAAAAATAAAAATAAAAAGAAAAATAGATTATATTTTTCATTGCATTTTGTATTTAAAAATAAATATAGTAAATGTTAAATCAATAATTTCTATATTTATTTTTCTTATAGAATGAATTATTATTTATTTATTTCTATATATTCAATTTTTTTATATCTTTTAATGGTTTAGTATATATTTGCATATATGATTGTTAAATATTGTTCGTATAAACGGTTTTTATCATATTGATAAAAGCATTGATTATAAAAGTAAATATATACTTAATAGTTAATAGTTTGTGAATGTTTTTTTTTTTCAAATTCCTTCTAAATTTTATGTTTTTACTACAAACATTTTTCTATTCATATATGTATATTAAAATGTATATAAAGTTTTTTTTTTTTTATATATTTGATATCATTTCCTTATCTTTTTTATGTTTTTATGTAGTAATTTATTTATATATTATATATATTAAGTAGATTTATTATATATATATATATATATATATATAAATATTTGTTTTTCGTTTTGTTTTCATAAATGGAATTTTCTGCTATATGTATATATTTTCATTCATATATATAGTTATAATAAAACTATAACTATATGACATTTTATCTTTATACACTGACATGAAATTGTTTTGCATTAAAATTAATGCGTTATAGTAAAAATATACATTTTTTTTTTATTTTTCCCTTAACATTTGTTTTTTTTTTTGCATTTACATATATAAAGATAATTTATTATTTATTTATAATATGTTAATATGTTAATGTATATTATATATTCATATAGATATTTTGTTATAATATTTTGAGGGTAATTTGTAATTTGTGTATTCGAATATTTTGTATTCATTTATTTCTATATAAGTATCGACATTGTAAAGCCTTTTATGCCTTTTATTGGAATTATCGTTATCTTCTTGCATATAGTTCGTTAAATAACTCCTTTAAAATTTTAATTTGATTTTAATTAATTTTTATTCAAAAAGTCCATTTAAATATACCACTTTGTAATTATTGATCCCCCATGAATAGCTTCCGATAGGCAAACATTATAAAACTCGCAATTTAAGGTAGAAAACTTTCATAAAATTAAAAATTGAGTGAATTATTATGTGAATTAACAATTAAGTGAAAAGTAAAAGTGTTTGCTAATTTTCTGAATATGGGCGCAACAAAATCATTAAGATATCCCGTTTAAAATGTATCATATCAATGTTTTTTGGATTATTTAAACATCATTTCTTCGAGTATTTTTCTTAATCACTGCATTAGATATGGTCTGAGTTGAGTGCTTGGGCGATCATAGTTCTGGGTTACGATAGCGTCTGCTCTATCATTGCCCTCCATTCCACTATGTCTAGGTATATTCACATTATTGTGACTTTGTTTACCACTGACACAGGTCTCAGTATGCCTATTAGGCAGTCGAGTACTAGCTTCGACTCTATTTCTCGAGAGTTGATTGCCATAAGTATGCGGTTTTGCTGTCTGATAACATACATATATGTTGATATTTATCCCTTATCCCTAATCTGACGCACAAAGTTCTATAGCATGATTTCCGGGCGGAAAACTGTGCTGTAGCACACCAGATTGGCCCAAATTTCCAAATTAGTATTTATGCATAATTTAATTATGCCTCAAAAATTATCTATATATAATTAATTTCATTTTTTAATAATGTCACAACTTTTTTGGAAAATTTTGCAGAAAAAGAATTATGCGAATAATGAAATTTGTATATTCCCATTCAAAAATAATGATAAATTATTGGAAAATATTTTCATTTATTATCCAAATAACATTCCCTGCCCCTACGCTAATACGGTTTTAAAAGAATTAAAAACTTTTCATATCATTTTAATAATTTTAAAACTCAATTTTATCTGAAACAATTTTCATTTGGAAACCAAATATTACAAAAAATTGAATCTATACTTCAGAATCATATTGAGTGGAATAAAACTCTATTAAAACTTAAAATACCCGATTAAATATCTTAATTGACATCAACCTTTCTGCCTTTTATACTATATAAATAATATTATTCCATCATCATCATCATCTCTTTATTTTAAATATGATTTTTAAAATGTCATTATATTAACAAAAAGATTTATATATAGATATAGTCTAGTAGAAGATAAAAGAAAATTATTGATAAATATATAAATTTTATCAAAATAGATAAAAAGCACTTCATAAATATAATAATAATAATAATAATAATAGCAAAAAGCAAAAGGAATATACAAACATTGTTTTTGTTGTTCATTTTTCTATATATTTTCACCAATCTATATGAAGAAATAAATAAAATCTAAGAAGAAGCGTCTCTTTGTATATATATTATATATATATAGATAAATAGAGAAAAATCATTCAACTTTTTGGTTTTTTTGTTAAAAAAGAAAATTTAAACGTATTTTTCCATATTTTATATATATCTGGGATAAAACAAAAAAGAAATTGCACTTATCAACTTCTATATATATGTATTTCTATATATTCTGTATATATAATAATTCTTATATCCATGAAGAGGAAAACTTAATCTTGTTTGTTTGAATTTTGATGTTAATATTTACTATGTAGATATATATACGTAATAAATATATATATATTATATATATATATAAAATGAAGATATAAAAAAATGTTTGTATTGATATGACAGTGTGGCAGTTATTCTTTGCTATATATACGTACGAACGTATATCTAATAGATAAAATATAAGCACATAAATAAAAAAAAATTATAATATGATTTGTTCCCAATGGATTATTACAGCAAAAAAATTCGAAAAATATTATGAATGTTGATGTTGTTTCTTAATCCATTTTCCATTGTTGTTTGAAATATTATTATGCGTGCATTTGTATATATGAAAAATTAAATTAAAAACAAAAATGTTCCCCATTTTTTGTTTATATAAATATACGCGCTGTTCATAACTTGAAGGAATAGTCAAAAATAATATCATATAATAAAAATAACAAAAAGGATATGCTGTTTTATTTTTCATTTATGATTTTTCAATAGAAAACAGATATAAAAAAGTTTTTCCCTTTAAAAAAAACCTTCTTCTTATATATTATAATATATATATAAAGAAAAATCATGTTTATGACATTTTATATTATTTAGCAATTGTCTTATGAATATAGAAATTTTGCTCATTTTTTTTTTTATTATAAATTCAATTTTGAATTATGAATTTTCTTAAAAATTATATGCTATTGTTTGTTTGTTTGTTGTGCGAATGTACATTTTTTGTTTATTTTTATAATTTTTATGTGCGGTTTTTGTTTATTCGCTTAATATAAATAAATAATTTTTGTTTTGCGAAAGAAAACAATTTGGCTAACAAAAACATCTTTTATTGTTTAAATAATTTTTATTTTTTTTTTAATTTATATTATAATAGAATTTTATCTTAATTATTTTATAACAAATTTAAGTAGTTTATAGTTTGTAATATATGATAACGACTGAATACAATTAATTTAGTTTATTTAATAGTTTTATGATAAAAAAAAATTAAATTCAAATACGTATTTTTTCTGTCTTTTTTTCTGTCCTTTTAATTTTAAATACTTATATATAGATTTAGAAAAATCCGAATACCAGGTGTAAAAATACTTTCAACAATATTACATTGGATATGGCCACCGGATCGTTGTACAAATTGTCAATCAATATATTCAATAACACCGTATAATAATAATAATAATCAACATCAATCACAAAAATCCACATCGAAAAATTTAGATCATATTCATCGTTCGGCTGATGGACGTTTTGTTTTATCTGGACATCATAGTTCAGCGTCTACATACGATTATCAAACGAATATTGCATTAAGTGGGTATGATGATGGTGGGCGCGGTGATCGTGGTATCCAGCATAATGAAGGTATCGATACCGTTGACGGGATTAGCGTTAGTGATCGCATTAATATTGAAGGCGGTGTTGAAAATAGTGGCCGTAGTAGTAGCCGCAATAGTAATGGTAGCAGTAGTGATGATGGTGGTTTTATACAAAAACGTAATCAAATTATTCGTCACATTAAATCGTGGCGTCGACCATTAGTTACTTATCCTAGTCAAACGAGTTTTCGTTCAGATGATAGTTCAATGCAATATGGACAAAATTATCGCCAAAATATTGTTCATGGTTTAATTCATAGTATTGGGAATAGTAGCGTTGGTGGTGGTGAAAGCAATAGCAATGTATTAATTGGTGATGATCATAATCGACAACAACCACAATTGTTACGTAAAGTACCTGTTGAATACCATCACCATCACCATCATTACCATCATCAGCATCGTCATCAACATCCAACTGTACAACCAACTGTACATATAAATACAATAAGTGAAAATGTGCCAGGACCAATGGTACCCACTCCCTATACACCATCACGTGTTTCACGTATAATTTCAAGTTCACCGGCCGTATCAAGTACAACCGGTGCTATAATGCCGGGCATTGGAACACTTCGTTCAGCACTTAATCCTAATATTGCTGGTCAAGAAAATGGTGATGGAGGTGTAGATTCATCGGTTGTCTGGTCACCGCATACAATGTATTTTAGTGATTTATCATCGGTCACCCATCCGAGTTCAGCAGAACGTTCGCTAAATAAATCAAATCCACGTAATACAAATATGACACAATTACGGTATTTACAAGAACGTTATTCCCAAGAATTACCATCATTACGTGCTATCCACGAAGAAACACAAAGAATGGCACAAGGTTTTATTCCGGTTCAAATTCAACAGCATCAACAGCAACATCAACAATATCCAATGCATTCGCCAGCATCACCTTCATCCTTACATAATTTTTCAAATCAATTTGTTACAATACCTGAAGAACAAATACTATTCGATGACAACAACGATGATGTTGATGGGCAAATGGAAAATCAACCGATTCAATTGCAACAACAACAACTACAACCTCACCGTACCCAAATCATACCACCATCAATCCACCATCAAAATATTCGTCATCGAACTCGTTTATTAGCACCACGTCGTTTACAACGAAATATTAATGAATTTGGAATAGCATCGCCAACACTTCGATCCCCATTTACAGTTGACGATGGCGGCGGCGTTGGCAGTCATAACGTTGGAACCGCTGTATTCAGTGAACGTTCGCCAGCCGAAGAAAGTCGGTCC
>OY284471.1:28865575-29152573 GCA_958336335.1 Dilophus febrilis | reverse complement strand
ATTAACAATATTTTATTTTATGTTTCTTAGTATATGGTCTCATCACCGATTTGTGTTCTATTATTTTTATTTTCATTAATTCTTCTATAGTTTTTCATGTTTTATATACGATTTCTTTTTTTCTTCTATTTTTTTCTTTTTCTAATTAATTTATTACAAAATTCAATAATGATTTTTTTTCGAATTTTTCTTTTTATTTCTCTAACAATTAATTCTATATATATATCTATATATATACGATTTAGAATAAATAAAACCAACACAAATTTGCAATTAAATTTTTGTATTAATTATTTTAATACCAAAATTGTAAAAAATGAAAAATAATACATAATTATTAAGTATATAAGATAAATATTAAGATAATGAATAAAAACGAAAAGCAATAACAAAAAAAAAAATGAAATGAAAATAATTCACACTAAATTATAGTTTTTAATTATGTTTTTTTATTTTATTTAAAAAATTCCTTTTTGCAGCAAAATTGAGTGTATCGTTTTTATTTAAGTAGACAAAATTGTACACGAAATTAAATTAAATTAATTAAAAAAAACACAAAAATAATAGATTAGACATATCACAATAATAACAAAAATTATTTATAAATAAAATGATAATGAAAAAAAAAAACTTACAAAATTAAATTAGTACTTGTCCTTTTAAGTTATTTATATTATATATATTATATAATAATCCTATTACTATATTAATTTATTTTAAAATTAATTTTTTCCTATATTTAATTTTCAATCTCTCTCTGTGTCTTTATTTTATCTCATTTATTTATTTAATCACAAATCTGAGCTGAATTTTTTTTTTTACTCTGATTTACTCTAAATATTTCATTTTTAAGTGTCTCAATCTCTCTATCAAAAAATAAAAGAAAAAAAAACATTGTATATCATCTATAAATTTTTACTACAAAATATACTATTGCCATTTAGTTAAAGCACGGTTTTTATTATAAAATAATTGTTTATCTTTAAATAAATTAATTAATAATAAATAATAACTACAAAACAACAAAAAAAAAATACTCTTAAAACGACTGCATTTTATATTTTGAATAATATGTAAAATATTTAAGTTTATAATTAATAAAATAAAAGAAAGAAAAAAAACCAAATAAAACTAGAAAAATATACGACGATATAATAAATATATATTAATAAACTATTAATGAATTCTGTATAAAAAAAAACAATTTAAAATTAAATATATACACACAAAAAAAATCATCAAATATTTAGCTGAACGATGATGAACAACAACAATATTTAAATAAACCATATAATAATTATTAAAAATTTATATATACCATATATAGATATTCAATATATAATAAAAAAAAATTTACTATAATACACACGAGAGAACCGCGATTATTTATTAAATTATTAAATAACGTACGCGATCTATTATTAAAATTCGATAAAGATATATATATAATTATAATACAAAAAAAAATTAAATAAAAATAAATCAACGATATTCAAATATAAATTATATTAAATTAACAAAAAAATAAAACAAATTTATATACATTCACCAAATGAACATAATTAAAATATTATTATATTAAATTGAATAAAAAATTAAATTATTAAAATATATATTATAATTATTGTAAATATTGATTATATTTAAAAATATTTATAAATAAATCAAAATTATTATTTAATTCATTCTCACACACCACCACAAAATAAAAATAATAACTAAAAATAACAAAAAAAAAATAAAAACAAATACCCTGAAAATTGCAATTGCAAAACTTTAAAAGTCATTATACAAATTCTCTATATTTAATAATTTACAATCAAATAAAATTCACACAAATTACACATTTAATTAATACTGGAAACAAAATCGCAAACAAAAACAATTTAGCAAAAAAAAAAAAATTAAATTAAAACAATTAAAAAAATTAATATATGAAACAATAAATTCTAAATTTAAATTATATACATAAAATAAATATTTAACGTACTTATAATATATATATATAAATAAAAAAAAAAACTTAACAACAAAAATACAAATTATATAATTTAAATAATATTATATAATATTATTTTTATTATATATTGTTATTATTATTATTATTATTTTGATTAGTATTATTAATAATATTAATTTTTATTGATTATAAAAAAAATTGAAATATACAAATTAATTTTAATAAAGGCAATAATTAAATTTTTTTTCTTTTTATATAATACTATATAATAGAAATAGAAGAAAACTAAAGAGAATTAATTCACATTTTATTTAATTAATTAATTGTATATTATTTTAATTTATTTTTATTTTAAAACAAAAGGAAAATTTTAATTATTATTAAATAATTAAGAAAAAATGCAAGTTATATTTGCATTAATACACAAATTTATTTCATAATTATTTTAAATATTATTTATTTATTATTAATATTATTATTATTATTATTATAATTATACAAAATCAATTTTAATTTTATTGAAAGATGAATAAATAAAAACAAAAAAATAAAAAACACTAATTTAAAAAAAAAAAAAAACATTGAATATAATAGAAATTATTTTATTGTGTTATTTTTTAATCAAATATCTCAATGGAATGTGAATTTTGTGTATATAGAAAAAATTCTTTGATTCCTGTTAGTAAAATGGAAGAGTTTTTCTAAACAATGTTATTGTTGTCATTTGAATATAGGAGCCACTCCCTTAATCTTCACTTTTACCTTAATTGGAATACCATTTGGAGAAGCAACTACTCGTGTTGATCAATCCTTTTTATTTCGAGCTATATTATTATGGTAATAAATTCTAACGTTTTTTTTTGTTTTCATTTTTATTTAAAAGATCCGAATTGGGATTTAACGAATGATCCTAAAAATATTTCTTCAATGTATATAATTAAACTGAATTTTTTTTTAAATTCGATTTAAGTGTAATACAAACTCTTATTCGATACATCAAATTAAAGGTTTCCAACAAATAATATTGTAATCTGAAATAGTATTTATATACAATTATAACGATAATACGATTAATATATCGATTTAATATTAATATTAATAATAATAATAATAATAATAATAATAATAATAATAATAATAATAATAAAAATAGTTGATTAAATGGATAAAGTTTGAAAGCCATTACATTTTTATATTAAAATATGTTTGTATAATTCCTCTTACGCCGCGTTTTAAAATAATTTTCTCAGTTTTATACACGATAACACAAACCTCTAAAAAATTCGCAACTTGATTTCTTATTGACATTTCTTATTAGTTTTTCTTATCCACAAAAAAAAACTGCGTTTATAGTTTTCTGATCTCTCTATAGATATATTATATTTTAATAATTATAATCTATAATTTCATAAATATATTGTAACAATAATTAATTATACATAAATTTTATATTAATTTTTAATTAATTTTAAATACCAACATAAAATCGATTATAAATAAATATTTTCCAAATATAAAACATCACAAATTTGTTTCTTCTATTTAATATTTTATATAATAATTAATTAAAATAATTTTTCACAAACGCAATTAATAATTATTTATTAAAACACCACCAAACACCACAGATACAATTTTTTTTCTTTTATAATTATCAATTTTTTTGACTTAAAAATTATTAGATGATTATTATAACGACATATAAAAATTAAATAAATTTAAAACTAATCAAATAATAAAAACGAAATTATAAAATAGAAATCCGAACAATAAGTAATTAACCAAAACTACACAATTAAAAAATAAATTTATATACGAATACAAATATTTAATCTAATATTATTTATATCCTTATATATTAAATTAAAAATTCAACCAAAAATTAATTATATTAAAAATAAAGCGATATTTAGAATTTAAAAATAATTAAACGAATATATATAACAAAAATAATTTATTTGCAATGCAATACGAAAAAATATGTAAAAAAAAAACAAAAAATTGAACATTAAAACACAAAGAATTATTATTAAATCTACTTATCTGCAAACAAAAAAATAAGCAGAAAATTAAGTGTGATTTAAGAAGAGCAAAAATGAAAATTTAAAAAATAATTATACAAAAATGATGTATAAATTAAAAAATTAAATATAAATATATATATAAATAATAATAAATGATTTTTTAAGAAATTTAAATTATAAAATGTTTTAAATAAATATCCCTACTAAATCAATTTTTTTAAATTATGATATAAAAATTCTTATTCATGTTCAAAATATTGGTTGTTTTTCCTATTTTTCAAACGATTTTAAAATAAAAATCCAAAAAATCGCCAAAAAACGACGATTTTTAACAATTTCTATTAGGATCGCAGAAATGATTTTAGTTAAAAATGTTTAAAATTTATTTGGTTTATTTTCATTCAAATTTAATTTCTCATACAATCAAATTCATACGAAACAAAAATTTTATTTTAATACATTTTTATATGAAATGTTTTTATATGTATTGTTTTTAGAACAGGAAATTTAAAACCTTTTTAAACATTTATCAAAATGTGATTTAAAACCTTAATAAACATTTATTTTGATTTAAATCCCTAGAAATGTTTAAGTTTTATTTTATTTTATTTTACACACCACCAAAGAATTATTTCGTATACGAGTATGAGAGTATAAATATTTGTATGAAATAAAATAAATAAATTTTAAACATTTTTAGCTAAAATTATTTCTGCGATCCTAATAGAAATTGTTAAAAATCGTCGTTTTTTTGTGATTTTTTGGATATTTTTTTTGTTCAATATTTTAAATAATTTTAATTTTCTCATATCATCCGAGTCGTTTGCTGAATTTTAATTATATATGTTGAATAATTTAGGATTCGGAAATTTTTTAAAATAAATTAAAATAATTTATAGAATAATAATTTATTTTTTTTCATTTGGAAATCAATTTTTCTTGCAATGTTTGATAAAATTTAGAGGTAAAAACTTCCACATTTTTTGATATTTAAACAATTATTTCAGAAAACATGTTGTTTTCTAGGATTAAAAAAATAATAATTTACCAATTTTCCATCAAATTACATTCCATGAAAATTATCATACTTTGTTTGAAAAATTACAGAATTTTCAAAATCTCCGCTAATCGTCTCTCAAACATATTCTTAAAACAAATTTAAAACATCCTTTCTATTCAATTTTGTTAAATTCATAAAAAAATATTTCTCCTTTTGGTCATATTTCCGACGATTTTAAAATAAAAATACCAGGCACACATAAATTGAATTCGTACAAAACAAAAATTTTAATTTATAAAATTTTTATATGGATTTGTTTTTATAATGGGAAATATAAAACCTATTAAAGAAACATTATTTTATTTAAAACCTGTTTAAACATTTACCAAAATGTGAGTGTTTAATTTTCAAAACCTTCAAAAGTCGGATGTCTCGGATGTATCGCAAACTAGTTCATATTCGTTAAAAATAAAAAAAAATCATTACAAAATGTTTTTATCATAAAAAACCCGATTTAAAACCTTAATAAACATTTATTTTGATTTAAATCCTAAAAAAAGTTTAAGTTTTATTTTATTTTACACACCACCAAAGAATTATTTCATCTACGATGTATGAGTGTTTAAATTTGTATGAAATAAAATAAATAAATTTTAAACATTTTTAGCTAAAATCATTTCTGCGATCCTAATAGAAATTGCTAAAAATCGTCGTTTTTTGGCTATTTTTTGGATATTTTCTTCACTATTTTAAATAATTTTTATTTTCTCATATCTGTAGTGAAACTTTTGCTGAATTTTAGGGATATGATAAATAATTTGGAAAATTTTTAAAATAAAGAATTTTTTTAAAGATTATTTAAGAAAAGCATTTAGATATTTATTTGTCCAAGGAAAAAAACATTTTTAGCAGATTTTTTAAAATAAAAAACACAATACAATTATTTTTATTTTTTATATATTTATTTATTAATTATTTGTGATTGTAATTTTTGTAATTGTAACAAAAATAACAACAGAAAAAATGAAAATTAAATAAATTTTATATACAAATTAAAGAACATATAATTAAATAAAATTTTCTCTTATTCTAAATATAATATAATTCTAAAAATAATATAAAAATAATTATATTTAATTATTTATGCTTTATAGAATTTATTATTTATATATATGCGTAAAACAACAATTTATTCTATATAATGTAGAATTTTTATAATCTCATCTGCATATACATTTGATATAAGAATCAGCGTTTATATAAATGGAACCCGAGGAAAATGTTTTTTATGTCTATACAGGAAATTTAATAAAATTTTGATTGTTTTATAAATACACATAATAATAATAATAATAATATACATTATAAATTAAAATTATATATATCTTATTTGGCGAATTGTATATATATGCAAACTCTCTTTTCTCGCCTTTTAATCCACACACATTATAAATAAATTATACAAAAAAAAAAAATTCTATTATTACTATACATAAATTATTCTAAATGATAATCACACCTACGGGTATTTTTTTTTTTTGTTGTTTAACATATATATGCGAATACATTTTTTTATAGTTAAATTAACAACAAAAAATAAAATGCATTCATATATAATTTCATTCATTGCTAAAAAAAAAAATAAATAAATATTAAATATCATTTTTCCAATCATATATGAATGAAATTTCATTTAATTTTTATATTATACATATTTCTATATAGAAGAAAAAGGTATATATAATTTCAAATTTCCTATCACTCAATTACTGATGATTATTAAATGATTTTTATCTTATATGATTATAATATCTATATATATTGAATGTAATATAAAATTTGTTTGTTAATTGTTTTTATATATAAATACACATACTCTTAATACATCATTAATTTATTAAATAGCTAAAGTGTGTATAAAATTATAAATTATATTATAATATATATATATATATATATATGGACTGTATTAATAAACGTTATCAAGGAAAAATATCATATTTATGATGTTTATAATTTGATCTTCATTACTTCATTCATAAGTACACACGTTCAATGAATATCCACATCTATATTTATATATTATATAGTGTATGAATATTTCTCATATCATCCGAGTCGTTTGCTGAATTTTAATTATATATGTTGAATAATTTAGGATTCGGAAATTTTTTAAAATAAATTAAAATAATTTATAGAATAATAATTTATTTTTTTTCATTTGGAAATCAATTTTTCTTGCAATGTTTGATAAAATTTAGAGGTAAAAACTTCCACATTTTTTGATATTTAAACAATTATTTCAGAAAACATGTTGTTTTCTAGGATTAAAAAAATAATAATTTACCAATTTTCCATCAAATTACATTCCATGAAAATTATCATACTTTGTTTGAAAAATTACAGAATTTTCAAAATCTCCGCTAATCGTCTCTCAAACATATTCTTAAAACAAATTTAAAACATCCTTTCTATTCAATTTTGTTAAATTCATAAAAAAATATTTCTCCTTTTGGTCATATTTCCGACGATTTTAAAATAAAAATACCAGGCACACATAAATTGAATTCGTACAAAACAAAAATTTTAATTTATAAAATTTTTATATGGATTTGTTTTTATAATGGGAAATATAAAACCTATTAAAGAAACATTATTTTATTTAAAACCTGTTTAAACATTTACCAAAATGTGAGTGTTTAATTTTCAAAACCTTCAAAAGTCGGATGTCTCGGATGTATCGCAAACTAGTTCATATTCGTTAAAAATAAAAAAAAATCATTACAAAATGTTTTTATCATAAAAAACCCGATTTAAAACCTTAATAAACATTTATTTTGATTTAAATCCTAAAAAAAGTTTAAGTTTTATTTTATTTTACACACCACCAAAGAATTATTTCATCTACGATGTATGAGTGTTTAAATTTGTATGAAATAAAATAAATAAATTTTAAACATTTTTAGCTAAAATCATTTCTGCGATCCTAATAGAAATTGCTAAAAATCGTCGTTTTTTGGCTATTTTTTGGATATTTTCTTCACTATTTTAAATAATTTTTATTTTCTCATATCTGTAGTGAAACTTTTGCTGAATTTTAGGGATATGATAAATAATTTGGAAAATTTTTAAAATAAAGAATTTTTTTAAAGATTATTTAAGAAAAGCATTTAGATATTTATTTGTCCAAGGAAAAAAACATTTTTAGCAGATTTTTTAAAATAAAAAACACAATACAATTATTTTTATTTTTTATATATTTATTTATTAATTATTTGTGATTGTAATTTTTGTAATTGTAACAAAAATAACAACAGAAAAAATGAAAATTAAATAAATTTTATATACAAATTAAAGAACATATAATTAAATAAAATTTTCTCTTATTCTAAATATAATATAATTCTAAAAATAATATAAAAATAATTATATTTAATTATTTATGCTTTATAGAATTTATTATTTATATATATGCGTAAAACAACAATTTATTCTATATAATGTAGAATTTTTATAATCTCATCTGCATATACATTTGATATAAGAATCAGCGTTTATATAAATGGAACCCGAGGAAAATGTTTTTTATGTCTATACAGGAAATTTAATAAAATTTTGATTGTTTTATAAATACACATAATAATAATAATAATAATATACATTATAAATTAAAATTATATATATCTTATTTGGCGAATTGTATATATATGCAAACTCTCTTTTCTCGCCTTTTAATCCACACACATTATAAATAAATTATACAAAAAAAAAAAAATTCTATTATTACTATACATAAATTATTCTAAATGATAATCACACCTACGGGTATTTTTTTTTTTTGTTGTTTAACATATATATGCGAATACATTTTTTTTATAGTTAAATTAACAACAAAAAATAAAATGCATTCATATATAATTTCATTCATTGCTAAAAAAAAAAATAAATAAATATTAAATATCATTTTTCCAATCATATATGAATGAAATTTCATTTAATTTTTATATTATACATATTTCTATATAGAAGAAAAAGGTATATATAATTTCAAATTTCCTATCACTCAATTACTGATGATTATTAAATGATTTTTATCTTATATGATTATAATATCTATATATATTGAATGTAATATAAAATTTGTTTGTTAATTGTTTTTATATATAAATACATCATTAATTTATTAAATAGCTAAAGTGTGTATAAAATTATAAATTATATTATAATATATATATATATATATATATGGACTGTATTAATAAACGTTATCAAGGAAAAATATCATATTTATGATGTTTATAATTTGATCTTCATTACTTCATTCATAAGTACACACGTTCAATGAATATCCACATCTATATTTATATATTATATAGTGTATGAATATATATACATTGATGATACATGCAATATTATATTTAATTATGAATTAATTAATTAAGATCATTTAAAAAAAAAAAAAATACAAAACGTTGTTTTATATTATATTATTACTTATATATACAATACTCGCACTTATATTATTACATATATACATAATAAAAATTGCTGGATAGAATAATATCCATAAAGTGTTTTGTTTTTTGGTTGAATATAAAAAAAACGTATCGTAAGCATATCTAATGCTTATTGTTTGTTTAGTATATTATATAAATATTCTATATTCATCGTCGTATATGGTATATTATATATAACAATGTGTAGGTGGTTATTATTTGTCTATATATAATATGGAAATTCTTCTGTATCTCTATAACTTACTGTATGGAATATTAGTAACAAAAAAAAATATACATATAATAAAAAGGTTTTTTTTTAAATTTATTAATTTCATAATAATAATAATAATTATTATTATTATTATTATTATTATTATTATTTTATTATAATTGTCATTCATTTTACTAAATAAATTTATTTATGTATAATCATTTATAGAATGATAAATATATATAATATAATTTTTTTTATATTATATTAAATAAATTCTGTTCTATTGGTATATATGAGAAATTTAATTTTTTAGTTTTGCATATTATTATTTAAATTTTGATATAAAGTTCAAAATGAAAGATATATTATGAAATTTTTAACATTTAACATACAATGAGTAATATATTTTATTTTTTTTATATCTCTTTTCATTAACTATATATTATTATATTCAAAAATATTTTTATTTTAGTAATTTTGTACAAATATATACAATTGAAATGAGTCCGAACTTGTTATTACTGGTAATTATTTTACGTTAAATTTTAATATTTTCAATTATTGTAGTTTTTGTTTTTAATAAAAAATATGTATATGCATTGAAAAATTTTTAAAAACTTTATAAAGAAATGCCATATTTTTGTTTGATTTAATTCATTTCAATTTCTTGTAAATATATACATATATTGTTTCAACTTTAAATAGTGTAAAATCGTTAACTGCAATTATGTAGTAACCTATATATATATATACAAAAACTTATTTATAAATATTTGCATTTCTTTGTTATATATTCATTAACGATAAACATTTAATAGTTTATTAATATAAAAATATATACATATATGTTATTTTAATCAAAGACTATATATATAATATGTAAGCAAAAAGATATATTGTTAAAACAAAAAAACCGTATCGTTCCGGTTATATCAATAAAAATATAAAAACATCCCATATTCATTAAATGTATATATATTATACTTGTGTTGTTAAATTATGTATATGAAAGCGATTCGTTTATTGTATTTAAGAAACTGATGATTGTCATTTAATATATCACCCAAGTTTTCCCAATATTTTTAATTAAAATTTAATTTAATTTCTTTATAACTGGAATAATTTTTCATATTATTTATTAAAAGAAATTTTCCTCAAAGAATTTCTAATCTCATAATTCATAGAATTCATCAGAATATATATAAACATAAGATATTCGTTTGCCATACAGGTAACCCTCCTACAACGCGGTCAATAGGTTCCTGAAAAATTCCGCGTTATAGGAAATCGCGTTGTAGGAGACTTTAACTCCATACAAAAATCAGGGTTCCTAGGTTCCTAATCCTGATTTTTGTATGGAGTTAAAGTCTCCTACAACGCGATTTCCTATAACGCGGAATTTTTCAGGAACCTATTGACCGCGTTGTAGGAGGGTTACCAGTATTTACGTTGACATTTTGTCAAAAAATAATTCTTCCATATATGTGATTGAAAAACATTTATTTACTTTATAGAATTTCATCTAAAATGAGTTGAGAGCGATCTTATAATTATATGAAGGGTTTTTAAGTATAGTAATAAAAAACCTTTTACAACCTACAATCCATTTTACCGTCCGTTGTCGCCTTCTGTTATGATTTTCTTAATTTGTTACTTTTACGGTATCGGTAATTAGCCGCGTACGACCAAACATCACCGTGGAATTTGCAACAATTTATAATAATATTTGTGATAATTGCATTGATTTTTTTGCACAACAATTAAAATGTACACATATTTTCTGTGCATCTCATAAAACAAATTAGTATTCCATTCGAGATCATTTAAATAAAATATTCACGATTGATTTTGACAACCGACAATTGATTTTAAAGTCCGAATAATTTCTTCTGTTATATGTTTATCAAATGCAAACGTTTCCAAACCAAATACCCTTTTTTTTTGTATACAGAAAATTATTTGGTTTGGAAATGTTTTCCAATTTGGTTTGGAACCCCAATTGTTTTATATTCAGATGGTAAAAATATTCATTTATAGTTTTAAATCATCATATTTTTGCTATTTATTGTGTTCATTTAATTAAAAAATAATTTTGTAATATTCAATATTGTATATATTTTATCGATTGCATTCAATAATATTTTTTGCTAATGTAATTTAAACTTGATAAAATATTGATTTTGTCCGTTGCTATATTCGGAAGCGTTGGTTCAGCGCCCGGAAAACCTCGTAATAAACTTTAGTTAAATGAACAATAAATATAGGAAAAAAACAGGAGTTTTCATTTTGGTATGGAAAACGTTTCATTTCTATTTTCTCTATTATGATCTATATATTATTTTGCAAACAAAATGTGTATAAAGAGTTTTTTTTACAAAGGCATTATATTTCATGTATTTTAAATGGTTGATCTTTGTATTTTAAAATCATTTTCCATCCATGAGCCAAATTTGTTAGATGATGGAAATTTATTTGTATTTGATAAAGAAAAATTTCAACAACGAAGTATATTTAAAAAAACCGTCACGTCCATGAAAATAATTTACGTAATTTAAGATTTTATATTTTAACCTTAGAGTAATTTTTCTAAGTTTTTAAATATATATAGTAATTAAATATCAGGCACCTAATTAGTATATATATGCATAGGTACAAAAAAATTAAAATACATATTTTCTTGAAATTCAATCAAACTCAAACATATATATTATATAGAATAATAATGAAAATTAAGGTTTTATATTCAACATTTTAATTAATTTTATATATACGCAATTTTATTATCTTAATTTTTATATACGCTATATATATGGTATATTTATATGAATAAATTGCAATGGAAATTGTACAAATATGTATTTAATTATTTCAAGAATAATAAATATATACGCAAACATCCCTCATCATCAATATTATGTAATAATGTCTCAAAAAGTATGTCGTACCAGCGCCGTACCATAATCAAGAAAAATCAAGACACGCATTTCGATGCAATGCGATTTTGTGACTTTAATGATATAAACGATGGGGTGTCTTATCAAAATAAATTGTTGTTATACCCATTTTGATCTACATATGCTGATATATAATTTGAAGAACCATATATTTATATCGTTTATTTTAAACAAATTATGCATTTAAAAATATTATATATTGAGAATGAAATAATTTTATTCATAATAATAATAATACATATATAGCTCTATATAAATATATATTCATTCATATATGATAACAAATACGCACGTTTATATGTCCAGATATTATATATCTATTCTATATATATACGCATCAGGCATTCAATGGCAAAAAATAAAAAAATAATAAATTAAAAAATATCAAAACAAACGAAATTATCTGATTCATCTCCGTATGTAGTATTATTTATATAGTTATAATTTTTTTCAAAGACATTTTCATAAAATATGCAATTTTATTTAATTTTTTTTTTTTGAATTATTTTACAATGAAGAATTTTCTTCTTCCATACAACTATCTATCTACAAATATATATATATATTTCTGTTATCATTTATATAAAAAAAAACAAAAACTTTATATATTAAAATTTATTTGTATATGTTTTGCTGCTGTATGTTTATAAACCGCGCGAGATATAATATTACAATATATACATATATACATAGATAGAATCAATTATCTGTGATGAAGATGATGCTGTTTTTACATAAACTATACATATACTCAAAAAAGAATAAAATAAAATTGTTTTTAATAGTTTTTTATAAATATATATATATAGAAATAAAAACTACGCATTCAATCATCCATTTAGAATCACCATAATTTATTGTATTTTTGTATATACATATGTAGATTATCTATCCAATATATATAAATTTATATCTATGCAAAAAGATATAATCATTTCATAATATATTATGTTGGGCGACAGTTGCTATTTGATTATCATACGGTATACAGCGAGAGAATATTCAATTTGGTATTTATCATATTTTGTATAAATCATATGATACAATGGAGATATAGTAAAAAAAAAGAATTGATCGTTTAAAAAATATAAATTAATTGTTTTTATTTTTCTTTTGGTTTCTTTCTTTGGATATACTTAATTTATTTATTAATTTTTATTTGTCTGTGTGTGTTAATCAAAATCGATATTTTTTTTTTCTTAAATATATCGATAATAATCATCAATTGCAAAAATTTGTAATATTGCTAAATATATTGTGTATATATAGTTTAAAAATAGTGCTCGGTTTGATGGTTGTGTACTTTTTTTTTTTTTTATAATTATTAATAAAACAAAATTTTTTAAAATAATTTTTACATAGAAGAATTATTATTAGTGTGGATTTTACCTACAATAAAATACAATTTTCCGTTTTACTTAATAATTTTTCAAAGGCATAATATAAATTAATTGACATACAACCTTGAGTTTTTTTTATCTCATAAATTGGGGTTTTTTTTAAAATTTCTAAATGATGGTATTCGAAAAAAAAATAGTTGTCATTTTTCCGTCTGTTGCATTAATTGTAATATAAATTGAATTTAATTAATATCAATTATTTTAAAATATTGTATTAAAGTTGATTAAATTATAAAATTTAATTTTTTCAATCTTATATACGTTTTTCGCTTGAAAATTTTCTGGACTTTATTGGGATTTCACATTAACGGGGAACCGAAAATGTTGAACAAAAGTAAAATTATAAATGTTTCATTATAAGCTAAAAATATTAATTATAATAGAATTTTCCAAAATCAAATTATAATTTTCAGTAAAATAAAATTATATCTTATGATTTTTAGGGTGTTGAATATTTTGAAATAATCGGGAAAAAGTACTAAGGATTAGTTTTGAACATTTTTTTTTGATGTCATATAAATTTCGCCCTTTTTTTTACTTTTTTAAGTGATTAAATACTACATTTAGTGATTCAAGAAAAAAAATATATTCCAATTAAATCTCTATTACAAAATTTACGGAATTTTCTAACCACTTAAAATCACAACACGTTTTTTATGCAACCCATTTCTTAAGAAAATCATCATCAAATCATAATCAAATCAGTCTAAATCAATATTTTTTTTATTACATTTGTGAATGTTTCCCCAATATATTATTTGTATAATATAATTGAGGTAAAAACAGAAGATTCTAAAGAAGATTATATTTATCAAAAAAGTATACAATAAATTATATCCATATCCAAATAAGTTTTATGTGGTTTTATGTATGATTTTTTTTTTTAAATCATTTTACAAAAAAAAATTATTTCATTTTGATATTCATAATCATAAAATTTAAATAAATTTAATAGGAAGGAAATTGCGTTATTAAATTTTTGTTTTTGTATATATAAGAAAAAATTGTATAAGTATATATATAATATATGAGAATATGTTAGTTTTGTCAAGATATAATATATAATATATTCAATTTATTCATAAAAATTATTAAATAACCGTAGGTTTTGTCTTATATACACATAATACGGCTATTGAAACAAAAAGTTATATAAAAAAAATATTTCAAATATTTTATATATAAATTAATTTTAATGATAAATTTTAATTCAATACAAATAATGCTAATTTTTTTTTTAATAAATCTTTAAATTCAAAATTGCACAAAGAAATTAAGAAGTTAAAATAATAAATGATAAATATGATTTTTTGCGAAAAATTTGATCAAATTTCCACTGATTTTTGATTGACTAATTTTTTCTAGACAAATTTTTCTGATAAAAAATTCCCCTTTCATTAGATAAATATGTTTACCACTTCAAATTACATAATTAACTTTTCTCATACGCATACAAATATGTTTAGATAGTGCTATTATAAAAAATTAATTCATAAAATTATGTTAAAAAGAATATAATAATAATACTTCTTTTAATTAAAAAAAAAACAGTGATCAATAAACAAATAAAAGATTAAAAAAATAGGAAGAAAAATAAATACAATAAATAAAAGACTATATAATAATATTTTTGGTGTTTGTGTTTTTGATTTTTTTTTATTGGTACCTGAAATTATTTTAATTTTTTTTATTGATATTTGCTTGAATTAAGAGAAAAACCAAATTAATGTGAAAAAATGGTTTATTTAAATCGAATAAATACATTTTTCAAAATAGTAATTGGTATTTCAATACTATTTACAAAATTTTGTGCAATTGAATGTTTTTTGGAACAAGAACAAGTTGTAAATAAAAAAGCAGTTTATTTAGAAGGTAAAATTGGATCATATGCTGTATTTAATTGCCCATTGGAATTTCCACAAGAAACACCAATACCATATTTATTACATTGGCATAAAGATGTAAGTACTAAATATTTAATATTTTTATAATAAAAGAAAATTTATTGCAAATTTTTATTTTTTTTCAATTTTTTCTGGGAGAGGTAAATTTAAGTGCATCCGCATGAAAGTTATCGATTGAAATTAAAAAGTTACATATGCATGAATTCTATGAAACAGTTCAGAGGTTCAGATTAATCAAATAAGAAATCCTAAAATGAATTAAAACGGTTTCTAAATAAGAAAAGAATGTTTTATAGTTAATTTTATTTCCAGTTTAATAAATCAATATTTTTTTATATAATGTAAAATTGATCTGATTGCCATTTAAATAAATTCTTTATAGACTTATAGACAACCACAATTCCAATTTTAGTTCACCTCTTTATTATATTATATATAATTACCGAAAGAATTATCTTGCGACGCATTGCATATATCTGTATATTATATATAAATATCTTATGAACAAAATTCTTCTATATATATATATATTAATAATAGACAAAGTAAAAAAAAATACTTTTAAATAAGATTAATTCAAATAATCGCAAGAATATGAATATATATATATAGAAAATATTTAGTACAATTTTAACAATGAACATTCTGTACCATGCAAGTTCTCATTTATTTTTTTTAAATGTACAATAAATAATATAGTAATAAAATATTAAATTTAAATCACATTAATTTATACAATATATACATATATAAATATGATTGCAATTTTCAAAACACCATCGTATATTTATAATATACAATACATATTTGTATATGCGAATAATAATAATAATTTGTGTGTTTTATAGTTCGTTTACGTTTTAATCAATTTTATTATTATATTTTATACATTTATTTCAATGATAACAAAATGAAAAAATTATAATAATTTACGTATATATATATTCATATATATATATAGATTAATTTATATAAATATGGAAGTCGCATATATGCGTTTTTAATATATAAATGGATTTTAATCTTAAAGGAATTTATATATACAAATATGCTAAAGAAAATTTTATAAATATAATGAATGAAATGATAATATTTATATAAGTAAATTTAAAATGATTTAGTTATACTAAAATAAAATATTCATGCGGTTATATAAAAATTATAAAAGAAATATGCGAATATTCGAATCGAATGATGAAAAAACATAAATAGAAAAAAAATTGATTAAGGAAAAACAATAGGATAGAAATTTATTATAAATATTAACCTTTAAACGCATTTTACATATATTACATATATGTATGCAATTGTATAAATAAAAATAAAACTATCAAAGTCATTTATCGGCATGCTGTTTGTTTAACTACACTACATATATATATATAAATTGGTACATATATCAATTATGCATGACCTTTTGTGTTTACATTTTATTTTTTTTATTTACTATTAAATTACTTTTTCCCCTATTATAATATATATTTTGTCGTTATTTATATATACTATATATAAAAACATTCTCTATTGTGCTTCATACAACACTTTTGTTGGTATAACTTTTTATGTCACTGTCGTCAATTGATATGATGTTCATAACAAAAAAAAAACATATTTTTAGTAAAAAAAAAAATAATAAAAATATATATTTAAATAACATATTAATTACTAAATAAATTATTGTAACATCTTACTGATATAATCTTCTAACCCATAATAACAAAATGAATTTATTAAGTTAAATAAAAATCAATCAATAAATTATATGAAATTAATATTCATTTTGTCAATTCAATTTAATATGCATGAGATCTGATCTTTTTTTATGTGGTATTTGATAGTGTTATATACTTATATATAAAGATCTATTTCATTTACTGGTAATTATGGTTTTATAATAGATATATATATATACATATATGGATAATAGAGTTATCTATCTCGATTTATGTAGAAAAATTGATGTAAAATAAAAACAAATCGTCATATCAATAAAACAAATATTTTTTGTCCTTCAAATAAAATATTAATTTTAAATTGTGTAGTATAAATTGTAATTGAATATGCAATATATATATATATACAGTGATGTTCGGTAAAATAGGTGTAAAGCAATTTTAATGTATTTTGATTAATTTCAAATACCAATATCTATTTGTGAATCATGCCATCCATACGACAATTTAGTACTTTGTTTACCTTTATTTATCATATGAAAAGAAAGAGATAAAAAATGTTGTCCTTCGTATTTCTGGGAAATTAGCTAGGAATATGCTGTTCGGTAAAATAGGTGCGATGTATTTTGTTCTACCAAAAACACAAGAAAAAGTATTAATGTCCACAATATTAAATAAAATCTAAGTATTTCGCGTACATACCATTTATGATTTAATATTTTGTCGCATGTCCCTTATTTTAAATTACTGCCTCACATCGATTTAGCATGAACTGCAACAATTTTTGGCACCTTTCTATAGAAATCGCTTCCAAACTTTTACAATTTCTTTCCCCCGTTCTACTTTGTTTTTTGAGCCGTTTTGTTGCAACTGATGTTTATACGTGCTTCCACAAGTTTTTAATCGGATTCAAGTCGGGTGATTGTGTTGGCCATTCTATTTTGTTCACATTATTTTGTGGAAACCAAACCGATGCTTTGTTAGCCGTATGTTTTGGGTCGTTATCTTGCTGATATGACCATATAATAGGCATGTTTTCTTTTGCGTATGGCAACATTTCGATTGAAAGTATCCTTATATATTCCTGTTCATCCATTGGATATTTTTGACCTAAATATATAGGACCAACTCCATACCATGATGATACCAAAACATATCATTAAACTACCACCTCCATGCTTAATGGTTTTTTTTGTGTTTTGCGGTAAAAATTCTGAATTTGGTCTTCGTCTAACATGTAATTTGCCATCTGATCCATGCAAATTTATATTGGTTTCATCAGAATAAAGAATATGTCGTCACTTTTTAATATCATTATCACCCGACCAATCACGATGTACATGTGCGAATTTTAAACGGTGTTTAATGTGTTTCGCTGTATGCATTGGTGTTTGTCTAGCTATCCGCCCCTATAAATTTGATGCTATTAACCTTTTTCATACCGTGCTTGATGAAATGCTTAGATCAAGCTCTCTTACAAGTTCCCTGGATGATAAAAAGGGCTCTTTTTTGTGGCAACAACCACTCTACGATCGTCATTGCTTTTAGTTTTACGTTTGTTACCCCTTCTTTCTGTGGTATATTTGAATTTTAATGCGTTGGTAATTATATTTTGGGAGCATTTCATAATTTCAGAAATATTTTTATATGTTAGCCCGGATGCTCTTAGATCCTTTATACGTTGCCATTCAAATACCGTACAATGTGTACTTCTACCCATTGTGACTTAGAAATATGTATTTATTTAATCCGGAATGTTTCAAAAATTAAATTTAAATCACTACTTTACCTAAAATTTATTTAAAAATTCACAAACTCACCACCAATAAATGTAATTTATTCGCAAAAACTAAATAAACCACAATTAACATAGTCCGCACCTATTTTACCGAACAGCATATTCCTAGCTAATTTCCCAGAAATACGAAGGACAACATTTTTTATCTCTTTCTTTTCATGTGATAAATAAAGGTAAACAAAGTACTAAATTGTCGTATGGATGGCATGATTCACAAATAGATATTGGTATTTGAAATTAATCAAAATACATTAAAATTGCTTTACACCTATTTTACCGAACATCACTGTATATGGTATATAATAT
Source organism: Dilophus febrilis (assembly GCA_958336335.1). Classification (NCBI taxonomy): domain Eukaryota; kingdom Metazoa; phylum Arthropoda; class Insecta; order Diptera; family Bibionidae; genus Dilophus; species Dilophus febrilis. The sequence goes on along the minus strand of OY284471.1, from coordinate 29,132,841 downwards.
GTGTGTTAATAATATATAATAATTATTACATATTATGTGAAGGTATTAAACATTAATTGATAATGTTTTATAATATTTTATTGGCGATATACAAAATGCATTTTGCTAACAACACGACCATTTATTAATTAATTATTAATTAATTTTTGTAATATACTATACAATGACTAATCAATCGGATGCACTTTAAACAATTATATTACAATTATATATTGATGATAATTCAATTATTGCGTATTGTTTCCACTCAATTATAATCTTGAATGATAAAAATATCGCGGTCAATCAATTCATAAATCAATTAGAAAAATATTAATTTTGAAGAAAATATTTTTATTTTGTTTTATTGATTAAAGAATATTTAAAATTTATACCGGTATTATTATTTACTTTTATAGAGATAAAATTATAAATTTAAAAAATATTTATATGGATGGAATGGATACTTATTTTTAGTTCATTTTTTTTTTCATTTTCGCGTTAATTAACTTGGAAAACAATTTGAGTTTATATATTAAAGTGGATTTATTGTAATACAAAACTAATTCATTTTGAGTCTTTAATAAATTATTATAATTTCTAGAAATTTTTCCGGATTATCTCAAGATTCAATTTAAATCAATTAAAAAATTAGATTTATTGTAACCATGAATACATTTTAAATCGGTATACAGATAAACCATAAATTATTATTTTTTTAAATATTTAAATTAAATCAATGAAAAATTATTTTATTAATTATCACATTAAATTGTTCGATCTATCACCTTGCAGTTTCCTTACCTTGCATTTACACTAAAATGGTTTAATTGAAGAAATTACAAATATAAATTAAATATATGGAGAATTGATTGATATTTATATTTTGATAACATGTACTTTATATACAATCGCATTAATTTATATACATCATTTTCTATATGTATATATATATATAGAAAGATTCGGCAATGTATAAAACAGGAAGCTGACATAGACTGCACCTATCTATATCTAAATAATATTCAATGTATACCCATCAGTGTTTGTTCTATACATTTATATATAACTATTTGAACTTATAAATAACCATATAATAATAAAGTAAATTATTTTGATTACCTACTAAATATATTTGAGAACGTATGTGTCATTGCATCTATAATAATAACAATGTTTTTTATTTTTTATTTTCAAAACTCAGAGTGTATAAATTTTTAAATTATTTTAATTAAAATTTTTAAAATGACCTATAAAATAATAACAATACAAATTTACAAAAAAAAAACTCTTTTTTTTATATAAACGAATTAAAATGTAAAATATATATATGATATATACTTTTAATTAATTTAAAAATAAAAAAAAGAATTGTTTGTAATTTATATTGAATTAAATTATTTTTTTTCTTATTTTGTTTGTTACACAAAACATACAAACGTAGGGACGTCGTGCATTTTCCTGGTTTGATGGTCAATTGACGACATCCGATAATTATGTAGGACGTATTCATTTAATTGAAAGCATTTTTGGATCGGGTAGAGCGTTAATAAATTTAACGGCAATTCGTGAATCTGATGCCGGATGGTATGAATGTCGGGTATTGTTTCCAAATCGTACACCAAGTTCACGTAACAATGGGACATGGTTTCATATGTCAATTGATGGTAGTTCATTAATTAAAATACCACCGAATAATCAAACGATAATGGAAGGAAAAACAGCATTTTTAAATTGTGTTATGAAATATCCGGAAAATTCCCATGTTACATGGTATAAAGATGGTGTACCCGTACATGAATTACAAGATATATCACATCGTTCATTTATGGCGCCCGACGGAAGTCTTAGCATTGATCCTACAATTATGAGTGATTTAGGTGAATATGTTTGTGTTGTCCGGACCATTGAACAGGAGGAACAATCGGCTAAAGCTTTTTTAAATATACATTGTAAGTTATAACGAATTAATTCGTGTTTGTGATTCTAGTAGTAATTAAATTATCGATATTTTTTATTATATATACATTCATAAATAGATAAAGCAAAAGTTGTCTATACACCACATGAAGTTTATTTGCCATTTGGTCAACCGGGTATTTTAGATTGTCATTTTCGTTCAAATCCACCGTTAACCAATTTACGATGGGAAAAAGATGGATTTTTATTTGATCCTTACAATGTTCAGGTAAAATACTAAACAAAGAGTTATGTTATTATATATGCCATTATTGTAATATTTAATTTTTTTATCGTTCATACATATTTGCGCAGGGCGTTTTCTATAAACGAAATGGAAGTTTATTTTTTAGTAGCGTAGATGAATCACATGCTGGCCGTTACTCATGTATACCGTATAATGAATTGGGAACCGATGGACCATCACCATTGATTATTGTCTATGTACAACATCCACCGATATTTACCGTACGTCCGAAAACAATTTATATGGAAAAATTGGGCGGTACAGTTATATTGGAATGTGATGCAAGTGATGGTGATGGAACACGACGTGCACTCATTCAATGGCGTAAAAAAGATGGTTCACAATTGCCATTCAGTCGGGTATCATTTGAAGGTACAAATTTAACAATAACACGTATAAATGAAACGGATCGGGGTATTTATCAGTGTTCGGCAACAAATGAAGCGGCAACGATAATCGCCGATACTGAATTGCTGATTGAAAATGTAGCTCCAAATCCACCGTATAATTTAACGGCAAATAGTTCATCGAATGCGATTACATTAAGATGGGTTGAAGGTATGTTAAGATTTAATGAATAAAAATATTTTTTTTTATTTTAAATATGAAAAAAAAATAATGTAATTGTAATGTTTATAACTATATATATTTATATATAGGTTATATTCGTCCACAATTAGAATATGTTGTGTGGTATCGATTGACTGACACAACAGAATGGCGAACAATGAAAGTGTTATCACGTAGTAAAATGGAAACAACAATATTGAATTTAGAACCGGAACAAGAATATGAATTTATGGTGTTAAGTCAAGATCAATATGGTGATGGAATGTTTAGTAAAGCTTTTCGTTATTATACAAAACGTATGTAAACATTTTATAATATTTATATGTATATATACTGCAGATATATTAATAATATTTATATATACTGTATTTATATAAAATATATAAACTACACTTTTTTTTTATACTATAAAAATACACGCAAAAAACTAATATATGCTTCTTTATTTTTATGTTTGTTTGGTCTCTATCTATTTCATATTCTATTTTATATATATATATATAAATATTTATGTATAAAATGGTATATGCATATATGTGTGTGTGGATAAGTTTAACTTTTAAGAATATCAATTTTAGCCAGGAATTTTACTGATAAACCAGTTGAATATCATGAACCAATACATCAATTTGCCCAAATTGGACCGCCAAGGAATGTGAGTGTACGAGCCGATGAAACTGGAAATGGATTTATTGTATCGTGGCTGCCACCAGAACAAGGAATGGAATCACTTAGATTGTATGTTATTAGATGGTATAGAGAACCTGGACATTTTTTACATGGTACAGGTGAAACACGAGAGCATTTCTTTAAAGGTATTTATCTATTTTATAAGTTTGTATATTATCTTCTCAATTGAAATATAATATTGAATAATTTATTTTCATTTAGTAAAACATCTAACCGAAGACGAAATATACAATTTTCAAGTGTATTCCCTGTCAAATGGAGATTATCAAGCAGGTAGTAATGAATATGAAATTTTAGTACCACCCCATAGACGAATGCGTGCTATAGCAATTGGTACAACGACTGCAATAATATTTTTACTTACAGCTGCAACAATATTTATTTATACGAAAAAACGATGCTTTAGACCGTACAAAGATAGTAATGAAAATTTAAATCGTAAATAATATTCTTCTTAAATATATTAAAAACCAAAAATAAAAATTAAAAAAAAAAACAAACACATTATAATGATCAAATGATAATGATGACATATGGGTATTATGTAAATTATTAATTATTATAAATGTATCGGGTATATTTTAATTTATTTAGGTCAACGTTATTTGTCCTCTACCACTAAGACTACTACTACTACATCAACTACTACAACTGCTCCTCCTGAATCACCCTATACAGAGGAACCCACCGATATCGAGGAACAAATTCTATAAAAAAAATGTATATATACGGTCATTTCAAATTCGGTAGGACAAATTCTTCTATATTTCTTAATAAAGCAAATAAAAATAAAAAATTTTCTATAAAAATGGAATTACAAAAATCAAAACTTCAAAAACACTTCAAGTAATTAAAAATCTAATATTATTTTTTTTTAGTTTTGTATTTTATATGTAAAAAAAATCAACTTTTATTATATACAAAAACAAAAAATAATATAACTATATATATTTTTCAGTAAAAATATAGAATCCGCCCGCAAGACCGCGCGCAAACAATAAATATATAAATACCATAAATTAAAACTTGCCCAATCCCCAACTAATCATGCGATGATGACAATCATAGAATTTTCAAATTGATATTTCTTAAATTATATATAATTTGTTGTTTTTTAGGTATAGGTAATTTAATTTTATATAGTTCAAAAAATGAAAAAAAAAAATTATTACAATTCTATTATTTATATATAGATATATATAGATAATTAATTCTATTCTAAGAATTATTAAAATGTAATAATTTGTATATATGTTAATATATTTACGAAAATGTAATAAAAAAAACCAATAATATGTTATCGAATTCTGTTAATTTTCAATTATTAGTTTTTTTTTCCTTTGTTAATTTTTATATACATATAAATACATAACAAAAAAACTCATTCATTCTCATGCGTTCAAATATCATTATCATATTCCATTTATAGAAAATTTTTTTGTAGAACATTTCCTTTCTTTTTTCATTATAAAATCAATTTTCGACCACAAACTATATACATATATACTATATATACTCGATCGACAAATGCGATTTTACTGAAAACCTATTTGGGACATTATATTTTATACAGGGGTACTCCTTTAATATGTGATGATCACTAAATAAAAGAAAAACACTGAGCGATAAGATAACTTTTACACCAAATACATTTTATTTTATATAAATACAAAAAATAAAAAATAAAATAGAAAACAAAATAAAATTATATAAATATATCTTTTATATGTACATTATAAAAATAAAAATTAAAATTAAAAACAATAAAACATTTACAAAAATAAACTGGCTCTCAAACACTATATAATATAAATTCTTATACTTAATAATTTTTTTAAATAATATTCTTATTATTGCCTATTTAAATATATTTAAAAATAAAAAAAAATTGGGATTTTAAATCATATTAATTTCATTACGTAAATTTCACTATATATTTTGAATATTATTTTTATTTATTGAGATCTTATAAATAATTAGATTTTTTTTTTGTATATTTACAAATAAGATTAAATAAAGTACGATATATAAAAAAAATTTGAAATAATAATCATAATAAAAAAAAAAATATATGATTTACGTGTATATAATATCAAATTTGATTTTTATTGCAATATTTGATAAATACAATTATGATTTTTGGAAGAATTGTATTTTAACGATCATGTCAAATTACAATACAAAAAATGCATAATAATTTCGAAATAAATAATCGAAAAAATGGTTTTGTAAAAAAAATAAAAAATGGATGTATTTTTCATCCACTCGGATCAAGTTCACTGAAATATAATTAATGTTTATGAATGAGAAAAAAAAATATTAATATATTAAGAAAATGAAAGTAAAACTGAACTGTTAAGCTTGTTAACGATTCTGAATTATAGAAATGAAAATAATAAAACATTTCATCATAACTTCCATTATAGATCCGAAAAAGTCTTTAATGGACCGTTAAAAAAAACACCATTGCTTAGATTTTTGATGAAATATCAATTTTATAAGTTACCGAGTAAGTTATAATATTTAAAATGCTTCCTTTTTATATATTATTTATATAAATAATTCGACAAAAAATAATTATATAAAAAGTATATTCATTTTACAAATAGAAATATAAAAATAGTATAAAAAAAAATTAAGTAATAAAAAAAAATAAAATTTAAAGACTGGCTTTAAGTACTGGCAAAAATTGTTGCTTATGTTTTAAATAATCTTAATACAATAAATATCATTATGTATAAAAAAAAAAGAAAAAAGAAAGTCACACAAAAAAGAAGAAATTATTGCTTTAAATTCTTGTACGTATTTTTCATTTTCTTTATAGAAAGAAATAATGCCTTTTTTTTAAAAATAAAATATATATAGGTAAATATCATTATGTATAACAAAAAAAAATTATCTACTTAAATATTAATTTTAATTTATTTATCAATGTCGTTTCATATGCAATGATAAATGATCGGACCGACTAAATGTTCGTCGACAAATGGTACAAGAAAATGGTTTAATACCTGTGTGTTTACGAAAATGACGTGTCAATTCATCGGATCTTGCAAATCTCCATTTACAACCTTCCCATGTACAAATATATGGTTTTTCACCTGTATATGAATGATATAAATATGATTTTATGTTTCTATATAATAATTCCAAAATAATTTTCACCTGTATGAGTTCGTTTATGTGCTGTTAAATGTGAACTTTTTGTATACACTTTTTTACATCCAATGGCATCACAACGATGCATTTTTCGTTTAGTATACACATTCGAAATGGTAGTTCCATTTGATGGTATTGATCCAATGATGGATGATACATTTTGAGTTGATGATGATGATGATGATGATGATGTTATTTGTGTTGGTGGTAAAGATACAGGTAATAAAATACTGGATGATGAAGTAACATTACCTAATAAAAATTTATCTATTTTTGTAATATTATGTTGCAATAAATGTGGATTTGGTGGTGGTATTGATTCAGAAGATAATATCGCTTCTAATTTGTGATATAAATTTAATGATTTTATTGTCACATTATTATTATTATTGGTATTGTGATTATTGTGATTATAATTAATACTATTATTATTATTATTATTATCATTCACATTATTTATAATTGTATTATTATCAAAATCATAATTATTATTACTATTATTATTGATATTGTTATTATTATCATATAAATTTTTATTTATTTTATTACAATAATTAATAATGGAACAATTTTGTGTGGATTTTTTGAGACCATTACTGCAAATAAAAATAAAATTAAATAAATCACTTCGTTCATTAATACATTTTTTTTAAAATAATTAATTACCGTTTCGCAATTTGTATAATAGCTGATGATTGTGATCTTGATGGTAGAATTGTGGTTGGTGACAATGAACGTGAATTTTCCAATAGATTATCATTTGAATACAGTGATGAACATTTTTTTATTACATTACTGTGTATAAATATATAGAATTAATTAACATCGTTAAATTTTGATATATAAAAATATATTTCATTTATATTCATACCATTTTTTAAATTGTTCTAAATTTTTCTCCGTAGATGATGATATTTGAGATGATAGATAATTATTATTGTTATTAATAAATTTTTCTTTTCTTTTACCTATATAATATACAAGAAATTAAAAATTATTGCAAAAACGATTTAATATATATATAAAAGAAATTTATATTTGATGTTTTCTTCTCACCATTGTCATATCTTACACTAAGATCAACTGGTTCAAGTTGTATCGAAATTTGTTCTGCCTGTAAAAATAAAATTTGATAAAAAATACAATTTCAGATAAAGGACGAATTCTATTGATGTTAGATTCAAATGTTTTGTTTGTGAATTACAGAAGGAAAATAATAGACGAATGGTTTGATATCGTACACATTGAAACTTTATTTATTTTCATAATAATTTTGGAAAATAATTAAATCAACGATTGATTTATCAAAAAGGAAACAGTAAGTGAAAGAAAAAGACATTAAAAATTTGAATATTTATTCATTAAAATAACCGAGCCAAATAATCAGAAACAAGCATGAAATTGCGGTATTAAAATTATTATTATATATATATATATATATATATATATTGAATTAAGTAATTAAATTATATATGCATTATATACCTTTTATATATATATTAATGGATTTGATTTAAAGATATATTTGAATGAGCTTTTTAATTTTTGCAATTTCAAGAATTTAAAATGTATCTTTATACTTTACACATTACATATATATATATATATATATATATAGGTAAATTTAGATCTTGTTTAAAATATAAATATATACTACACAGAATCGTGTAAATGCTGTTGTAATGTAAGAGACTTTCAAATATATACAATCATATAGTAGATATATATAAAATTAAAAACGCTGCAGCTGCGTAACCCGACAGCATTCACATATGTTTAATAATAATAAAAACAAAAAAAGTACTAACAATAATTGGTAACAATCTCATGATAAATATTATAATAATAATAATAATAATAATAATAATAACAAATATAAACTACTGTTACAAACTTCTATATGGTACGAAAAGGTAAATACATTTTGTGTCATATATATATAAAATAAAAAATAAACTTTTACATGTTATTCTGTAATATACCATATCATGTATATTGTATATATAATATACAAAATCAAAAAGAAACATGTACAGGTAAAAATACATTCAGATTCAGATATTATATTTATATGGTATTTTGTTTTTTTTTTTTGCATTTCAATGTATTATAATTTATTTTTAGTGAGAGGAATCGAATGTACACATGTAAATCTAATGTATGTCAAGTAAGAAATATACATATATATATACAGATATAGATATAAGAACTATATATTTTTATAATATTACATTTATGATACATATTTTTTCTTTAAAATAAATTAATAATAACAATAAATATTTGTTAATATCTATATATATTGCAATATAATCAATATATGAATGTTTTTTCATTATTATTATTACTATTATTATTACTATTAATATTTATTATGCACATATGAAAAAATATATTAAGATTTATATTTTAATTATAATTATACATATATATACTTACCATTAAAATCATTAAAAAAATTAAACATCAGAGAAAATAAAATGATTCACGAAAAATGTTTAAATCAGCAATCATAATAATAACAGCAGCAATAAAAAACCAACCAATCAATAAACCACCATCATCAATATATAACAAAACAACACAATAATATTATTTAAACACACAGGTATATAGAAGAAGATGAATTATTACATTAGAATATATAATTACATATAGATATATTTAAATTATAAATGAATTTAACACGAAAAAAAAAAAAATATACGGCTCGGCTTTGAAATTTTATATACAAAAACAAATACATAAATACAAAAAAAAATTGAATTAATGAAATTATAATAATTATACATGAACAAAATTAATTTAATAACACAAAAAAAACAAATGATTATTATTAAATATTTACTGGCCTAATTAACACATTTTTTTTCATCACTTTTTAAATAATAATTTCTATGTTATGATTTCTTTGTATTGCAATTTACTTTCTCTATATATATATATTCGTATATATATTATAGGTATATATATTTGTAAATAATACAAAAACAAAATAAAAAAAAAATTTAATAAATATAGTAAATATATATCTATTTAACTCTATACAACATTCACATCATCACATTTAGATAGATTTAGATTTTTTTATTACAAAAAAAAATATATACACATTGACGTAATAAATATTATTATACAAAATTGCATAAACATTTTAAAAATACGATTTTTTTTAATAAATAAATAAATATAAATTTTAAATTAATAATTAACGCATTGGGATTTTGCTATATATATTAATAAGACGCGCGCGAGTAATGCACATAACAAAAAATTAAATATGATTTTGCCATCGTTTTAAAATCAGTAATAAAAACTCTTATTATAAATTCACATCCTTTTAAGAAACAATTTTATTTTATTTTTATTTTTTTTTAATTGGAATTATAAAATCACAATTTAATTTTTATTTTTTTTAATAGATAAAATCACTTTATATATGTATATATATATAATACTATTTATCTATTTTTATTATGTGCATTTTGCACAATTAACATATTGAATTTTAATATACAATATAAATATAGAATTTTAATTTATTTTATGCATATACATATATTTTTTATTAATTAAAATATATTTTATTAAAATAAAAATTGTTGTTAAATTTAGAAATATTAATAAAATTAACAAAGGTACGCACGTAAATAAAATAAATATATGCATATATAAATACACGCCCAGCCGCCACACGGGACAGCTTAATATTATTATTTTGTGGTGCAATTATAATATAATTTAACATTTTTTTTTTCTTTTTCATATCTTATTTTATTTTTTTTTACAAACGGAACGACTTTTGTTTTGTTATATATATACTAATATTTATAAGCACATATATGCATGCATGGTTGGTATATATAGATATAGATCTTTACAGATAGATATATATACATACCTGTGTAATATACCTGTGTATATAAAAAAGTTATAAAAGTAAGTGTTTAAAAAAATAAAAATACAATACAAATATATCTATCTATCTATATATATTTTCTTTCTTGTTGTTGTGTTACTGTTTTTGTATTGCCGTTGATGTTGGTGTTGTTGATATATAAATATGTTGTTTTTGTATTATAATAAGATATTAAGAAAAACAACATATAAATAACGAGTAAGTTTTATAAGAGTTATTTTTTTGTTTTCCTATTTTTATTATATACAATAACAAAATAGTAAAAATAATAATAATAATAATAATAATAAAATCCATGACAACAACAATTTTTCAATATATATATATAGACTGTGTAACACAAAAAAACCATTCTCCAACAAATCCAACAACTATTTATTGGTATATATACATTTTTATAATTTATAACCAACTATCTCACATAGGTATATATAATTTATAATATAATATTAAGAAAAGGTAAATCGAAAATAAATTTGCAATATATGATGAAGTTGGGGTTTTAATTTTTCATTAAAACTTTTACATAAAAAAAACTGTATTATAAATTTCAGTAAACTTTTATATCATTTTGATATTTTTTTCTGACAAAAAAAATGGACAATTTTTTAAAAATTTTTAATATATCACCTTTCTATATACAGGTAATAATTTTCTTTGTAAAGACGTTTTTCATTACATCAAAATTTCGCCATAAAGACACTTTTCATTGTATAAAATCTTCTTTAAAAACACCATATTATAAGTTTTCAGTCTATATATACTGAAAGTTCATTTATGATATTTTCCTATTGACCATTTTAAGCTATAGGAGATCGCGCTGTGTATAGTTAAATAAGAAATAAAAGCAAAAACAAAACAAACAAAAAAATCAACTAATATACTATATCTATTAATATCTATATGGTTATTCTGTTGTGCATTACTAAAATATTCATATAACATATATAGTATAGTTTTTTTTGTATTATTTATATTTATTTTTTATTTTATTTTTTTTTTGTATAAATAAATAAAATAAATAAATAAATAAATAAATAGATGCAAAAATTATAAATGTATAATATAGTTGAATGTTATTTTATAATTTAAAATGTTATTAATTTATCGGAACTTATATTGTTGGTAAAATATTATAATAATATGTACATTTTTTTAGTTACTAAATGCATTTACCTTTTGATAATTATATAGAGATTTATTCATATAATGTGATGGATTATCGCGAAATAGGTTTTCATATTAAGAAACTGAAATCATATTGCATTTTATTCTGACTTTAATTTACCAAAATTTCACTTTATAATTAAGATTTTATACAATTTTTTATATTCATATTTAATATTTATGTAAAATTATAATTTCAAACAACCAATCAACAGGATATCGTTTAAGATTGACTTATGTGTATTTATCATTTAAATAAAATAAAAAAAACATTTTTTAAAATAATATTGAAAATTTCACATTATCTGTATTCATATATAGTATTCGTGAATGTTTATAAAACATTAATATTGCGATTGAACAGTATTATAATATTCAATGTATATATATATATTTATATAATAAACATTTTATTCTCACGGGTTTAGAAGAAATAAACAAACCTTATAATATATTATTATATATATATATAGATATATAAGTATACAAATAGAAATACATTTGTTTTTATACGAACCATAACTCTATACCTATTATAATAATATATTTATGAAAATTGAATCTATTTGTCTTATTCTATAAAATGTATTCCATATATGAAACATTCATGATACCTTTATGAAATATAACATTAGTATAGTATACATTAAATAGGTAAAATAAAAAAGGTAAATACTGTAGTGATGTATAGTTCAAAAATCATGTATATATAGCGACTTCTAAAGAAGTTTGTAGGTATATATAAATACAATAATTATATAATATAAATCTTTTATAAAGCGAATATAAACAAATGGATATAAACAATATAAAAAAATATATATATAAATCTTAATATTTTCTATGACCTCTCTAATATAACGCGCGCAAAATGATATCAATTCTAAATAAATATATGATTTGGTATAAAAATGGTGATATTCCTCTTTTCTCCATGGATACCCATTAAGAAAAAAAAAATATTATAATATTTGTTTAACTTAAACAAAAAATAAAAAAACAAAACGTGCAAATTTTCAATTGATCTTTTAAGTACGTGTAATCACGATTTTCTACATAGCATAGTATTAAAAAAGGTTTATTATTTTATTTTGTTTTTTTAAATATTATACTTTCTTTCATATAAAGTCCCCATTACACAGATCGTTTTTATTTTTTGTTATTTTTTTCTTTAAATTTCCAACAAACATTTTCAATCTTCTATAGTAAAATATTGTATATATTTTTTAAAAGTATTTTATACTTTTATTTCTAAATATAATAATATAAAATATGTTGAGAAATAATTAACATTAAACAAAGTAAGTATATATGCATTTAATTTTTCCAAATGGTTTTTTCGTTATTTTTTTTTTTTTTTTGGCTATTTGCATGTATTTAAATTTAATATATACCTTCCTTTCCTATCTAACTATGTATATCGATATATATGTAAATATATTTATTTTCGGGGATTAAAACATTTTATTTTAAAAGTTTATAATAACTCCATAATGGAAAAGAACACAAAATAATAATGGAAATAAATAAATTAAAAAAATTTCATTTTCTCATAATACCACTCCTTTTCAATAAATCTGACTCTTTTTTTGGGAGGACAATTCATATAATATTATGTTGTAGATTACATTAAAGGAAAATTATTCTATTGAATGTATATATCGTAGTCTTACGACGGCAAGGCTATTTTTAAGTTCAAACATTCAGATATAAACCTCCTTTGCTTAAATTTCTTTTTCTGATCTCAATTATCGAATTTTTTTTTTCTTCTTATTCCTGTTGATCAAATAAAATCTTAAAGAAACTTATAATTTCTCATCTTGCAGATTTTATAATACCCTTTTTTTTAATAATTCCGATGACTTCCTGATTTAAATTGATATTGTTAATTTAAACATGATTTTTACATACAAATACTACTTTTAATATTTTAATTTAAAAAAATATATTAAGTTGAAAGAGTTTTCTTTTTAAATAAAAAAAAAATGAAAATTGTAATAAACTATTTTAATACTTTTTCGCCTCATAATATGCATTTTAAAAATAATTTTCCATTTAAATCATATATATATATATATAGATTCATTTTGTTTATACAAAAAACTTTAATCTGAACTGTTGTGGTATATGTAACCTAAAGTACAGATACAAATCCATAAAAATTAGTGTGGTAAAAAAATACGCAAATCTATAATCATCATTTTGATATAGAAAAATGTATACAAATAAAATATACATTCAGAAAGATATATAAGGTAGTAAAATGATACAGTGAATTCAATCGCTAATAAAGTTAAAGTATATTCGATAATGGAATATGTTGATTATACTTAAACGTTGTCAATGGAAATTATATGAAATTTCCTTATAATTTTCTCTAATACACGAATAGTTGATGAAAAGTTTAAAATTTTTAATAACATAATGCGATATTGGAATTTGTTTGAGTTATAATTGATTATGGATTAAGAAAATTTATGAAGAAAATTATATTGAGAGTTTTTCCTTTAGAAAATTGTACAGAGAATTTTCTTTAGAAAAGTGTACAAATAATTGCTTTTTCTGTAAACGGCATTTCCTTTGTAAAAGTATACAAATAATTTCCTTACCAAAAGTAGAAAGAGTATTTTCTTTAGAAAAGTATCAAGATAATTTTCTTTAGAAAAGTACAATCAATGTTTTCAAATCATATAGATTTTCCATCAAAGGTTTCGTATAAGCAAGTTCGTACAATGAAAATTCAACGAATATCACAATGTGAAAAATTAAAGCTGACGCATATATGCATATATACACCTTATTTTGAGAATTGAAACTTATTTTATACAACTCACATGCAAACAAATGACATATTTTCCCGGTTCTAAAGTATATAATGTGTCATATTTAATATTTATAAAGGATTTTGTAATGTATCATCGCTCATCATCAAATGTCGAACGTACCGTATCATATACAAAATTCTTCTTATAATTAAATTATACACTCTGTATAGATGCATAAATAACATAATAAAATATCGTGCTTTCGTTTTTTCTTTCAAGTATCGTCGTAACGTAATTGCATTTTATTATATGGATAAATAAGCATATATAAGGTTGGATATACTTGTATATAGATAGTTTATAAATCAACATGAATTTTTCATTTATTTGCGCGGTCATCAACATAATATTTTTTATATTCCGTTTAAGTACGAATGCACTTAAAAAATTACAAATGCACTGCGACTGCCTGCGATGATCAAATGCAATGAATATAATGATATAATGTAACATATGTACGGAAAGTACACATGTACTGACTTTCGGTATATGTATTATATATATATAACTCATTATATATATAGATGAATAATATTTTAATATTAAAGGTATATACGATATATAGTTTTTAAGTACAAAAATATATATATTTATGTTTGTGAATGTGGAAACCACACGACGACTCTTTGTGAATAATGTAAATATTTTATTATTATAATAATAAAAAAAATTAAAACTATATGTTTATAATAAAAATTGAATGGATTATTCATATATGTTATTACTCGTATATATAGTTATAATTATTTTATGACTCAATCTTTTTTTATATGGGTTGTTATAATTATTATATATTTGTGTTTTTATTTTTATCAATAAATAATTATAACCTTATTCTCTATTATTTTGCCATTTATATCCATAGAGGAAATGTGTTTATATTTTGTAATGATATAAAATGTTTTGCACATTAACATATTTCAATGTGGCTATCGGTGGCAAAATATGAATTACAATAAAACTTCAGGAGTCCATAAAAGTAATAAAATGGTACAATATTTTACTTTAATATATCAACAACCAAAAAACAAACATTTATATATGGTTCAGATTATAAAAATTTTTTAATCTTAATAAATATTAGCGAAAATTTCAAAGTACAAAGATCAACATATTATTATTTATTTGTATTATTTCATAATATTTTTTAATACTATAAAATCTATCATATGATGATACACACGATCATATTTTGTATATATATAATCGGATAATAAATTCAATATATGCATTTTATTATATGGAATTATTATTATTATTAAAAAATAAATCAACACATCAACACATTTCATATCATTATATATATTGTGTATTCCTTGGAAATAAGTATATTAAACAGAAAAAAAAAACAGAACCATGACGTTGATGATATTTAGAAAATCTATTTATTTATTATATTGTTAGATAAATCATATATGTATAAGCAATTATTAATATACAGAGAATAAAATTAATTGTTTATTTATTTATTTAGTTTACAATGATTTTTTTTTAATTAGAAAAAAATTGAATGCATAGGTAATTATTGGAAAATAAATAAAATTATTATTATTATTTTTAATGCAAAAATCTATATATAAATATTTTTTCTATTGATTTTTATTGTATATGCATTATCATTAATATTATTATTAGCAATGAAATTGTATAAAATAAAAATTTACACAGATATAATTTACTATTGTATATACAATTATAATTTTAAACTATGTTTAAAGAATTATATTTCGTATATAAACTAAAAACACATAAATGTTATCAAACAAAGAATAATATTATGATTAATAATAATAATAATAATTGCACAAATTATAAACAAATTACAAAGTTCATAATAAATAATAATATAATGAAATGTATATAATTTTAAATTAACAATAAAATATAAATATGTATTATATTACTATATTCGCATGTAAGAGCAGCTGATTGTAAATATATTATTTTTATACGGGGTATAACATTAATGGACAGTCAAACGTAAAAACTGAAGTTAATAATTGAAACATTGGAGTTGGAAAATTGTCCCATTCATTTTCCGCTAAAAATAATCCGAATTTTCTAAATTTTTTGTGCAGAGCTTCGTAATAAAATCGAATCGAACAAAATATGTGCGGACATTTTAAACTCCAAATGATCCAAGAACTCTAGTGTGTCGACCGATCGATGCCTTTGTATACCCGTTAAAGCATTGTTTTTTAACAAAATCGGCGACGGAAAATACCACCGGAACGGAAAAATTTCCGTCGCTGTCAAAAATGAACGCATATATTTTAATACACATGTTATTTAAGAAAAATTTAATTCGCCACCGAAATTATTTTCGTCCGACGGAAAAAACAACAGAAAATTTATTGAAATTTTTCATTATTTTACGTTCCGTCGATCGATTTCGTTGACGGAAAATTGTAAAAGTGACCTTTGCATATATTAAAAAGAAAATATTTATTCAAAATAATTTGTTTGGATACTTACAAAAACAATAACAAATATTTAATATTGATTTTTTATATTTCAATCAAAAAAAATCACTGAAAATTTTCAGAAAATATTTCTTAAAAAACACCTTTTCGGTGCCGGACAATTTTTCGGCCCAAAAAAAATTCCGTTTCGGTGGTATTTTCCGTCGCCGATTTTGTTAAAAAACAATGCTTTATAGTAAAATATAAATTAATTTTTATTGACTTGAAATACTAACAATTTGTTTTTAATATCATAGATATTTCAATTAACAGAAATATATTTTTTCCAATTCTCTCCAATAACACATTTAAAACAAATCAACAACTTGAAAATGCGTCAAAAGATATATAAATGTTGACTAATTTTTAGGAAATATATTATATTTACAAATGCACAATAAAAAAAATGTATATATTATTCAGTAAATATAATATATATAAATATAATTATTCCAAAATATTAACTTTGTAGTAGTATATATTGTTTTTATTAATATTTCCATTGTTTTGAAATCAATTCATCAATAAATGTTATTCATTATTTATATATGGTTACATTATTTATATATGGTTCATACGATTAGAAAACCCTCACAAAAATATATACTTTTTCATGAAATTACAAATTAAACGATTATAGGAAAACAATAAAACAAAGTATATAGAAAATGTGTCACATGTGAATATGAGTTTTTGGTTAACTAAATATAGATAGGGTTCATTTATTTTAATGAATTGTTTTTTTATTGTAATTATTTCTGATGTATCTGTCTGATAAAAAATAATTCAAAAAACAATTGTTTAAAGAAATTATTGGCTTTCATTATTTCATTTCATTTATACAAAATTTAGAACATAGAAAATTTAAAATGGAGGTGTGAGAAACTTTTTTTCTGATGACGATAGGATTAATTAAATTAATTGTACAAAAATCAACTTTTCAAAATTCTCAATAATTTTTAGTTACAGTCATAGTTTTTCTTTAATTTGCATTTCATTTTATTTGTTTGTACCATTAAAAAACATGTTTTATTATTATTTAAAATTAAAAATTCTCGGAAAATTCATATGAAAACCATTAAAATGATGTAAGAAGACTTTTTAGTAATTTTGCATGATCTCATTTAAATATATATGAACAACTTGATAGGTACTCTTGAAAAATGTAATAGTATTGATAATTTTTAATCAAATGATTGCATTTTTCAATATGAATTTAAATTTTTCAATATAGAATTTCTTATAAACAACCCCTATCTGAAGCAAAAAGATGATATTTCTTACCAACAGAGAGGTATTTCTTATACTATACATAATTGTATATAAAATCATTAATATGGAGTACTGATTAAAAATTTTTTAGATTCACGACGTCCGAAAATTAATGGTTAACGATTTCTATAATAAAAGTATAATTGAGTGTATATGCATTTCTCGTTTAAATCTATTTAGGTATAAATTATCACAATTAAATTTTAACCTATATCAATAAAGCCTTTTAATTATAACACATTTTTCTATTAATAAGTTAATAGATAAGTAAATAATATAAGATTACTTTTGTATACATAAATATACATTGTATATATATTGAATATAAATACATTGTTTCCAGGGTATATTATAGAAGTATTATATCAAGTGTAATATATATACAAATTTAATCGTTATATATTTTGTTGAATTTTTCCAATTTAAACGTATACAAATTGCATTTTTATCACAATATTTATATCAATGTAAGTATCTATATACATACTTATAATATAAATTGCATCATGAAATTAATAACACTTCTACGGTTGTTTACCTATATTTTTTAATATTTATAGGTAAATGTATATTTATTTATACATAAAAAATATAATTTTATAATGGGTTAATTCCATTTAAAATAATAGTTTTATTATTTTTCTTATAAATATATATGATGATTTAGATCATATATAATAAATAATAGTTTTTTTTTTTTTTGTATTTATAATATAATTCATATTATAGATAAATATTTTTATAATAAGATTTGTTTAATAAATAATATAAAAAATATTTTATACTATATATTAAATGTTTTGACACAGTTAAATATTTTATAATGAGAATATGTAAAAGTAATCAAATATATATACATATATATATATATATACAATTAATTCAACTATGTGTGTGTCATTAAATTATCTATAAACTATTTAAACGTAACAACATATAAAGAATTATAAAATCATGGGATTTTTTTTTAACTATTCAGAAATCTATACAGAATAATTCGGAGGTATTACGGGCGCTAAACCAATTCTGTCGTATTAACGAACAAAAACAAAACGATAGGAAAATCTTTATTGGGCGCTCAATTGACGTAATTTATTTTAAATTACGTCTATATTTAATTTTGATTTATCTAATATAATATTTATGGAAAATTTTTAGGTAACAATTTATTATAAATCTATAATATATTTAAAAAATAAATTGGTTGATATTTTAAATATACATAATTTACGTAAATTATTTCAAAAAAAAAATAATAATAACGTCATTAAATGTACCAAAAATAAAAAAAAAATACTAAAGTTTGCTATTATTCAATAATTCATATATTTAAAAAGATCAACGTTAATTAATATATATACTATATATGAATATAGGAACAAAATTATATATAGAAAGTTTGTCATTATGCCAAAATATTCATATTTATTTTTTTTTTTATATAAAATATAACAATTTTTTGTCTGGGATATTATTATTATAATTATATATATTGTATATAAATATAGGTTTAAATAGGAAAATTTATTTCTTATTAAAAATAATTATTTATATTAACACGTACATATATTTTTTGAAACGATCTTTTGATTAATTATATTTTAGTCAAAATAATAATTTAATAAATATTATTGTTGTTTGTGTGCGATTCAATGAAAAATGTATTTATTTATTTTTAATTTATAGGTAAATATTTGATTAAAAATTCATTGAACCTTTTTTATTTTTTATTACAATATAAATTTAAATACAAATTTGTGCGCATCATGTTATATATATACCATATATAGAATTATTTATAAATCAAATAATAGATAGTGACTTACAATAAATTTATTTAAAAATTTTAAACAAATAAATTGTTATCGTCTATATGGATGGATGTACATCTTTAGATTATAGAGTCATCGTTTTTTATTTTATTAAAATATAATTATTATTGTTTTTTGTTGTAAAACTAAAGTTTTTTTGCCTTTGTGTGTATATAAAAAATAATTCTGATTTTCTTATCGCCCAACGATAATTTCTTACAAATAAATAAATGATTCGTGTATATATAAATGACTGATATCAGACAAGCAATAATTTAACGATTAATATATACATTGTATATATTGTTAGAAAAATTGATAAAAATTATCTTTTTTTATGAAACAATATAATAATAATAATAATAATAACAAATATATTTGCTTTATTATAATCTATTAAATATAAATATAGATTGAGATTTGTAATAATTATTATTTTAATTTACACAATGTCTAATAATACAATTTAGAATATATTAATAAAAATTTTTGTCTTTTGTAAATAAAAATTGAAAATTTGTATTATTTATTAAAATAGAGAATATTTAATTTTTTTTTATTGGAAATCAATTTAAATAAAAGTAATTTTAAATCAATTATTTCTTTATTCATATATTGTGCAATTGATAAATAAAATTAAAAAAAAAATAAATAAACAATAATTAAATTTGAGTACGTATGTACTTAAATTTCATTCAATATACAATTATTAATATATTTTTAATTGAAATGTTATAGGTATATACAATAAATGTAAAAAAATTTCTATATAAATTATAATTGGAAAAACAAATTTTTCTTTTTTAATAATAATAATAACCATTCAATTTCATTTTTTTTTTCTACATTCATTTCATATCATTATATTGTAATATAATAATATATTTAATTTTTTATGAGTAGTGGAAAAAAATTGCCTTTTTTCATATGATATTTGATATGATTATAATTATTGTTAGATATTTGATATTACGTTTTCTTTTTTTCTTTATTTAATGTTTATGCGTTGAAACATTTATAAGGAAATGTTTATATAATTTATATGAATTAATTTGTATATATATAATTTATAAATAAATTAATTATTTTTTAAATGTCATCTAATTCATCGAAACATTTAGAGCATGAGCTATTTTAATACAATAAAAAAAGCAAATCAAATATTGTCGTTTATTTGTTTATCAAATTATTTATTTTGTGCGTCACTATCAATTCATCAATTCAATCAATTCAAATTATATATACATATATATATATATATCATTGACATTAACAAATCACAATATTTATTTACGAACGATTGAAATAGTGTGATTGAAAAACAAATATATTTTATTATTGACGAGGTAAAATATATATATGTATTATTATTTTATTGGACATAAAGAAATAATGATTTTTCTTAACCTTTCCAATACAATTTGTGCTTAAAAAAATAAAGATAAAGAAAAGTAAAACCTTTATGAATGCCAAGGATAACATCTGCTGTTGCTGTTTCTTATTATGTATATATATATATATATATATATACAAACACGATATTTTTTCCATAAGACAGTACATATTAATTACATATATTTCATGGAAATAAGAATCAACAGAATATTTACATAAACAATTTTGTAAAAAAATGAATACAAAGAACATTTTTATATATAAAGGGGATATTATATGCATATACATATTATTTTGAATACGTGTGTTATATACTATATATAGAGATGCATATGCAAGATGAACAAAGCAATTTATATATAATGTTTCATAACTATATATATACAGTTACATCAATTATGTTAAACACCCCTTAATATTTCTCAGTTTTTTATTTCGGTAAATTCAAATATAAAGTGCATAATTTCAAGTGACTATAAGTCAAAAACGTATAAGAATATAATACATTTATTTTATTCTTTATTTATATAATTAAAATTATTGTCAAAGAAAAATTCATCAATTTCAAAAAAGGAACCGTAAACTTAATATTTTATGTAGTCAAATCTGGAGTTTCGCAATCTCTTATATCTTATGATATATTCACTTTTTTATTGTTTCTGAATTAATTTTCTATTCCATTCATCTTGAATACATTTTCTTAGTTGCGTTATATATCGGCCCATTTTTGAAATCAATGGGTTTCAAGTATTTCTAACATTATTATTACTAGAATATTTTTTCTCTTGTTGGAAAACCCATCTACGTGATGAGTTGTTGTTTTTATAAGCACTTGATTTCAATTTCTTTTCTAAATCTGAGAAATATGACCCCAATTTTCATGAATTACTTATAAAATTAAAAAAATTATTATTGAAATTTGATTAGTGCTTAACAATATTGGGGAAACGGTGTATAATTTTATACATACATATATACCAATGATCTTATATCTTACTATATTTATATTCAAAATACGCAATATTAATACTCAAAACACACAATCAGTATATATTAATTCTATATCTTCATATGAATCATATGAATATATATAAAATTATATTTAGCAAAGGGATATATCGCTTGGCGTATATCTTTTAAAACTGCTAAAACGTATATATATATGCTAAATATAATACAAATATAGGAATTAGAGTTTTATGGTTGACTAACAAAGAAGAGTTATGTGTATATACTGTATTTATATTTACATATATAATAATAAACCTTTGTTTCGTCCTGATGCACATTTATAAAACAAATATACAAATAGTACATCATACTATATAGTGAATATTTGATGATGATAATAAAACTGGTATTTATATCACGTATATCGAAATATATATCAAAACAATTTTCATGTATCTTTTTATGTTCTTTAACTTATTCTTACTTCTTCATATAAAGGTAAAATAAAAAAATATAATGGGAGCATTATTCAATTTCATATAGAACAAATAAGGGGTATAGGTATATGTATATATATATATATATATGGAACAAATAAGTGCATCGATCGTGTATATAACGCAATAAAAGTGTATAATGTCAATAACCTTTCTTTTTTTTTGTCATTTTTCATTACAATTTATACAATTATTATTGATTTGCGATATATCATGACTTCAATATGTATACGTAGGTAATAAGAGGTGCAATATATCAATATTTTTAACAGAGAAATCCAATGTGTATATAATTGATGTTAATTCAACCATATTACCATTTTATTTTTGATCAATATATAATGAATAAAATCAAAATTAATCATTAAACCATCGCTAATTTATTGGTATTATGTATTGTATATATATTAACAAACCGAAAATAAAAATCGTATTAAATTGAAATACAAACAGATCTTTACTATACGAATATAATAATTTTTTATTTTTATTGTTATTCTTACAAATTCAGTATAATTTTGAGAAAATAAAAATTTTCTACATAGAATTGTGATTACGCGACAAAAATTATAAAACCAATTGCATAATCACCACATATATCGATATAATACAAAAATACATAATACATGGTTTTGTTTCAAAATATATTTATAGATATAAATTTAAAAAAAAAACAGATATATTTATTTCTATATATACTGTTTATAAATTAAAACACATAAGATAAATCGGGTACAGCTGATGTATAAAATCTGCATATGTAAAATTAATTTTTTAGTTCTCTTTCATATGGGTTGGTTAGTTCGTTTTCAGTACAGATGTACTTAGAAATATTGAAAAAAAAATAAGTAAATATATCTGGTTATATAGATTTTGAATGAATATAACAAACATACGTATTCGAATATATATTTAAATATATATACTATATAAATGTGCTCATTTTTCACATTTATATGGTGGATATTTTTATACATTTAAATATAGAATATAGAATTTTTTACGGGTGGTATATATATATACAGAGTGGATATAAATTCAACACATATTTATATTATGAATATTAAAAATATTTATATTTGTTTTATACTAAATGAATATATCGTTTGTGTTAGTAAACAACCGATCACTTTTATTTTATATAGCATACATATATATTTATGAACTTATTTGTTGGGTGTGAGATAAATTCCATGATCCATGATGATTATAATGATCATGATGCTGTATTATTTTTATTAAACATATAAAATATACCTTCTATTTTATCGTGTACTTTGTACTCAAATATATTCATTTTAAACATTAAGGTGATACGAACGTAAAAAAGCAAATTTAATATAAGATCAAATGAAATCTATGAAGAATGATATAATTTTTTAAGTGTGACTGCCATATTAATGTACAGATCAGATACATAAGAAACCATACAAATGTAAAATAAATATTTGGATTAGGTTCGATTTTAGTTCAAAATTGATCCAATGTAAACGGAACATAGTGACAATGACCCCCCTTTTTTTAGAATTCTGAATCTATAACATTACAGACTCTTACACATTCACTAGGCATTGATATAGCAAATGAGTTCTAAATTTAATAGACTAAAATTAAATAAAATAAAACCATTCACATAACAACGAATTTAATCTGATTTCTAAAATATCCACCTGAATACTTGCACTTAAAAATGTGTACTTACGAATAGACAATAATGAATACGAATGTAGTGATAGTACAATCGCCTATACGCACACCAATAAGTTCTTCTGTATACTTATGCCTATACAATTGTTTGGATAAAATGTTTTTTTATATATATTTACAACTACTCCCACACAAATTTTAACGAAGGGGTTACATTCACTATATATTTAGTATTATAAAAGTGGTATGTATTACAAATACCATAAGTCGTGTCTTTTGTTATGTTTGACCAGTTTAGATCTAGTCTATTCTGTTCGGCGTATTGGTATACTCTAGACCGGAGTCCCCCCCATGCATCAACAAAATATACACTTTATATATACAGAAAATTTACATCACACAAAAATGCATATATACGGAAAATAATACTGACTCACTCAACATTGTGATTATTGTTGATTGTTGATTTGAGGGAAATGATAGAAAATGATGAAAATGATATTGTTGATGATATCGATGATGATTTAATCCAAAATATATATATATATATGAATAAAGTGAGTTTTTCATGGTATGTATGAGATCTTGGTATATATATATTTTATTTTATTTTTTATATACGAGTACGTATATATATAGATAAGTATATACACTAGCGCAATCTCAGCTGTTTGTTATACAAAATAAAATATAAAATACAATATATGGTATATATATAATATCAACATTATCGCAATGAAAGAAAAAGAAAAATTCAAAAACGCGATGTGTATTTATTTAGTATATATTTTAATATAAATTATATGATGTGTCTAGCAAAAGTAGTTGAGTTTAAGTTGTGTATCTGTGCACAGTGTTGTTGAACACAATATTCGGAGTTCTGGCACACATATCTATATGTATATAGAAACAAAACGCGATATAGAAATATTATTTTTTGTATTATTCGTGTGTTTAATTTATTAGTTTTTATTTTGTTGTTGAATAAAAAAAAATATAATATAATTTTCTATTGGAAAAAACAACAATAATTTCTGCGGTAAAATATATTTTGAAAATATATGTAATCACTTACACGCGATAATTATATTGATGTAATTATTTTGTAAATTTATAAGAAGGCTATCGTAAACTACATATACTACACATACAGAGTATTCTAAATGGAAAATTTTATTTAATAATATAATTGATATATTGATACAGTGAAAAAAATAATAATATAATTAATTGATAATATAAAGAGCTGCTGTTGAAATTCTATTAAATTGAATATGTGTGTTATTAAAAAAACGAATTGAAAATAAAGAATTTATATACACAGTAGATTTTAAATAAAATATAATATATTTATTTATAGTCAAATGATAAAGTTGTGTATTTGAAATATATATAATCGTTTTTCTATTCATCGAACATTTTCATTTATTTATATATATGCATATAATTAAAACTAAAAATTCACCTGCTCTGTATTGTAAGTATAAAAAAAAAGTATATTTTCTTTTAATGAAAAAAATTATTTATATAAAATGTGTGAAGAAAATATTTTCTCTTTTAAGAAATATAATTAATCCTAAATTAAAAATCCTATATTGTATATTTAAATACAATGCGTTTTTCTTTTCTGTTTTGTCAAATTTTCTTTTCTTTTACCTTGACTCAGAATTTATATTTTAATTGAATATTTCTGTTTTGGTTTGTTATAGAATAGCACAAAATATTTATGCAATTTTTATAATATAAAAGAAAAACTATATATAAATATACATTTTTATTGATTTTTCAATAATAATAATTGAAAATTTTATTTTTTTATATTATTGTTGTTTTTTTTTCGTTTGTTGTATAAATTCTATATAATTGTATTAGAATATTGAATTTTTATTTAAGAAAATATTTATATATTGTATGTGAAAATGGCTACAAGAAATTAATTTTTTTTTACTATAACATCCTTCTGTTGTTATATGCATATACAATAATAAAATCAATAAAGAACGTAAAAATTAATAAAATACCCCTCAATAACAAATAAATAAAATAGGTCTATATACGTGTTATAAAAACTACATATATATAATGAAAATAAAAAGAAATAACCCCAAAATATATTTTCATTCATCTTCATATTTTGTTTGAATGTTTGTTAGATTTTTGTCTTTTACCCACAAATGTTTTTTTTTCAGTTTGTTAACGAAAGTTTTTCTTATTTTTGTACACAAAAATATTTTAACAAATACAACTATAAAAGGAAAATCTACTCATATATTTTCATTTTATCATTTCATTATTTCTTTATATATATATGAAATTTTGATGATTGCTCACGCAAACATATATGCATTGAAAGGATATATATATAAATATTGTAAAAATGTTACCGTTGTGTTTGTGATACAATTTTCTATCCATATCCATATTTATATCATACGAAATGTATTTGATGGCTTCTGTTTGTGTTGAAAAATATGTTTGGAAATTGCATGTACGTAAAATATTCGGATAAGAGGAAACAAAGGAAGAAGAAGAGTGATCATAATATGTATATTTTCATTTCTTTTTATATATATTATATGTACATATAAAATAGGTTATTGTTATGTATATATATTATAAATATTTTGGTTGATGAGGAGGTATCTCATGTGAATAAAATTATATTTCTTAAACTGTAGCATATTCAATATAAGATTTTCTAAATTGAAAATTTCCATTTTCCAGATGTACATATGTAGAATTAACAAATTAGACGATCATTAAAAATCAATTTTCTCTACAACATAATATTGATAAGTATAAAATTGCATTATCAATGTCAAACGATATATTTTTTTATTTAAATTATTAATACACATATAGGATAATTTAAACAATTTTTTAAATAATTAAAATTTATTTAACATTTTTTTAAATAAATAATGACTAAAAATCGATATTGTATTGAAACAAATTTCATAAATACATGCTACTAAATGTGATTTATAAATATAGCGCACGAATCTCTATATTATAAAAGCAAATCAATTTAAATTAAATATTTATCAGATAACAGATATAATATGGATATATTTTAAAAATATTATACATATATAGGATATATTTTAATTTCAATTGATGAAGAATTGAAATATATCGATATACAGACATTTTAATCAATTATAGGATTTCACAACAAAAGTAAAATGTTTTGAAAAATAAAATAACACGAATAAAATTTGTTTTGCTTTTTCGTTATTACGGCAAAATCGGTTTAGCGCCCATAAAACCTGGGAATTTTATTGCCGTGAGCGCTTAACGAAAACGCTTAATCATGGACTGATGAACCTATATATGATGTATCGAAGAAATTTAAATGATTTTGGGTGGCGAAACTAGTATATGGATTAATTTATGAAATTTTGAAATTAAAAGAACATATGAGAGAAAAAAACTTAAACTGAAAAGCAGTAATAAAAATAACTCATGTTTTCAAACGATTTTAAAGTTGCACATTAGAAGGATGAATCTTTAGATAAGAATAAATGCTTAATTTAAATGATTGATAGTCATAAAAAAGGGGAATTAATAGCTCTGGCAGACTGTTCCACAGGCACAGGATGTTCTTGGAAAAAATGAATTTCCAAATCTATATTGGCTCGATAAAAGTTAATAGATACTGAATATAGAAATTTGGGTAGAATAGTGGGTAGAAGGAATGGAGTATTTTTTTCTGTTTTTCGGATTTTCTGTTATATTTTTTGTTACAAAATATTCCATATTTCAAGACCTCAGTGTGAATATAACCTTTTGAACAATACCATTTTTTTAAAATCATTTTGAAACATTTTCTACATATAAATCTAATTAATATTTAAGAAGCTAAAAAAATTAATGTATAATAATATTTAATTTTTGGTTTACTATATTATGTTTAGAAATAAATTATAAATCGGAAAAAAATGAAATAAATCTTAAAAAGTGATATCTATATAGAAAAAATATATGTTTTCATTAATATTTACCAAAAATATTATGTAATTATAATTAGCACCTTTATATGTTATGTTTATATATGCATAGAGTAGATGCTAATTAATAATTTAAAAAATTCTTTAACATAAATCTTTCTCTGTCTATATATACATCAATGAATTTAATTCAATGAACTTATTAATAAAAAAAACGTGAAAATTGTGTTAAAATTATCAATTCCATTAAATATTACTATTTTATCAGACGATTAAAATTTAAAAATATTATCAAAAATTATAAAAACTTATTGGAAAATAGGGAATAATATTTAATTGTTGAAATAAAATAAATAAACAATTATTTATATTCATATGACCGATGTTTATGCACAATGAAAAAGAAATATATGACAAAAACATTTTATAAAGCATTTTTATATAATAATAAATGTGGCTTTGTGGCTTTACTTTGTATTAATATGAAGGATGTAAATGATTAGTGTTCATCAAAACAGAATCTTTTTGTATATGTTTAAACCATTTATAGTAAATACAAAAAATAGATATTATAAAAACAATTATTACATGTTTATAAAAATCAAACAATTTTTTGCAATTTCTAGATATAAATACATACTTAATAAATATAAATATTTATTTTACAATTTAATCAGTAAATTTGCATTAAAAAATAATTAAAAAATATTTTCAGTTGAAATTTTATATTCATTTTTTTTTTGTTTTTAATGAAAATATGAAAACAATTTTGTATGCACAGAGAATATATAATTAAAATTATATTATTTACATATATATATGGATTATATACCTATAGAGTTATGAAACAGATGTATGTTATTATTTTGGTTATATGTATATAGCTAGCATTTTTTTTATCGCACAAAAACAATATTAATTTAAAATTATTATTTACATGCACTTAATATATATTTAAGTATAGTAATATGTAAATAAAAAAAATATTTATATAAATAAAATTAATTCTATATATACTGACACATTCTACTTAGTTTTTTTTACATTTATACAAATATAAGCGATATGAATTCGGTGTTTAGTATTTGGTTTTTAAGTGAATGTGTGCGAAAATTTACCATATTATAAGTATAAAAAACAAAAAAATAGGAACCGGTCGGTATATACAATAATATAAATTATAAATACAATACATGAGCAATTTATTGAATTATATATAGTCATAAAAAATTCGCAAGACGGTAAACAAAATTGTCTTTTATTATATACATATAATGTGTATTGTTTTTATATACAGAGTTTAAGATATTATAGAAATTTATAGAACACAGTTTTGTGAAAGATCTCTACTTATTGTGATATATTTTGAAACTTTCTCATTGATGATGTGTGTTGTTTTTTTATACATTTCGCATCAACCCACACTTCATTGGGATATTTATTTTATAAACAGACAGATAAACAAAAAAGAAAAAATGATATGAACCAAAAAACAAAAAACATTATCAATGCAAATTCTTTTACATCATAAATCGAATAAAATTTTATATGATTTAATAAATAAAAAAAAAATCGTTTGTTTTTTAATTAGTATAATATTAGTATAATAATATAATATAATATATAAATATTTAATTGTATTTTATAAAAAAAACAGTTTTTATTATCTGTCTTTTCTGACTTGACAGACATAAAATAAAGAGAAATTTTAAATAATAATATCTAAAAACTTTTATTTTTTTTCTATATATAATTGAATTTCATTCAATTTTCTATAATGCTAAAGTGTATATTTTCATTATTATTATTATATATTATACTATACACATATAGAAAATGGATTCATTGCAGATTATATACGCGTCTTTCAATATATAGGATTAAGTTCTTTATTTGTTATTCTATTATATATAGGATTTTCTTAATGCTATTAAATGTATATATACAAAAATGAAATGTACTGTCATATATAATATATAATGGATATTAGATTAAACAAAATCAAAGAAATGTTCATATATTATATATGTATATAATCAATAATATGAATGTACTGATGAATGTATAATTTATTCATTGTCTATACATTTTTTCGGTTGGTAATAAGTAAGTGAAGAAATCCTTTTTCATTTTAGCTGATTGAATATTGAACACATATACAAATTTTTTGTTCATGCAAACGAACGTAGGATCGTAGGATTTGATTATATAGTATAAAATTCTAATAAATTATACACAATAAAATTTATTGATGTTCGTCCTCATCAAAAAAATAAAACCGTTCTTATATAAAATATGTACATTTTGACCGTTCAATAACTCCCTTATGACGAAAGGAAATATTTTACATATCCTCAATTTAAAGACATATAAAGTTAAAAATAGTAACAACAAAAAAAATCACTTATATATCTATGTTTTGAACCATACTATTTAAATTATGTTTTAAACGTTATATATAATTAAAATGTACAAACGGAAATATTAACGAAAATCTAATTATATTATATATACAACATAGATTTATGTAATATATATGATATAGATATAAATTGTGAAAATATTTTCTATTTAGAACTTCTGCTATACTATATATATACATATTATTATATACGTGCTTTTTCGTAAATTTAATAAATTATAATCCTATTATTTTCAGTATAATCTGAATTTTGCAAAATATAATTTCTTTGTTTTATTTTGTTTTTTTCTGAATATTTTTGCTATTTAGTTTTAAAAAGTTTGTCTGTATATACAATATGTACAAATAAATATATGCATAACGATTTTGCAAAACTACCTTTCTAGCTTTTTTTTTTTAATTTACATATTGTTGTGACTCAACGTTATTAGATTTAAACAGATAACTATATATGAATATATATATACAAAACAGGTATACAATTCATAAATTCTCTTATGCTATGATCACCCTGATAAAATACTACGTTAAAATACATGGTGATCATCGCATATGGGAGCTATTTCGTAATGATGCGCGAAAAATATTCATATATGTATGGTATATACAATTATTTATAACTCAACTCATTTGCTATTCATAAAATTATTATAGAAATATTTTTATTTTTCTTATACCTATAAAAACTTTATTATAATACAAAGAATATATATATACATTTACAATATATGATGTGGTGTGTAGAAATACTTAATTGTTTCTTATATTCATATATAAATAAATATATATTTATAAAGGTATATGTATCTTATAATTTATAACAGGAAAGTTTAAGTGCAGGTGAACTAATAAATATAAAAATAAATAACATTCATTCAAACGAATTTTGTAATATTCTAGAAATAAATACAAAAAAAAAATCATCATATGCATGCATATAAAATTTTATTCAATATAGAATTTTTGAAGGTTTTACCAGTTTTTACTACATCATTTAAACGTAATATAAACATTATTTAAACATATTTATAGATGATGTTTGTGTTTTTTTTTATTTTATAACTATAGCATTTATATATATATAAAACTATAGCATTTATATATTGTGTATATGCAAGAAAATTTGATGGAAATTCTTTAAATTTTCTTTAAAATTAATTTATACATATATATATATATATATATTATACCTGTACAATATCTTAATATTGAATATATTATATATATTATAAATTTTCGCTTTTTGTTTTATATATATACACATTTAATGTTATGAATGTAATAAATTTTAACTTGAACTTTATATATATAAAATGCAAGTTAATTTAATTTTGAATGATAAATTTATGCTGAACGTTTTGTTAAACTTTGAGTTTTCACATAAGATTTTGTAAATATTCGTCTACTAACCACGCGCCATAAAGTCAAAATGTAAAATTTATAATATTTCAAAAATATTATAACTATATCTTGTTCTGACAGACATTCTGTACAATTTTCTAATGAAATTCTTAATCATTTTTTGTGGACATTTTTTGTTAATTTAATTCTGAAATTCTTTATAATATTCGATGACAATTCTGTATGATTTTCTTAAACTAAATGCTGTATAACTTTTATAATAAAAGAAATTATGAATAATTTTCTGAGGATCCCAACGGGAAAAAAACCAATTCTGTAACCGTTCATTGATGCAAAAATATGTAATGAAAAATGAAAAGAAAAAAAAAATTTCAAACAAATGAAATTCATTTAATTATAAATATCAAGGATAATACTATATATACTAATAAGTGTGCATTTTGTTGTATATTGAATAATGTATGTCCTTTTCTTTAAATGTTCTCATTTTGCATGCATATGTATAATTATATATAAAATAAAATATAAAACATCCATTAAAACTGTCTGTCATGAAAAATGTATGTTATATATAAATATAAATAATTAAATATATTAAGTAAAATTAAAATACTAAATAAGTAATTGGTTATTTTTTCTTTTTCATTCTTTGAGTTTATTTTATGATATAGAAAAATAAAATCTCCGTAATTTTCTGATTCAAATTAAATTTATCAAAAGGATTTTTTTTTCTCAAAATGTTTCTATGTTTTGTTATACGTATTTCTATTGAATTTAATTTTTACATCATAAAATCGTCACTATATTAATTTATTTTATACAAAATTTTAACTTTAATACGATACACCGAGTTTGAAAATGTATATTACAGAAATAAAAAAATAAATATGTTTTCAAGTCCAATTAAGGATTGCTATACAACCAAAAAAAAAAAAAAGATAAATAAATATATTTGTTTACTACAATTTAACATGCAATATTTTAAATTTTCCTTCATATACCATTTTTTCTGTTGTATTATGATTTGAATTTATGTACCTTTATGATTTATAGTATAAATAAAATAAAATTATATTATATATGTACACATTCAGTTAGAGGTATATAATATAAAATACGTATATTATTATATAAATGCATATAATGCATATTGAAACGAAGAAAAAAATGAACGTTTATTTATGCGATATACATAACACATATATGATTAATAAAACCAAAAAAATAAAACCACAATATTAATCAGAAAACAAGGATATTTATAATGGATGAAAATATATTTAATGCATGTATTAGGGAAACTATACTCTGTGGTGTAAATGTTAAAAATGCCAACCTAAAAATTCTAACGAAATTTTGGGGTCGTGGGTTCGAATCCTACTGAATGCATAAAATATGTTTTGTGTTTTCGGTTATTTTTCGAATCTGAATTTTAACACAGAGTTGTATATTCCGCTTGCGGTTGGTCGTACGGCTAATTACCGACACCGTAAAAGCCACAAATTAAGTAACTAATAACAGAAGGCTGTTGTTGGACGCTAAAACCAGATTGTTGGTTGTATAGCGAAAAATTTATTTTTATTATTAGGGAAACTAATTTTCTTTTCAAAAATATAAAAATGTTTCGTTTTGCATATTTTTATTGTTATTATTATTATTATTATTATTATTATTATATTGTGATATCAAAGTGGGTCAACTAAAGAAAATCAATTTTTTGTGGGAAGATTTTATGATTATTATTTATTTGCATATATACCATATATATAATGTATGATATAAACAAAGGTGTAATATCATATGTATATATTTAATATTTGATTGTAAAAAGAATATATTTTATATATATATACTATATTTACATGTATATTTACATCAGTCACGAGATATCATATGAATATATAATGATTATATATTTCTATTCGTACTCTATAGTATAGCAATCGATATATCTATATATATATGGATATATAATGATTATAATATTTAAAAAGGATATAATCAAATGGAAAATGTGTCATTTTTTTGTACACCCGTAATAATGAAGGAAAAGTTAGGAATTCGGAATTCTTTGAAAATACGATTCAATTTTTATTAAATTAAAAACATAAGATAATTTTTATATATACGATATTTGTATTGAATATTAACTAATTCATTTAACAAAAGTAATACATTGTATATATATTTTTATTAATAACATGTACAGGTGATTATAAAGGATAAACATTTTTGGTATTATCAACCACTCAACCACAAACACACTTTATATACTTTTGAAAAAAAAACATATATTATAAAACTCACCTTTATAAATAAATGAATTAGATACCTCGGTAATGAAGAAAGTTTTTGAACAAAAATTTGTGTGTGATGAATTAAAAATAAAAAAAAAAGAAAGATTTTTTTTTGGTTTTCAAATAGCTTTCTACCCTTGCCATTCCTATTGAAGTACTGTTATATATATATTTTTGAAATTTATGTATATTTGAAGCACAAGTAAAAGTAAAAGAAAAAATGAAACGAAATAATGTATATCTGCGTAGGTGGTATGTTTATATACAGAAGTTATAAAACTCTATATGTGTAGTATTATATTGAATATTTTGTTTTCTACCCTTATGCCTCATTTATATATATATGATAAAATATAGTGGGTGTTTGATATAAATTCTTTCAAGTGTATATAAAATGCCATTTAAAATGAATGGATTATTTATTTATTTTATATATATGTATAAATTGTTGCATTGTCTGTAACTATATATGTAGTATATTGATTAATGTCGTCCTATGTGTATAATATTAAATATGGGGTAACATTAACAATACATAAAATAAATGAAAATATAAATTGAAATCAATAATTTAACTATTAATATTAATTTGCAATTTATACATAATAAAATTCATATATAGTCAAACAAGTAAAAAAAAGAAAAACTAATTTATTGTATACATGTAATTAAATTTTATTAATAAATATACATTTTTCATTTTATTTCTACAAACAGATATTTTCAACAGAACAGAAATGTGGCGATGACAAACAAATTGTTCGTTGTTATCCGTGAATAAATAGATTTCTCAAATATCATCAACAAATTAAAAAATAAATAAATATAGAATATAAAATCAACAAATGTTTTATTTATAACATATATTTAATCAATCACAATCAATAAAAGAAGAAGAAAAAAAAACAATTTCAATTTAAACAGTTGATTAAATCAAATTATTAATAATATTATATAAAAAATATGTTCTTACACAAAAGAATATATATAAAATAGAAGAAAAATAAAAGAAAGATTATATAAAATTTGGAAGCAATCAATAAAATTATTTGGAAAATTCATTTATATGATAATTTATTCACATCGTAATATGAAAATTGAAAATATCTTTTTGTGTTATATTTATTTTTGGGGAGTTTTATCAATTTAAAAAGAAAAAGTAATAAATTAAAATAAATTTAAATAATTATTATTATTATAGTGAAAGAATATTTGATTCGATCGCTATATATACCTTTATAAAATAATTAGGATTAAAAAAAAAAGTGTTGTGTTTTATATAGCAATAAAGATTAAAATAAATTGTGAAAATTAAATTCTTATATTCATATATAATATAAGTATTTAATTCATAAGTTAATTAACAAAACAAACTTAATATTATAAAAATAAAAACACACACATACATGCATATATAGCGATTTATATATATGCATTTATGACTGCGAGATTTAACAAAAGATGAGTTGTGAAGGTGATAAAATTAATTTTCCTTTAGTTGGAAAAGACGATACAAATATGGCTATTGTGGTACCAATTGGAGCTGTAGCATATCAAACAAATTCACAATTAATACGTTCACCACCGCCGACAGCACTTGTTGAAAATTTAAAAAATGGAAATATTAAGTGAGTATATTTATGTTTTATTTTTAAAATATATATAGATATGTAGAACCAATCATTTTATATATCTATTAATAACTATACAAATATTTTTTTATATCAAAAAATTTATTCTGTACACGTATTTTTATTTATATATAATAAATATATTTATTTATCAATAACTGAATACATATTTTTTTATTTATTATAAATTATGTTGTGAAAAAGAATAAAATTTGATATTATTATAATGATATATTTGCTATACATATACACAATAGACATGTAGTCGAATACGAATTTGTTGTTATAATAAAAATTTTGTTTTTTTTTCTATTCATAAATTTTACGAATATTATGTGAATAAAAAGGTTAAGCTAATTTTTGTTGTTGTAATAATAAAAACATGTGACCTTAGTTATATGTAAATGTTTTTTATTAAAAAAAATATATACCTACGTTCTGACGGATATTATATAACATATATATATATAATACCTATAGGTTTTGAAAAATACATTTGCATATACATATATTATATTTATATTTGATTTAACAAATGAAATGAACAAGATTATTTGTTTTTGTTTTTATTTTCTGACATTGATATTTATTCTAATAAAATTTATAAACTAATCAATATGTAATACAATAGATTAATAATTTGTATAATAACATTATAAAGCATATGTTCTGTTTTTTATGAAAAATAAATAAAATACAATCTATACTAAAAATTGATGCCATTTTCACCTCATTTGCCCTAAAAGAATAAAATAACATTGGATTTGGTTTTACAAGAGGAAAATCATAAAGAAAAACCAACCCATGATGTGAAAAATATAACTATTCGTGAAATTATCGAATTGGAAAATAACAAAAACACTAACAAATTGTTTAAAGTCATCCGTATAAAATTTCAAACGAATGACCTAAAAATATGTCGGAGTTTTGGATAGCAGATTGTATATCTATTAAATTACTGAAGACAGCCAATTTTACTTTATAGAAAGAATTCATACTAAAATTGACTTTATTCATCAACATAAAAATAAATTATTTTTTCCATCATCAAATGTATATATCACAATATCATAATATTTAGATAATCAAATAAAAAATCGATAGCGACTGCGAATATTTTACATTTATATACTAAATGTTTATGTTAATTAAATAAACACAACTTGATGAGATTATTTACATATAAATATAAAACAGAGACAATTTTAAATAAAAATTATACAAATATTTTTTAAACATCCAGACTGCATATATATATTTAAGAAAAATAAATATGTATAAATAAAAAAAATAATAATATCATTTGAATAATACAATATATGAACAATGAGAAATATGATATTTAGATATACATTTGGAAAAATTTTATATTATTTTATGTTTATAAAAATTAATATTTTTTTATTTATACTTTTTGTTACTGACTTATAAATATTGTTACCATAAATCAAAGTAATATAAACACATCACATCATATATATATATATATATATATATATATATATATAGAATAAATTATCAGTTAATATAAAATAACAATAAAAAATTTGTATTGATTGAAATTAAATATAAAATGTATAGAGCAGACAGCACACGTACAGCAAATGTGCAATACTTTTTTTTATTTTTGTATGAATAAAATAATTTAATAAAAAATAAAACTGCTGTATAATAAGTAAATATTATTTTATTTAAATGCTATCGACCTAAATTCACATTTATTTTTATTTTCGGTTATATTAATTAAGAACAATCAGCATATATTTTATATTATAATAACAACATTTTGTAATAAATATAAAAATAAATTCTCAAACTTAATAATCAACGATTCAGAATTTATTATCAAAATAAGTTATTTTTGGCAAGGTCATTTTGTATACAATTTTTTTTTTTTGGTTTTTTTTTGTATTAAATATTCTAAAATACACTTGATTTTAATCATTTTTGGTCGATTTACATTTCGAGCTAAAACTATATTTTTATAGCATATAATATAGAATTCGGATTTTTGTTATTCTTGAAACTATATAATTTATTATTTTCCTTGTGGTGTTATATAACAAACGAATACTTTAACCAAAATATATATAAGTTAGCAGAAATATTCAGAATTACATATTTGACATTCACAAAACTATCAACAATTTTGTCCTCCGCGTGATATAAAATAGAAAAATGTATGTATATGCAATGCATCAACCGAAATTCCCTTTGAATAAGTGTACAAAATATAACACATATTTTTATAAATATAAAGTATATCTCTGTAAAAAAAAATTATTTTCGTGAAAAAATATTCGTCACATAAATTTACATAATATAATATATGTATGAAGAACTTATACATATGTTTTATTTAAATAAAATACAATACATGTTTATATAATTAAAAGGTCAATATTCCATTTAAGTTCTATCAATATTTGTTAATAAATTATTTTAAATTAAACTTTATTTGAAAGCAATTATATTTTATATATACATATATAACGAGCAATTTAAATTATATGAAAAACAATCGGTTGACAATAAAATTTCAATTTGCTATATCAACATAATTGATTTTATATATAGTTATATTGATTTTCATATAAAATTTGTTTTGTTTCATCTGGTTTTTTCAGCTTTTTTGTTTGAATTTCGTTACAAAATCGATCGAAAAAGGTGAAAAATGTTAAATTATATTTTGAAAAATTCTAACATTATTAATTAAATAAAAAAGGAATTCTTTTATTAAAGAAAATAAGTCTTTTTTATTTATATTAGAATATTTTTTAAAATACATTGTTCTATAAAAATTGAATTCTTATATTTATATGTTTAAAACAAAAAAATGTTATTTAAACATTGAATTATTTTGTTTTTGAATTCACGAATTCACTTTTGAATAACATCATTAAAGCTATTTCTATATATATTTATTTATTTATATATGTGACATTTAATTAAACAAATATCAACGGTCAAAAGCACAAATGAAGAAGATATTTTGTTTACCAATTATTATTCGGATGTCTTTTGAAAATTTTCTATTCTATATTTAATCTATATAGTCAAGATTAATGTGGGATTTGAATTTATATTTCAATATTATGTTTTGAATAAACCATTTTTGTGATTAAAATTAAATATGTCATGTATAATCCATACATTTATTTTTCAGTAATTGTATGTATACGAGTGGTATATAAAAGGTATAGTAATAACATATATATACAATATATTAGATGAAATTTCCCGGATTATATTGTTTTATATATAAATACATAAACAATCTTTAGATCTGTTTATATATATATATATGATATTTAAAAGAAATGAGTACTCGAAAATGAGTACTTTGTATATATGAAAAATAAAAAAATGCATGTATAGAAATGGAAAATATATAGAATTTATATATATACAAATTTGCACAAGAAAATAATACAAAAATTAATCAGGTCAACATTATTTTGCATTTGAAAAATTCTCGTTATGTTATATATATGGTATAAATTCATGTTATAAGAGAACAACCGCGAAAGTAAACTCCGTTTTCCTTAACAATTAAAAACACCTTCAATTTGGCAAATTTATTATCCTGTTTTTCAATATAGTCTCCTTCCAACTCAATACACTTCGTCAAACGAATTTCAATTTTATTCCACCTGCGCGAAATTTTTCTTGATTTTCGAAATAAGCTTTAGTATCAACAATAACCTCATCATTTGACGAACATTTTTTACAAGTTAAAAATTTTTTTAGATTCGGAAACAAGAAACAGTTAATGCGGAACTAAATCTGAACTTTATGGTGAATGTTGGACAATTTTTTTCAATTTTCAACAATTTGTTCCTTATATCAACTGTGGCAAATAAATTACAATACAAATGAATGTTTATTAAATTTTGACAAATATCCTTTTTTATGAGAGGGTAACAATGAGATGGCTAAAATGAACAAAATTATACATTTGCCACTAATAAAACATATAAGAGGTGCTAGGATTAGCATACTTTTGCACTAACCAGTGTATTTTTTTTTTCAAATAAAATGGATAAACGATATATCCATTTCGCATTAAAAAATAAATAAACATTTTCAATTAATATTATATGTATATTTAATACACAATCTGCATCAATAAATGTGCATATAACTATATATTGGTATAAATAACAAAGAGTAAAATAAATCCAAACCATATACTAAAATAGAATATTTTAAATCTATATGAGATTTTAAGATTTAGTATATTTTGTACAATAATTCTAATTTGTTTAATATAATAATTTTAAATTAAATTTTTTTTATAAATTTAAAATAGATATTACGCTTTAATATATGTATGTATATACAAAAGTTGTTCGTTTCAGAACTTGCAAAGATTTTTCGGATAAATTTTATATTTACCCATACATGCAAAAATACTGCATTAAAGTTTTTGGTTGATAGATGCAATTTGATATATCTCGTTTATTTACACCCAAATTTATAGACTGCGTATAAATAATATTCAAAACAAATGTATTATATTTGACGAGATGATGAATTTAATTAAATAAAATGCTTCCATGGTTATATATAAATAAAACAAATCCCAAGTTCCATATTTTTTTCTATATACAATATATACATACATATATAATAAATTATATGTGCAAAATCTATTAATTTTTTTCAAATGGATGCGTCTGTATATAAATATATAATTCTATGTACAGTTATAACACATATAGAACACTAGGAAAAATAAACGCAATTCATTTATTATTCAATTAAATGTGAATGAAAATGTATGTACGTTTTTATATAATAAAATAAAATAAACATATTAATCTACCAGATATATATAAAATGAAATGTATATCCGGTTGTGTAATAAATTAAATAATAATTTTTCTTGACATCAACAAACATTTCAGAAATTAATTCTGTTGTTGGTTGTATATGAATGTTATTTCATTGTATATTAATGTGGTGTACCTCCATATAAGAAATCTGAATGATATGGTCCTTAAAGAAACTCATTACATTACATATAGAAGCAATTTATTTTGAAAATATTTTAATAACATGAGTGTTTTATCAACGTTCAAAAGGAAAACATGTATTTATAGAAATAAATCTATAACTATACATTTTCGCAAATAAAGTCATTGGAAATTTAAAAAAATCCTAATCATATGCAAAATGATAACCATTCAATTTTTGAGCAATTCAACGTCAAATCATCCACGCACTTATCGACAAGTGTTAATTTTTGTTTGCAAAACAGCTGCAAATTATAAGCTTTAAATATTCATGTATATTTTTTATTCGACTGATGTTGGTTGATGCGACCAAATGTTGAGACAATCAATCATTTAAATATACAAAACTAAACAACGATATAATCATTATAATATATACGCGATATATCTATCATTCATTATATATATATAGATTTAATAATTTAATCCGCGCTAATAGATACTTGAAATTATTATCTCATATACACGTCAATATATATAAATTTGACTGCAAATATGTAGATATTGGCTGTAATATTATATATAGTTTAGCAAAAATTATATTAATGACACAACATATGATTATAAAATACATATATATAATGTACGCATATATTTCTATAATATAACTTTGATAAAATTTATAGTTTTTTTTTTATTTGTAATGATAAAATATATTTTTATATTTTAATTTATACACATAGAATATATATACTTATAATATCAACTTTATATAATATATACACGCATGTTATCAATATATAATGAATGATAACAAAATGAAAAAAAAAATTGCAAAAATTGTTTATGTGTTTTGACAATGACATTATTATATAGATGAATACATATTACATTTATAAGAATAGATAAGTCATTATATGAATATAATATGATTGGTTTGCAAAATATTTAATTTGTTCATTAATTCGATAAGCAGTATTTTATTTTTCTTGAATAGCTTGAATATGTTATTGAAAATCTGTATATGTATGAATTTGATTATACTAATAATGCGTTTTTATTATTTGTAAGTTGTATACTGAAATTATAACTGTAATAATTTAACATCAATTAAACTGTTTACAGAAATATAATAAAAAATTGCATGTGTGTTTTTTTGTTTATTTTAAACAAAAAAAAGAAATTTTTTAATTAAAAAATATCAAAATGATTAGATCCCATATAATTCGCGGTGTTCTTGGTATATAAATTCTCTTTATATGCCGCAAATAATAATCTTTCAATATATTAAATCATATTGTTAATTTACAATGGCTTATATATTAACACCTTTTGTCCTGCTTTCAAATACAATCCAAAAATAAAAATAAATAATACTATCAACACCGTAAAATGGTACAAATGGTTAACCATTCAATTTATGTATAATATAGAAATAATCTTGACAATGAAAATGAAATTGTACATTGACTTATTGTGATTAAAAATGAAAATCATAACATTTAAAACATGAACAATAAATAAAAATATAAGATATCGAATTTGAACAGTGAAAAACACTTAACTCAAAATTTGTATATATGTTTGTTTATAGGTAAACAAAATGATAAACAAATTGAAATGTTCATCTAAAAATAAATTTAATTCATATGCGGGTATATGAGAGCAGTATAATAAAAATCAATCATAATGTATAATTTCCTTATGGTGTCAATATAATTTTATCAATTTAATAGTGAATGAATATATATATATATTATTGATATAAATAATACAAAAAAGGTTATATAACAATTTTTTTTTGTTACATTTATATCGATATATAGAAAAATAGAAATACATTTAAATAAAAATCACCTGAATACTATTATATTATATATATTGATTAACTCCGCATGTGATCAATTATTGATATAATAGTAGATAACATGCGATAAGTCTTCTTAATAATATATATATATATAAGAA
Organism: Dilophus febrilis; assembly: GCA_958336335.1. Lineage (NCBI taxonomy): Eukaryota > Metazoa > Arthropoda > Insecta > Diptera > Bibionidae > Dilophus > Dilophus febrilis. Next base: position 29,089,703 of record OY284471.1, on the reverse strand, counting down.
AACAATTAAAATCACAAAATATCTTTATCACAACCTAATACATGACAAAAACTATATATATATATATAGTTATAAGTGTTATTATTTAATTGTATATTATATACATAATAAAAAATAATTTATCTTTATAAACTTTATATATATATATAGTTTAATTTTGAATCTTTCAGTCATCTATTATAAATACATAAAAAAAAATTATATACATAAATATAAAAGTTAATGAATATTTATTTTATATATATATTATATGGATATATAAATATATTGAAATAGATAAAGTGGCATTTTACTTTTTATCAACATATAAATTTTTTTAAGATATTTATTATGGATATGCTATATAACATAATAAAAAATATATTTTTGATTGCACACTTGAGATTTTTCGATAAGGGAATTTAGAGTAAAAACGTGAAGATTTTTATATATAAAATGCGGTAAATTGTAAGTCGTCAACAGTTTTATTTTTTGTTTTTCTTTTTGTCTTCTATTTCTATACATCATCATTTCAAATAGTAATTTACTGCTTAAGTTTTAAACTTTGTACTCTATATTCATTGATATATGTTTTTTATGTTATATAATATAAGTAGATTTATTTTAATGTTTAAAGATGTGCATAATCTTAAGTTTGAAAGATTGGGTTGTATTTACGCCGTAAGCTAATTGTTAAATATATACTTGAGTATAATTAATTGAATTTGAAATATTAATTGCGGTTGATTTGATAGAATTTGTATAATAAATTCGTAAAGAATTGTAAAAAATTAGAATTTGCATAAGGTAAAATATTCTAAATTAGATTATTTAAAGTTTTAAACAAAATATTTTATTCCCAATATGTAATATTCTTATGAATATATTTCAATTATGATAAATACAAAATTGAATTCATCAAAACAGGATAAAGTCAAAATATAATAAATTTCCATTGAATTGACAATAATAACAGTTTTCGAATATAGAAACATAAAAATTTGGTATATGTTGAAATATATTATAATATATAATATGGAAATTCGATTAAATGCAATGAATTCATTTTATTTCATATATATCCCTCAGCGGATACATCACAATATTCAATATTGTTAAAAATTGACTTTTAAATTTACAATCGATATATCTTTCTAAAAACATAATGTAATTTGTATATATGTAACATATAAAAGTAATAATATACCTTCAATAATTCCATTTATTTAACATAAGTTATTCCCATATTATACAAATAAATATATGTATTATGTATATATATTTTTTCTTTCTATTGTGGATATATGAAATTTAAAAAAATTATATATTATATAATACACAAGTAAAATTCGATTTTACAAAAAAAAAAACATATATTCAGTCAGGATATATTATATATTTATTTCATATGGAAATAATAAATATAGATTTACATTCAAGTCCTCGCAGTACGGTCATAAAATAGGGTGTTATTCATAATCATTATATAATATATTATGTTAACACTTTTATGGAGCTTATAAGAACAATACAATTTGAGGTCCTTTCGGAAAAATCACGTTATTTAATATGAATGGATCAATTGGGGGTCAATTTTTGTGAATTAATTTTTATATAACTATAAAACACAAAATTGAAATTGATATCTCACTTAAATAAAATTAATAATTATATAGTAAATAATAATAAAGAATACCCTCTATTCATATAAGATTATCTTTTATATACTATCAAACAAAAAAAAAATCCATAAAATATATACATATGAAAAATAATATATAATTTTCCACTACATAACATTTTCCAATATAGATTATGTATGTATATTTTCCATTAAAAATACATATATGTATTTAATAAATAAGAGTATAGATAACATAAGAACATATAATATAAAGAAGAATTTATAATACATATATATTTTTATATATATTCATAATGTTAAAATGTCATATATGATGTTATGTATATAAACTCAATGAATGTAAAAAAAAAATTGATATATGTAATATTCATTTTTGAATTTACTTTAACAACATATCAAACTTTAAAAAATCATTCCTATGTGTTATACATATATTAGGTGTATATATAGAAAAGTGTGTTAAAAAATATTATATACTATACGAAAATAAATTGTCAAACAGAAAACTTTCAAATATTCCCATCTATAAATGAACTTTTAAAAGTGAATAATTCATAAAAACAAAAATAAAAAGTTTTATTACAAAAGTTAATAATATTAATGATAATAATAATTTTTGAAATAAAAATAAGTATTTTTTTTTTAAAGTAAATATACCAAACATTTTCGTTTTTGTTTGATTGATTACTGTATTATGTGAAAATTGTGTATGATATTTTTGTATTTTGTCGACATTTATACGTGTGAGTTATATATACGAGTTTTTTCGTGTTTTTTTTTTTACTTTGTGTATTATAGATTTATTAAATGAAAGAAAAACATTTATTATGATTAATTAGTTATTGTTATATACAAACATATATATGAATGAATATATAATTTAAATATTAAATTTTATAATGTTGTTGTTAAATTTTGTTTATTTTTTCAAGTATTTTTCATTATCATTTTTTTGTCTCTTTGTCAAAAAAAAAAAAAACAAAAAATTAAAAATCATCCCTATTTTTGAAATATCATGATAAAATCCAATACGTTGACTATATCGTTGTTATTATTATATAAATATATTAATAAGCAATAGCTAATTAATTATAAAGCAAAAAAAATCGTATATTTTGGATCAAAGGTGTTTTTATTTTTTTTTTTATAATTAATGCATATGACAACATAAAAAAAATAAATAAATAGAATATTGATTGTTGTAAATAAAATTATAGAGTGTAATAGTTATAGTGGAAAAATTCAAAAAATATATGTAAAAAATTTCATGAGATGTCATATGCTGGGTTTTGTTAAATGTATTATAAAATAAAAATTATTTTGCAAGTCACATCATAATATAAAAAAAAAAATGCTTACTTTTAGAAAAAAAAAAATAAATATAATATAGTAATTATACATATATGGTATACAGAGTACAAAGATCGAATATATAATTTGCATTTATAAAACGATCGTGTAATTTGTTAATATTATTTATTTTTCTATATTATTAATTTAATTTTTTAATATTTTTCTATATATCGCAGATAACCCTCAAGGACATAATAAATATTATATATAATGTGTATTTTATTATAATGGTCATTATATATGTATGTATATCCCTCAAAAAATTACATTTCCTACGAGATTTATAATTTATTTTAGAAACATTATTATATTTTTTTTTTTAATAATTTATTTATATAGTTATACGAATACGTGTATGGTTTTGTTATCAGATTTGTTTATTTAATTGACCAAAACAAAGCGATTTTTTTATGTGTTTGTCATATTCACATTTACATATAGTTAAGTTCTAAAACATTATGTATAATACAATTCGGTGGAATACATATATATAAATAGAAAGGATAGGTGAATATTTTGTAATAATCATTTACAAAAAAATTACATAAAAAAAAGGAAACTCAATTTTTATTATCATTTATTTTTTATGACTTGTATGAATTTTTTATAACTATAATAATAATAATATACAATGAAACGATTGACACGTTTAATTTGTTTGTATAAATACAAAAATAAAATAAAATAAAAATGAAATCAATATATCGTTACATATGTATAAGAATATATATAACATTATAAATTATCAAAAGGTTAATTGTTATTTATTCAATAATAAAATCGATTATTATTATTATTACATGGTTAATTTAATGGTTCACTTCATTTTTCGATTCATTTTTCGATTCCGCGATATTTTGTTACATTGTTTTTTTTGTGAATTGTTAAACATCTGAATGACTTGTACGATTGTTGTTATATATCCATGAACATGATATTGTAATTAAATTGATCATATTCTATATGATTCAACGGGAATTCTGTAATTGTTAAATATGCCGGCCATTCTATTCAATTTTGTAAGTGAAGTTTTATTAATTTATTTTTCCTGACGAACTTTATCAACTCAAAAAAATACTTTCATATACTCAATGAATTTTTACAATTTTGTAATTTAATTAATATACGATGTTATGGGAAAAATAAAAAAAATTTTAATAATTTTACCAAAAAACCATCGTAGATTTTATGATTTTCTAATGGTATTTATTTTCGTTAAATATTTTATGTGGTATAAAAAGAAAATAAAACATCTAATTTTCGAAATAAAAATTCATGAATAATATATAAGCAACAAATCATCGATAATCAATTAATTATTTTAAAATAATGCTGTCTTTAGTCTTTTGTTATTTCGTAACGATTATTTTAAATTTAAGTAAAAATCAGTTTTTTTGTTAGTAACTTAACTTTTCTAAAATTATTTAAATACAATTTTGTAAATAAAATTATATAATATTAACAACAATTTTTTAAAAAAAGATTTCGCATTCACAATCATTACAAAAAAATGCACACACACAATGTAAGGGGAAAGTTCATAAACTATATATATGAATATGCAAAAATATTATGTAAACCGATATTGTATGATTGAACATTTACTTTTTTTCGATATAAAATTATTTTTTCTATTGTTTCCATCTCCACATATTCATTCTATTATATACTTATACATAAATACATTACAGTAGTAGATATTTTTATACAATGTATATTTCAATAGTACTATACATTTCCAACAACCATATAGATATCGATATATAAAACTAATGTTACTTATTATTAGTCATCATCATCATCAAACAAGCGAATGTATTGTATTGGCAAAAATAAAATACAAAGTCTATATGAATCATATTATAAATATAATCAAATTAAATGTCAATGACTTATTAGAAAGGCAATTTATAATATACGCTGAAAGATATTTTTAATTTTTTAGAATTTTGAATCGAAATTTATTTATGTTCAATTAAATGTAAGATTGATAAAAATAAAAATTAATGATAAAAATAAAACGGAAAATGATAAAAAAGATGATAAAGTATTTATTTCTCTACGCAATTTCTCAATAAAGTTTCAATATGTTATTTACAATCACTATATCTATAAACATAATTATCACACAGATACGTTAAGTACGAAATTTTTGTTGATCAATGACTTTACTCGGAAAATTCATATGCGAAATAAAGGTAAAAAAACTTATATGAATTTTTTCTGAATTTTCCAAAAAAATGTTCAATTTCCCTGGAAAATCTTTGAAAAAACGATGCTTTTTAATTATTTCATTTTTCTATTTGATTTTCTTTTGAAATGATTTATCTTAACTGATTAATTGTTCTTGTTTGGAATGTAAATATATATTTCTCTCAGTTGTCAAGATCCATTAACTTTTACCGATTTTCCGATATTAGAGTACCATCGCATATTCCAAAAATTAGTGTTAGTTTTATATAATTTTTATGAATGAAATTTTTCGAAAAATTCGCATGAAAATCATCAAAATTTTATATGTAAGGATAATTTTGCATGATTTTACTATAAATATATACAATAAAAGGTTGTCATTGAAACTCTATGAGTATAACAAAAATTTTTATCCAATTATTGCGTGAAAACATTATTATCTTTAATAGTCCATGATGCCTCATCGCAGATACTTTATATGATAAATTTATGTCTTTGAAAATTCGTTAAATATTTTAATTATAATTTTTCTTGATTGTATTATTACATATATAGATAGATAAAGTTTTGTTTCAATATAAATTTAGCAAATTTATATATAGCATATATCGTTATTTTAGATCACATAAAAAATAAATGATTATTATTAATTAATCTATCTTGTTCATTTAGAGTTTAATATACATATTATTGTCATAAATATATATACAATGCGTAGACTTTGGCAGACATGCTATAGGTCATCCATACAATAAAACCGATGTTAAGTGATTATAATTGAAATATATTTAGTTTTACGTATATATGTAAGGAATTCATTGTTACAAAAAGAATTTTTTATTAATAATTATTACAGATATAGAAAAATGTTTATTCGTTTCTATTAAAAAAAAAACATGCATCTTATATTTATATTTTTCCGACACGATGCTCTAGATATTGATTTAAATATTATTATACAAATTTAACTTGCGATTTTTCTTATAACTCTGTCTATATATACAATACAAATTAAATGAAATAGAAAGTATGTATAAGTATATTATTGAATTGATCAGTATACAGAATATAATTTATGATTTTATAATATAATTATTTTTTTCTTGCATAAACAACAATTATACTATGAAACATGAAACATTACCCCACACAGCATTATGTATAATATGATAATATTTAATAAAATTAACACCGTATCGTAAAAGAAACCCTATATTTATGAATATATGTATATGAAGAAAAAAAACGTGAACTAAATAATACGGAAAAAATAAAAATATTCTTCATATATTTAATTAATTAATTTAATTAATAATCATTATTATTATTATTATTCGTGAACCGTCTATATTTTAAAAATTATATTTAATAAATAAATAAATAGTTTCATTTACAATTAACTGCTTTTGAGAAATATATCGGTGGCCATTGCAATAATTTTATTAAATTATTATAAAAACAAAATAAGAACTTTATTTTTCTGTCTTTATTTTTAAAAAAAAATTTAAAACATTAATAAGTTTTTCTTGATCCAGTAATATCGTATTTTTAAAAAGGTTTTATTTTTGTTTTTTGTTTTTGCGAACTTCACTATAACACGACAAAATATAAAACAAAATATTTAATAAATGTTTGCTCAATTAAATTGTTCAATTAAAATTATTATGTGATAGTTTTTAGCGAAATAAATAAAGCATAAATTAAAAACGTTTCAGTTAACGGAATGAATATGTGAATAACAAAAAAGAATGTGTATTTATAAAAGAATATATTTTTTCCTATCCTAAAGTGATATTTTATCAAGTCATAAACAAACGCATCATCTTGTTATTCCTTTAAATTGTTATATTTTTATGTGTAGAAATAAAAATTTAAATATTATATTAAAATAAAAATTGCCATAAGAAATGTTCCAATTTCATAAATAATATGTCATCTATCTCTCTATAATAACATCTATATTATTTTATTTTTAGTTATAGATATATATTTATTTAGAAATAAATAAATTATTTACATGGTGATGATGTTTTTTATTTTGCATTATTGATGCTTTTTTATTATGTATATTTTCTTATTTCTTATGCAGTTGATGTGTATTTCTTTATATATATATATATACATTTTCTATTTATATTTTATTTTTTTTTTGTATACAATTTTCACAGTTGGTGTCAAATTGAAATGCTTTTTTCATGTTTTTCACCATGAAAATATAAAGATAAAAAAAAAACAAAGCCATGCCATATATGCAATTTTCTATCTATATAAAAAAACTTTTGTTATATTATTTGTTTAATTTAATTTTATTTATTTTTTATTATAAATAAAGTTTTAGATTTTCTTCATTCTTTCCCAGTGCAATTCAGCCTTTTGATAAATTATCAAAACTAAACTAGGATTCATTTGAATCTATATCATATTATTTGTTTATATCCAATTTTAATCATTATATTTACATAAAATTTGTTTGCCTTTATAATACATATAAGATACAAAAATAGAATTTCTATACCAAATTACAAACGAATTGAATTGGACTATTGAATCATGTTTTATTTTTGGAAATATATAAATATTCGTGTGTTATTCTATCTATCCCTTCATTGCTGACATGTATAAAGTGAATATTTGAGTTATTTTTAGGTTTATTATTAATTATGTTTGTTTAGATGGCAAACGATATAAAAAATAAATATATTTCATTTAACGAATATCAAAAGCCAAACGTTTAAAAATAACTTAATATTTTTCTATAAATAAAATATTTTTATATATAATAATGTTATGTATATTATATTGTATAATAGATCGATATGGGTGCGAATTATAAATAAAATATTTAATTTAAAAATATAAAAACAGAATATAAACTTTTATCGGCTATAAAAAATTAAGTTTAAATTTTGTTTTGTATTTAAAATAATTGAATTGAAAACAAAATCAAAACAAAATTAATTACAATATAATTGCAAAACGCAGAAATAAAATAATGGCTGAACAAGGTATAAAATCAGGTTGTAGTAGTTTGGATAATTTAGATGAAATATCAAATTCAGATACGTTTATATCTAATTTAAATTATATTGACGGTGATGATGATGAATCTGTTGATGGTATTTTTAACAACGATAACAATAATAATAATAATAATACATTATATGATATATTTTTGAATACAAACGCATTGAATTTAAATCGAAAAATTGTAAAATACAATGAAAAACTTAATAGAAGTAATAGAATAGAACAAATATTGGCTAATGATATAAGTGCAAATACATCAAATAAAATTGTAAATGATGATTCGTGTAATGATATTAAATTGAGCTGCAGCAGTAATGCTGATGGTAATATTCAACATTCATCGTCATCTTCTAGTATTTGGGTCAAACGATGCAATATGTAATTTAATTTTCTTTTTGTAAATTCTATAAACTATATATTATTTTGAATATGGTATTAAATAAATATGCAAATTTTTTAAAAATATCTATTGTATATATTGCAATTTTATTTAAATCTTTAAATATATAACAAACTGTAAGGTGGCTTTGTATTGAAATAAATCAGTGATTCTATATTCTATTCTATATGCAAATGAAATATATTCAAATGAAAAATATGAACCATAAGATTCTTAAGCTGTATACATTTTTTTGTATATTAAACGTAATAATGGAAATGATTATTGACCGAACAATTGTAAACCATATTGCATTACATTTCCAATCTATTTCCTGCTTATATAAACATATCATAATTTTGCTCTAATTCCATATAAATATTTCTTCATAAACATAATAAAATATACCAACCAACCATATATATATATATACTGTATAAAGATATAAATCCAATAATGCAGATGTTACATATGTACATAAAAAGGTTTAATTTTTTTGTTTATAAAATGAAACAGATCAAAAATAATTTATACTTATGTGTATTGTATATTTATTGCACATTGCGATTTCAAACAAAATAAAAAACCATAAAAAATATGGAACATACAAATAAAAAGGAGATATTTGATAAAAAAAAATGAGTTGCGTTACATTCTCAGTGTTTAGATAAAAAAGATGTGCTTTATTGATTTAACAATAATTTGAGGGAAAATATTGCTAACTATATATAAATCATCAAACACACACATTTATAACGAAATAATGTGATTTATTTTTTATTACTTTTTTTTTCTATATAGCGGTTCACAAATAAATGTATGCAATGGAGCATTGGCCGGTTCTGCTGGTGGACATGGTTTGGTACGTAAAGTACATAATCATAGTCCAAATGCACAGAAAAAAAATTTGGTCACACTTACACATTTACCGAATCGTCCGCCGGTTGACATTACATTTTCAGACATATCGTATTCGGTATCGGAAGGACGTAAACGTGGATTTAAAACGATACTGAAGGGAGTTAATGGACAATTTCGTTGTGGTGAATTGACAGCCATTATGGGACCATCAGGTGCTGGTAAAAGTACACTAATGAATATATTAGCTGGATATAAGTAATTAAATATATTATGAAATTAATTTGAGTTTATTTCTATTTTTAATTTGTTTTTCTTCTTTTCTTCTATTTTTTTTTACAGGACGTCACACCTGAGCGGCACCGTAAATATAAATGGAAAAGAACGAAATTTACGTAGATTTCGTAAATTATCGTGTTATATAATGCAGGACGATAGATTAATGCCATATTTAACGGTAAAAGAAGCAATGATGGTATCGGCCAATTTAAAATTGGGAAAAGATATGAAATTGGAAACGAAAAAAGTTGTGGTTATGGAAATTTTAGAAACACTTGGGCTGGCCGAATCGAAACATACGAAAACGTTAAATTTATCGGGAGGCCAACGTAAACGTTTATCAATTGCATTAGAATTAGTTAATAATCCACCGGTAATGTTTTTCGATGAACCAACATCGGGATTGGATAGTTCCACTTGCTTTCAATTAATATCATTATTAAAATCGTTAGCCCACGGTGGACGAACAATTGTATGTACAATACATCAACCATCGGCACGTTTATTCGAAATGTTTGATCATTTGTATATGTTGGCCGAAGGACAATGCATATATCATGGACGTGTTGAAGGTCTTGTACCATATTTAGCATCATTAGGTTATGAATGTCCAAGTTATCATAATCCAGCCGATTATGGTAAGTCTATATATAATTTTATTTTATATTACTTTTCCTGTTTTTTCTCTTAACTTCATATATGTATGTATATAGAATAAAAACATATTCGTGCATTTGTTTTTTTTAAATTGTTATTCACTAAACCATAAAATTACAAATATATCATTCGAATGGAATAAATATATATAGATAAATTTCATTTGTAATACATATATAGAAATATGATATGGTATAATGAATTTTATATGCACATATAAATTGGATGTCTGCCAACAGAAATATTTGTTATTTTGCACCTCATTGCATTGTACATCCTTTTAATATTTACATCATATATATATATATATTGTATATGTTAAAAAATACATCCTTATACCCCATGTAAGTAAATGTAAAAGGATATATAAATATACAGAGAGAGAAAATGTTTATATATGACAAAATATTTAATTAAAATTGCATTGACTGTTTAAATACAATCTATATCAAATAAACATATCATATATATGTTTATTTAAATAAATGTATATATATGTTTATTTAAATAAATGTATATATAGAGTTGAGACGGATCATTTCATTCAAATATTTGAATTCTGTTTTATTATAATACACAATATAATGTTTTCGTTTCAAATATTATTCTTGGAAATGTGAGCAAATGTTTATATTTTATCCGTATAAATTTTAATATATACTTCTTGAATATTAAGCTTCTTATATTATACTTTATTGTGTATTGTGTATACTTTATATGGTATATTATTTATTTTTTAAGTTGTATATATGTCTGTCTGAAGTATCTGAAAATTGATAACTATATATATGTGTGTATTAAAAATAAAAATTAATTTTAAAGAGAACTTTGACGTCAATTGAATTTTCTGTATATATTTCAATCAATAATCTTCAATTTAATTGTTAAAGTATCATGTAAAACCTAATCATCTCGAAGTATTGTATTTGTATTTTTTTAAAAGTAACTTAAATCTAAATTTTAGACACTTACAAATTAAAATGTTTAAAAATCAAATTAAAACGTATTAACAAAATTTATAAATATAGAATGAAGAATTTTATATTTTCATTTATATCAACACCATACCCTTTCCATTCAATGAAACAAAAACACCACAAATCAATCACCACAATAAATATACACATTTATAAATTCACTGACCCATCATCAAAGATTAAAATATATAATACATAACATACATTACATAATATATAACATCTGTTTCAAATCAATTTGAAAATGGAAATGATCATAGATTAGAGCAAATAGTGATATATTTATTATATATATTATTAGTAGACGTACGAATTTATGAATTGTGAAAATTTCATTAAAATGTTTGCAAATTAAAGGAAATTAAAATTTTCTTATAAGTTTATGCTATATAAGATTATGAAGAAGAATGTCTCCTTTTTATTTCTGTCTATATATACGATTTTCGGTATGTAAATATAAACTTTTGGTACACGATAACATAAGTTTTTTATTGAATTTTCATTGATAAAAAATTGAAATGATATTTTTTAGAAAAATAATACATTTATATTTTTTATACATTCATAATGTTATATATTTTCCTATCATTATCATAATAAAGTAATGGAAGTGGCAAGCGGTGAATATGGTGAAGCCGTTCATAAATTAGTAATGTCAGTTACAAATGGAAAATGTATAAATTTTAATCAATATGGGGTTAATGATAATCAATCATCGGCCGCGCAAACAGCAGCAAAAGGTTTAACAAATATGATTCTTCATAATAATAATAACCATACCGGTTCAAATAATATATCAAATGACATTAGTAAATCATTAAGTAGTCCATCAAAATTAACCAGTAATATGCAATGTACCAGTAATACAATAGATAATAATACATTAGATATATTAAAAGTACATAAAGATGATACAGTTATAAATGTACCAAGTAATGATAGTGGCGGTGTGAATGCCACTGGTGATTTAACCACAAGTGATTTAAATGAACAAAAAAAATTAGGACAATTAAAAAAACCAAATGATACAAATTGTACAACATCACTATTAGATTCAAATGAAAGTTTTATAACATTACCGAATAAAGGTGGTTTTCCTACAAGTGGATTTGCTCAATTTTGGATATTGCTCAAACGGGCATTTTTAACAATTATACGTGATCAACAATTAACACAAATGAGACTGCTATCACATATAATTGTTGGTGCAATTATCGGTATGATTTATTATGACATTGGCAATGAAGCATCGAAGGTTATGAGTAATGCTGGTTGTATATTTTTTACAACATTATTTACAATGTTTACGGCTATGATGCCGACAATTTTAACATGTAAGTTTACCAAATTTTTTTATACTCTATACAATTAATACAAAATTATTAATAATTTTGTAATTTTTATTTTTATATAAAAAATGTAGTTCCAATGGAAATGGCTGTATTTATACGAGAACATTTAAATTATTGGTATTCGTTGAAAGCATTTTATTTTGCTAAAACACTGGCCGATTTACCATTTCAGGTTAGTATATGGTTTTAATCAATAAAATAATAAATTGTTACATTACTTATATAAAAAGTAGCGATTTTAGCAAAATTAATGATAATAATATTTGTCTTTTTTTATTTTTTTGAAATCAGATTGTATTTTCAAGTGTTTATGTGATAGTAGTTTATTATTTAACATCGCAACCATTTGAAGCTAAACGAATGGCTATGTTTGTATGCATATGTATTTTAACATCATTGGTTGCACAAAGTTTGGGTTTATTAATTGGTGCCGGTTTAAGTGTTGAGGCTGGTGTATTCTTAGGTCCTGTGTCCACCATACCAACGATACTATTTTCTGGATTTTTTGTAAATTTCGATACAATACCCGGTTATTTGCAATGGGTAACGTATGTTAGTTATGTACGATATGGATTTGAAGGTAAATTATTATTATTATGATTCGTAGTATCATTAAATTGTTGAACACATTTAAATTAAATTATTTTTTTTGAATTGAATAGGTGCAATGATATCAGTGTACGGTTTAGATAGGGAAAAATTAAAATGTTCCGAAATGTATTGTCATTATCGTAGTCCGAAAAAATTCCTTGAAGAAATGTCAATGGATAACGCTGAATATTGGATTGATGCAGTTGCATTAATTGGAATATTTATTGCATTACGTGTGGTTGCATATTTTGTGTTACGTTGGAAAGTTCATTCCATCCGTTAATTTTTTTTTATTACACGTTTAAAGTATCATAACAGAATTATTTGTATTTATTTTTTTTAAATACATAATAATTTTTTTAACTTAAAATATAAATATTAGGAATATCGGAAAAAAATCAATTATTATTATTATTATTAATATACGTATATAAAAAAAAAATATTTATATCAAATAAACCATTTCTTTTTTTTATAATATCTAAAATTATACTCAATTTTTTTTTTTATAATAAAACTTAAATTAGAATTAAATTTTAATATGAAAATGTGAAAAAAAAAAATACAAAATATATAGAATTACGAAACGAATATATACACAAATATAAAATAGATTCAGTAATTTCATTTTTTTTATATCCATAAAATGCTTTAAAAACATTTTCTTTTTTTTTTACAAAGTATTTAATTAATTTAATTGAAAAAATAAAAGCGCGAGTTTATGTAATTTTTTTATCCACCGAATACAAATAATAATAATTTTAATTTTTTTTTATTATTATTATTATTACTTAAGCAAATAAATAAAATTTTCACAATGTTTTTCTTTTTTAATTTAAAAGGAAAATTTAAAAATTAATTCCGCGAGTATATTTTCAAAAAAGTATATTCGATTTTTTTTTAATTTTTTTAAAAATGTAATTATTATAAGATATTTTTTATGAATCTCTCGAATAAATTAAATATTAAGTATAAATGTATGTAAAAAACATAAACAATTAAAATGGGATGAACATTTTTTATAGATTTATAACAATAAACAATTAAAATTAATTAAGTGCAATAATTAATATTATATACACTATAATTAATATAAAAAAAATTATATATTATTGCTTTATTATACATCAACAACAAACCTATAAATATCTAGTTCTTTTTTTTTTTTTTTATAAATATATAACTATCATAAACCAATAAAAATATTTAAAAAAAATTATCAACTTTTTTAAATAATATATACAAAATTACATAAATTTACAAAATCGCAAACGTCGTATACTATAGAAAAATTTTCATAATAATTAATTTAATAAAAATTCCATTGATTTTTAAATTACATTTAAATTAGATATTCAATTACCCATTCAATATATATTCAATCCAATAAATTTCATATAAATTTTGTTTAAAGTCATATTAATATTATTATAAAAAAAATAAAAAAATAAATTTCTCAAATGTAAGTCACAAAGATTATCAAAAATCAAATTCAAATATATTATTTATATTAATTTCTTTTTTAAATATTTAAATTCAGAAAACATTTAATTTTAATTTATTTTTTTGCAAAAAAAAAACTTAAGAATAATTTTTTTTAACAAATTTCATATTGCTCAATAAAAGTATGGGGTTTAATGATGGCTGAATAGAGAACGATTAATAATCAATAATAGAATTTGATTTATACTATACGAGAATATAAGTAAATATAATTATACATCATTTATAGGGACAGTGAACATTTGCCAATTTTATAAGTGAATAATAACATATTGTGAAGGATATTTGATTTGAAAAGGTTTTATAATTTAGTTAAATCGATAGGATATTAAAGATTGTATGATATTTGAAAAAGTTATGGTTTTGCTACTACATTTTATATTTTTACAAAAATTGCATGATCATATTGAATTTTATTAGTTATTTATTTAATTATAAAAATTGAAAGGGCAGATGGAAAATATATTATAATCGGATATGATTTAATGCCATTTTATTTGTCGTTTGTCAAAAGAAAATTTATACATTATTCAGAGAAGAAATGAAATTAAAAATGATTAATGAATGATAATATAAATATATTGGATTAAAACAATATTTTTTATTTCGATTAATTCAATTTAATTAATATTTATCGATAAAAATAAAATCGTGTCAAATTTTTATTGATCATTAATTAAAAAAAAACATATTGGTTATTAAGTGTTTTATTTATTTTAAATTATTTTGTTTTGTTTTTTACAAAAAAAAATAAAAAACTATATCAATTATTATTAATGTTGTAAAAATTGAGGATTGTAAAACGAATTTAAAAGAAAAGAAAATTACATAAAAAAATTTGTAGCGTTAAAAATAATTATATGGATGTCGTTTAGAGATCAATATGTAGAGAGAAAAAAAATTGATTTTTATTAATTATATAAAAAAAAAAACAATCATTAAAACATATATAACGGATAAGGAAAACAAATTTTTTAATTAAATTAAATTATTTATATAGACAATAATAATAAAAAATACACAAAAATAAAATCCTTAAATTATATATATCATTATATCACCATCATACACATTAAAATCATACACAACACAAACAAAATATTATAAATTCACCTACATTTATTTTATTATATATCAATTTAAATTATTTGTTTTTTTTTTTAAGAATAAGAATAATAAAAAAAAAAAAAGAAATTGTAAAAGTTATTTTTATAATTTTGTGATAGAACAGTATTTTATTATTTTATTTAATTTGTCTATTATAGTTTTAATTTTAATTTAATTTACAATTGAAGTATAAAAAACCGCAATATAAAATTTGATATTTTAGAATTAACATTTTATAATTTTTATTTTATGAAAAAAAAAACAACCTAAAAATTGATTAAAGAAAACATTTTATAAAACATAAAATATTGTAAAATTTATTCTCATATATATTTAATTCAAACAGAAATTAATTTAATTGTTACAAAATGATGACGAAATTGGGAAAAATAATTTTTATTTTATTTACTTTATAAATGTTATATTATTTGGATGGAGGATTATTAAAATTATCAAAAAAAAAACTATTTTTTTGTTCAATCTATCATATAAAAGAAATTATTCTGTTTTGAATTTTTGATACATTCAAGAAAGATGATTGATTTATTTTAAATTTTTGTGATACCATTTAAAAATTATATTTTTTTTAATAAAAAAAAAAACGAAGAAGAAATTGTATTGTAATTATTAATTATTTGTTTTGTTTATTTTTTTTTTTTAAATTGTTTATTGTAGAGATATTTTTGATTATTTTATTTTATTTTTTTATTATAATTAGAATTTACTATATTTATATAATATATATATTTTTAACAATAAGAAAAATTTATTATTTTATTTTTTGATATATACGATTGGGTTATCTCTGATGATATATAGTGAATTTATAATAAAAATAATAATAATAAAAATTATCATGCATTTATAACATATATACAGAGGAGAAAATTATAATAATTAATAATACAATTAAAAACAAAATCATACAAAATTATTAATAAACAGAAAAAACAAAAATTATCCAATAAAATATTGAAATTCAATTTGAATATGTTTTTTTTTTTAATTTGGTTTTATTTTCCAAGAAATTCTTTTTAATTAATTCCATAATAGTAGATTTTCTTATTGCCTTATTTAGGATTTATTGTCCTTTTTCTTATATGCCGATAAATTATTGAATAGTTTCAATTTGAATGGAAATCCGTCAAGTGAAAAACATAAAAGTTATGGAAATTTTCTATTTAGGAAAAATAGAATTTTATAACTTTCAAGACCAATAAATTAATAATAATATTCAGAATAGCAACGACATTTGTAAATCCTTTATAAGCAAATAAAGATTTATATTTAAATAACTTTGAAAAACGAATATTCTACCATTTTTTTTTACAAATATAATTTATTGAAAAACTGATGGAAAAAAAATATCTAAATCGTAAATAATTGAATTAAAAAACTATAAAAAAAAAGCTTTAAAACAAATACCTATAAAATATTTCCAAATATTTTTACTTTTTTAAATACAAAGAAAACATCATCTTCAAAATATAAAAAAAAAACAGATGATATATTTGAGTATAATAACATTGAAAATTATGGATTTACTTTTGTATATAAGAAAAAATTAATCAAAAATACAAATAAAAAATACCAAAAACTGGTTTTTAAAACTTAAGATAATATATTTTATGGATGCTTATTTAAAGGTGATCTTTCCTATATATAAAACATATGTATACATATGTACCAAATCAAGTTAATGGATTTTTTTATACATATCAATGAACTTGATTTTGTATATTTCATCAGAGAAAGAGTGATTTTGAATAATAATTATATTTTCATATAGATAAAATTGATGATAAAATTCAAAGGTAATAATATTTGTTTTGGTTAAATTAATTTTGATTTGCATCTCCGTTAATCCATATTTGATTAGTGGAAAATCATGACATCAATTAATAAAATATTTAAATAGACAGATTATAGAGATAAAACAGAAAATCTTATGATAAATTTTTGAAAAGTTTGCTAAAACATTTTTAAATTAATCAACGTTTGTAAAAATGCAATTTGCGAATTTTCATTGTTCTCAATAGGTTTTTTTAATAAATTCAAATCGTATAATGAATAATACACGATAATTTTATTACAATTGGGAAAAATTCATATTTATTTATAAATATACCATACCATTCAATAGAGAGAAACGTTGGTATTATTTTATAATTTGGTTTTGATAGTATACAAATTACAAACACTTGATAAAAACACTTTTTCTATACACACAACAATCAAATTAAATAATTCTCACAGTATATGCACAAGCATTTCGTAATGGCAGTGGTATAATAATACTATAAAATGCACAATTCGTATATAGATTATTTTATATACAATTTAAAATTGAATTAAATGCATTATGAAATACTTATAATTTAATGGTGAATTACTTGTTTAAGATACTTAAAAAAAACATATATAAAGTAAAAAATATATAAAGTGAATTTCGGAATTTCAAATATTACTTGTTACAATATGAATATTTTAAATAAAGTTATTTTGTTTATAATTAGGCCAAAAATGATATTTATTTATATATATATATGCATTATTGTTACATATATATATCAAGTTATCGCCATACATATATCCATAGTATAATAACCATTTTCAGGTCAGATCCAAACAATGCTGGTGAACGGATTAATTTTATATTATTTTGCGCTCGCTAAAGAAAATTCTGTATTATTTTCCAAAGAAAATGCTGTTTAAGTTTCTAAAGAAAATTTTGTATTGATTTTAAGGAAAATTCTGTATTATTTTCTAAAGAAAATTATGTATTATTTTCAAAAGAAAATTCTGTACAAATTTTCCATGAAAATTCTGTATAATCTTCTAAAGCAAATGGACAATCAATAAACAATAGAATTTTATGACGAAATTCTGCATAATTTTGTAAGGAAACTATTTACAATTTCATCTTTAAATAATCGCAAAGCACCATAACCAATTTTTTAATGAAAGAACCGACACAAATATGATAGCGGCCAGATTTTTTTTTGCCATTGCAACCTTCGTTAGTACTGTCATTGACCATTTTAAAAGCACATTTAGACAGTATATAATATATTTCTTTTAACATTTCTGGCAAACATTTCATATTTTTGTTTGTATACGTGAACTTCTATGTTGCATTATTTAATATAAAATAAATATTATTATTTTTTATTTGTAACAAAAATGAATATAAATATATTATCTACTCTATACACTTATCATCATGCATGCATACCACGGCGCACAATAATATATTGCCATCCCATTTCCAATACACTAAAGAAATACACCAACAAGCTTTCATGAAAAATTATAAAATATGTATGCAATAGAATATAGATAGATGTACAAAAAGTGTAGTTCTTCGACTCTGAGTCGATAATCTTTATGTATATATTATAATACAATTTTCATACATACGTATGTTAGTATATATTTTTGAAAAATAATATAAAGATTATTTTCTTTAAAAAATACATCAAAGAAATATTTATATATATACAGTGTATTAAACTGTGTGTATATAGAGTTTAATTTTCGGAGAAGTAAAAATATACGACAATTTTTTTTTTTTTTTTTTACTTTCAGTTTGCTTTTTCATTAGTTTAGGTAATTACATATTAGTTGATGTTTAAGTTTAATCATTTATTATTGGAAAACCATATGCTTAAAATTTTTGGTTTTCTTTTTTTAACTTCATTTTAATTTTAAAAGAAACTATATCTTTTTTCGGTAAAATTTTATTTTGATTTTATATTTTATCCAGAGCAATAATTTCAGTTGAATTTTCGGCTAATAAATATATAGTGATTTTGATTTTCCGGTTTTGTCGTTTATTTATACGTATATATACGTAAAAAGTTATGAATGCATTTTTGATACATTCAATATATAACATGTAATTTAATTTACAATAAAAAAAGAAACAAATTTTTTTTTATATTCTCGTCACAGAGTTTGTTTGTTTGTTTTTTTCTTTGAAATAATAAATATATTTAAATATATTTTTTAAATAAAATATGGATATCACAAATAATAATATGTTATTAAATAATAATCATAATAACAATAATTTGTAAGTATATTATATATTTTAAATAAAGTTTTACGGATAAAAACCGGACATTGATTATTATATACAAAAAAAAACAGAATTAATATAATGAGTGATTGTAAAATTATTTCTATATTTAATACTTTTTGTAAAACCAAAAATAAAATACAATTTATAATATTAAAATACAATATTAAATTCAATTTTTATATTTGTTGTTGTTGTTGATTAAAGAGCTAAGAATTGTTTTCATTTTCATTCGACACTTATTTAAAAGTATGCTTAAACCTAACCTCAACCTAGATTTTTTTTTTCGATATATCTATTTCAATGCATTAAATAAATTTATATATACATATATATATTATGAATATATATTTAATACTTGAATGAATGCATGTTAATTATGTATATATATAGTTAAATAAAAGTGGATATATAGAGAAAATCTATATAGATATACGTATTTTGTGTTGAATCGTTGCGTTGAATAAATTTATTGCATTATTGCAAATATATATTAATTATATATATATATATATATGGTATATAGATAGATTATTTTAATTAATGTTTACTTTTTGTTTTTAATACAAATACACATAAATATATATATTATAATTATTTGTTTATATTTAATTATTTATTACGTTATTTAAAATTATAATATGATGATGTATAAATAATTTTTTTTATTTATTTATTACATTACATATATATTGGAATATTACACTTTGAAAATTACTTAGAATTGTTTTTTTTTCTTTTACAAAGTCGAATGAATAAATAAATAATTCTTAGAAGCGCTCATCTTAAACAAAAACTATTTATGAAATGTGTCAGAAATGCTTTAAAGTTCATTAATTAGTTATTATATTTATAAAACATAAACTTTTCTTAAAAATTATTTAATTCTTGAATACGCAATGATTTCAGAAACATAATATTAATAAAAGTAATAAATTCATGTAATTTTTAGATTATTGTAAACAGAAATATATTACGAACAGCATCCTATAAATCAAGACCAATTCAAAACAATGATTTATTATTAGTTGTAGTTGTAGTTGTAATTATTAGTACTAAATACTAAATTTTCATATTGAATGCATGCACCAATAAATTGTAAAATAATGAAAAACATTTTTTGTTTTAAGTTAATTGTTATTGAAAAATTTAAATTATTTTATTACGACATTCATCAATAACACTTTAATGGCAAACGAAAATCGGTATATAGAGTATAGAGATATTATATACAATACATTTCATTTATTTTTTGAAACACCCATTATTATAAAATACACATTAAATGTATATGTTAGATAATTATAGATATTTCTTATCAATAAATTGTATATTTATTCGTAAATATATAAGCATCAGTCAGTCGACCTCTTCTGTTTGAAAAAAAAATGTTTTAATAAATAAATTGATAATTTTATTACTATATATATATATATAGTATACTGTTTTATGTGTGTTTGTGTGTGCATATAGAAAATTATGTTTTATTATAATAACCGATTAATAATTAAAATGTAAATTTAACTATAGTTAATTGTTCCCATTCTGACCAATTGTTATGCTGACGATAGTAAGATTACAGCGCAATAATCAAGATGTTTTTCTATTACATTACAAATGGAAAACTTTTATCAATTATTGAAATGAAATAAAAATGTATAAAGGATATTTCCAGTTGATTCAACAAATTCAAGCTTTCGTTCCTAATTTATCTCGTGACGGGTTTATAAGTTATTTTTGGCTCTAAGAGGTCTCAAATGTCAAGAAAAATATTAGGTGATTCTACGATTTCAATATATACTTTCTTCTTTCGACAACTCCACTGTAAGACAGTAGTAATTTTTTTATTAATGCATCAATTTTACCATTACTCAAAATAAAATAAAAATATATGTTCGATTAGAAAAATTGAACTTTGAATTTTCTCATTTATTATAAATACTTAAACTTATATATAAAAAATACATTATTATGGACTTTGAAATGAATTTCCCCATCATATTTTCATGATTAATAATCTGTTTAATATATTTAAAAAAAATATACTCACATATTCTTTCGATAAATGAAAATTTAGTTTATATATATATGTTATTAGATTATGCATGATTGTGTTCATCTCGAATGATATATATGAGTATATGTTATATTAAGGAAGTTTAAAAAATGTCACGATAAAGATTTGTAATTTGAAAAACTAATATAATTATATTTATTGTAAATACTCTTGCACTTTGTATATGAACACTTTTATTTTTGTTAAACGTTAAACAAATTAAACCAAATACATTAAATAATGAATTATTCGTAGTAAGAAATATAAATCAAATTCATTTCATATCAATAATATTTATTAAACCAAAATATAGATAGATCACTAAACTTTACATATATGCTATTTTAATCTAACAAGACAAATGAAATATGTCTAAAATTATCATTATATTAATAAAAACAGATAAAACCCATCAATAATATATATATATATCTATGATAAGAATAATATTCCACTAATACATTTATCAATAATACATAATCTAAAAAAAGAAAAGCCATATACATTACGATATTTGCACGATTATTTTTGTTGTTTTATATCAAATATCAAAGTGTATAAAGACGCAAGGTAATTTAAAGCACAAAAAATACAAATTTTTATTTATTTTCTGTTGAATACTATTGAATAGATAAGAAAAAAAAAAGTTTAATTGAATGTTAACCATTCAATGTTTAGTTTAGTGGAAAATTATATGTATATATTAAAAGTGTATAATAAAAATTTAGTAATATATGTTCAAAGGCCATTAAAATAATTTTAACATTTTAATACACCTGCGATTGTCTAAAATGTACATTGTCGTTTTTGTCTTTATTACATTTATTTATAATATTAATTAAATTATAAAATTTGTAATGTGTAATTGATTTTTTAAATTTAATATGTGTGTGTTAAATTTAATACTTTGAATTTAATTAGATTACTGGTTATATAAATACAAAATTATTATTTATTTTATTTTTTTTTTTTTTTTTGTGGTTATTCACATCACATTTCGATTGATAAATTATTATCGATTGTTAGATTGTATATGTATATATGTGTAAGTATACACAATATGTTTTGTATTGTATATATAAGAAAAGATGAAGGTTTTTCCTGTACTTATAATATTTATGATTTAATTTATATGTGTTTTACATGTAGCGTGCGTGTAGGAGCGATGTATGATTTTATATATATATTTTTTTTAAGAAATTAAAATCAATTGGAAAATGTAATTAAATTATTTTGATAATTCGATCCCGTATTCCCGATGAGGATGAGTATTTAAAACGCGTGAAAATAGAATAATTACGTCCAAATCAGTGATTGAATTAGCAAATTCTAGATAGTCAAACATTTTGTATTTCATTGGATTGATTTTGATATAATTTACAAAATCGAAGTCGTTTATTTTGCTAAAAGCATTTTACTAAAATATTAATTTACAAATCATCTTATAAAATCATATATACAAATAAGAACATTTTCACCAGTTTGGATATGCAAATAAAATAAACAAATTCTTGTTTTGAGCTTATATTGTGTATATATAAAACATATTATATATTCGCAAAATTAAACACATCATGTTTTTTCTTATAGAGTTAT
Organism: Dilophus febrilis; assembly: GCA_958336335.1. Taxonomy (NCBI): domain Eukaryota; kingdom Metazoa; phylum Arthropoda; class Insecta; order Diptera; family Bibionidae; genus Dilophus; species Dilophus febrilis. The sequence continues at coordinate 29,066,070 of OY284471.1, read as the reverse complement.
AATTTTTCAAAATTCATCGACTATATACAAGACAAAAAAAAAATAAACTGGTTATAAAGATTAAAATTGGATAATGACTATAATATTTATACCTATATATAAAGATAGAGATATGTTATAAGAAGTTAAACAAAGAAAAATGATTTTTTTAATTTACTATATTTTGTATGCATACAAAACCACACAATTCATTGTACTTGCATGTAATGAATATATATACGTATGTTTATTTATTTGAAGTGTGTCTTCCCTTCCATATAAGATTGTTTTTTTGTTTGCTCTGCTGTTAGGCAATGCTATAGATTTTATATTAAAAATAATATATACACAAGCTAATATAATAATAACATAATAACAAAATTAATAAAATAAACCATATGATTTTATTTATTTATTTTTATTTCGTATGCATACTTTGTATACATTATTTTAGTTTTTTTTTTACCATATGTCTTTTATATCTTTACCTCTATATATATACCATATATATGTTTAATCTTTGTGTATGTTAAAAAAAAAAGCATTAACATTGCCGCATGAAACTTCCATAAATCAATTTAATTGTTTAGAAAAGAAATGTATGATGTAAAAATGTAAAATAAAAAAAAAAAACAAAACATGGAAAGTATATAATTTTTTAAATAATAAAACTTTCAGTTTCATTTTTTTTTCTTTCTTATTTAATAATACAATCGACGACGATAGATAGATATTTACCATATATATGTATATGTAGAGTAGTTATTCAACAACAAAATTGATAAAATATCATCACCTTTTTCATTTTTTAGAAGGTATTTTTTTTTAATCAATATAAAAAATAATTGCGTATGTAAAATTGATTACGTAATAAAAAGGTTAACAAAAACACTCAAACAAAATAATTTGTTTTTTGCCTGTTCGCCGCCCATCAGGTGGAATCGAACCACTTCGAAATTAATCGACTACAAGTTTGAAGCTTGCACCCCGGACCACCGAAGATCAGCTGGGCATTTAAATACGATTATCAAATGTTTATATATATAAAATGTTGTATATTTTTATTCTTGTGAAATATAATAAAAAATTAACAAATAAAAATCTATGGCAAAAGAATTTCAAACGGTTTTTTTTTCATTTTGTTTTCATACAATATAACATATATTATATTTCAATGTGCATATAATAAAATATTGAAATGCAAGAAACGCTATATTTAGATATTTGATAGTTTATTTTATTATATATATTAAGGGGTAAAATAATATTCAATATATAATAAAGAAAAATAAATCACCCTTGATGAAATCGAATATATAAAATTAATTTTTTTATCTATCAATCAATTATTGATATTACAAAAAAAAAAAACCATTACGTGTATATATTGACATTCTGTGTGTTTAGTTATACAAAATAATAAAATTAATTGTCATGTATATTAAATTGTATATATAAAGGTAAATATTTGTGATTATATTATATTGATTTATTGGTAATGTGATTTCTTTGTATACATATAATAAAAATTTAATATTAACACTTACCTGTGTCTTTATTACCTTTTTGTTGTGTGTCATTGCTTTTGGTATATGTAAAATCTCTTCATATATACATGATCATATTTTTCATATATCGATATGGCATCTTTTATTATACTTTATATGCACATTTTATTGAAAATGCATGAACAACAAACCCCATCTGATATCTAGAATATATAAAAGACAAAAATAAAAAAAAATATAAATAAATAAATAATAAATCCATATTTTTATATTGGTCGTATAGTGTATATATATATAGTATTTTTATTATTATGTGTATATATGTATTAAACTTAATAAATATATATTTATATATGTACATATACTAAATTATCTACTGTATAATTAAATATAAAAGCCATATAATAATTGTTTAGATAACACACTATGTGCCAAATGGATTTTGTAAATGCTGTTTAAGAAACTCGCAAATATTTCTTTGGAACCTGATCGTAATGTTTATAATTTTATGAATTTGCTATACAATTTTAAATGGTTTAATCTTTTTTAGGTACTGTAAGGGGTATCTGGTTTTTGATGTTAAATGTTCAAACATAAAACTCTCGCACCATGAATTTTCACAAATTATGAACAAAATAGTGACACAGTTTCTTAAGGAATCTTTTCACTATATTCTTAGCAAAATCTTTAATTAAAGTATTCATTACAAAATTCTTTAAAATTACATAAAATTTGAGTATTGTATTCTATAAAAATGAAACCACAAAAAAAAAGCGTAAAAATTTATATCGATTTCATATAAGAACCAACTGTTTTACACACAACAATATACGATATTTTGTGCAACCGATAGTGTTGAAATAAATTAAATACAATTAAATTTGTAATTGTACATTGAATTTCAATTGTATGTATATCATATATACAATATATATATATTGTATATTACGACCACAAATTATACTATAAAATATCTTTATATGAATTTTTATTTTTCCACACACATCATTTCTATACAATTCTATACTCGTATTGTTGGTTTTTTAAAAAAAAATATTTTTTAATAACAAATACATATGCATATGAAAATATATATATATATATATATAGAATATATAATTAAATTTAATATTTATATATTATAATTTTGACATTGTACATTTTCCATTTTACTTTTAAAAATATATATTGGATTTTCAGTAAGTAACAGACAGCAGTTGTGATAAGAAGGCTGTCTATTTGTGTTTTTTTTATTATCCAATATATATAAGGAGACAAAACATTTAAAAAATAATAAATAAATACAACGCGAGTGAAGAATTATAGAAATATATTATATATTATATTTTTTTTAATTCTGTATCGATATAAAAAAAAAATAACTAAATCAATTAAATCATTCGATTAAATTTCCAATTCAATTAATTTTATGTATTTGTTTCAATTTGTATATATATATATAGTTACTATTATATATTTTAATTTTTGTAATCAAATGCGTTAAATCGCGTAAATAATATATTGAAATTAATATCATTTTATAAAACAAAAAAAAAAAAAAATAAATATTTTAATATATAAAAGAGTTCTAACTAACTATATTTGAAAAGTTTTTATAATTTAAATGTGTTTTTTATTTTCTTCATTATTATGATATCAAATAAAATAAATCAAAAAAGTACAATTTATGCATAAATAAATAAATAAATGTAAATTTAGTGTGTGTGTGGTTGTTGTTGATAAAAGAGATATATAAAAATATATAATAATTTCTTTGTTCAGTATTTATCGCGGGGTTTATTCACACTATATATATACTATAGTTATTTTATTTATTTATTTATTTTTTTAAAATAGTCATAACAAAAAAATAACAAACATGGTTGAAGACGATTTAAATAATAGTAATAGTAATTTAAATAATAATTTATTGAATGATAGGAGTAAAATTGGATCAACAAAGGTACAAATGATACCATTACAACCAAAAACTTTATCACATTTACCACCAAGACCACCTGTTGATCTAGCATTTCATGATTTAACATATTGTGTACGAGAAGGTCGCCGTAATCGTAAGTATAAATATTATATTTTTAATTATATAGCATAATTAAAAAAAAAATGTTTTTTAAAACATAAAAACAATTCTAATATAAATTAAAATTATGATAGAAATATTAGAATATTATACTTTATACAAAAACGTATTTCTAAACTTTATTTTTGCAAGTATATGAATGTATATATTTTTCATCAAATGTACATTTATTTACACGTAAAGATATGGTTTAGTCATTATTTTTAATTTTTATACATTTACATAAATTATATGTATATATAATATTACGTGTGTAACGACGCGATTGCTTATATAATAAATTATAATATTCCATATGTATGTAATATTTTTGTAAAATATATTTTCAATTGAACTTTGAAATTTCCCATTTACAAAACGAAAAAAAAAAATTAAATAAATAAATACTTAAATCATGATTACCTTTTAGTTTTAACTTTAAAGTTTTAACTAATATATAAAAATAGAATACGATTGCAAACTGACAATTGGTTGTAGCGATCACAAATTTGATGTCCATACGATATCGTTAATTAAAACCACAGGCGAATCAATCTCATTGTTAATTATGTAACTCTGTGTGAAAATTAACATAAATAACAGAAAAACATAAAAAAACGTTTTTCGACTCTAAAATGTGTCAACATTTTTTTTATCAACTACATAACAGAGTCACATAATTATATAGAAATACAATAAATATATAAATATCTGCGAACATCAAGCTTAATAATAACAGGTGTAAAAATGATAAGTAAAATCTAAAAAATAATGTAATCAATCTTTTATATATCATTTATGGTCATTTATAAAATTCATAAAAAAGGCTTGTGAAAAACAGGAAAATCAAAATAAAATCATTATAATTTATCAATTGTTGCACGTGTTTTAAATAATTTATTTATAATCAATGCCATATTTAAATGAAACCTTTATTTTATTTTAATCTCTCTTGCTATATATATATTTGCCATATCAATTATAAACGGAACGAAATATTTAATATAACCATATAATAATCATAATAAAATTATGTTACAAAGATCGCAAATTATGTACAATATGAGAACATATTTTATATAGATAAGTTAAAAACAAAAATTATAAATAAACTATTTTATATATAGTATTTCGAACGTAATCGTACTTTATTATTATTATTGAAACTTATAAATGAAAAAGAAAAACATTTATAATAATTTTTGATATAATTTAACAAAAAAAAAACAAATATATACAAAGAATATGATTAAAAAAAATAATATACAATTTGTTAGAAAATGTATTTATTTTATAAATATTATTATTGGCGTATTTCATATATTAATAATAAATATATCTGTGTTGAAATGGCAAAAAAAAACAAAATTCGTCATCATATTTTGATAAGGAATTGGACTTTAATCTAAATGTTTGTTTTTATGTGTAGTGTATAAATTTGAAAAAAAAATATTAAAACAAAAAAAAAACGATAAGTTTTCTTTATTATATTTATTAATTTATATTTTGTATTTTCATAAAATTCATAATAGAACAATTATTTTATTGTACTAATATACGTAGGAATTGATTTGTAATTTATTTATTAAAAAAAAAAACAAATACAATAATTATTGTAATACAAATAATCACATGTTGTTATTATAGAAAAATAATAATTTTAATAAAGCTTGAATTCAGAATAAATTATTTGCATAAATTATAAATTACTGTGTCGTCTAGCAATCTCATTATACTCTTAATAAACGTATAAAGATATTTATCTATAATTAACACAATTGAAATATCCATAAATCTCATCTTAGCAACAAAACACAAAAAAGAAATAAATTAAATGCATTTTTTCTATTATAGTCTATAATGATTTAGTAATTGTGTTACGTGTTTTTTACATTGATAAAAATAAAATAAATTCTATTAAGAATACAATAGCTATATTTACAATACGTCATCTGAATGAAAAAAAAATTATTGATTAATAAAATACAAAAACAATATTATAATAAATAATAATAACCCCGTGTTATATTGTTTAATACATATACAGAATTATGTATACAATAACCTTTGTTTTCTATTTCAATATGTATTGAAAAAAATTCTTGTATTATTTCAAACAAATAAATAGAAATTTCTATTCAAATTCAAACATAATAAATTAAGAAAATATTTATTTAATAAATAAAATATATTTACTTAATATTTATTAGATTTCATTTGTTTTTTTATTTTTTTTTTAAATATTATTATATAATATTTATTTAATTTATCACATTCAAATATTCTGTGCGATAAATTCGTAATCTATATACATATATGAGAAGGGATTAATGTACCTTGGCCTTTACAAATTTAACGCTCTTATATGATGTATATTTATTACAAAAAAAAAAATAAATAAATTCTTTTAAATTATAAAATCAATTGATATTTTCAAAAAAATAAATACATTTTGATCGATTAAATAATATTATTTAGATATTTTTATATGTATATATACAAAAAAATAAATAAGTACAATGGACTTTCATCTAATCAAATTTTTGATAACACATTTTTATTTTATTTTTTCGTTTGTTCGTTTGATTATATATTGAAAAATTTTATCGAATGACTTTGAAAATGTTATAAAATAAAAATTATATATATTTATTTAATTTAATATAATGTGGAAATCATAAAATGGTTTTTCTTTTTAATTGATATATATGTTTTGATTAAAGAACTAATATTGGAGAGTTCGTTTTCATTCAGTTCGCATATCGCATAATTATTGTATTATTTTTTAAAATACATATAAGTACAATTAATTCGCATATCTATTGCGCATAGACCTCATTAATTAATAGAGGGTATATTTTCATTTTTTTAAATTTTCATTTATAATCGTCTCTATAACCTGAATTACTTTTATTTTTACATATATAATCGCGTATATAATAACATTTAATAAATATTTTATATAATTTAAATAAATACGTGATGCGATAAAATAAATATTATTTTATTTTACACATGAAAGAATTATCCGATTATCGTAGATTCAACATTTTTTTTTAAACACAAAGTCTTTATTAAATCGCATTACTACGGAGGTTTTAATTTATTAAAAATGGGTTCATTATGAGTTTTTCTTTTTCTGTTCTAAAAAAATTGTTTGATACAAAATCAGTTTGAAACAATGGCAATGCATTTATAAAATTTTGCAATATTTTGCATAAAGAAATATGAAAATAAAAATGTGCATTATTTATTTTGAAATTTATTTATTTAATCGCATATTTTTTTTATTTTTTTTGCTTTGATGACAAATCGGGTTTTTGCTTTTGTTTCATTGGACCAGATTAAAAATTTTTCTTATCGCGAATAATATTGTATTTTTAATTGATAAACAATAAAATTATGGAAATATTTTGTTAATATACTATATGTTCTATATATTGTTAATTTATTTTCGATAAGCTGTCTGTTGGCATATATCTTTTTTTTTTTTTGGGGTTGTGAATACAAATGCATGATATGAAAATTAAAGGATTGATACAATACAAATTTGATAACTATACATGTCAGATATATGTTTTATAACATTTTTCCTTTATTATAAAGGTAATTTATTATAATTGTTTTGTCATATTCTTAATGCGAATACATTTCCTTAATAGATTCGTTTAGGTCCGGGTAAAAATAACCAAAAAAAAAAAAAAAAAATCGCGTCAAACTCAAAACAAAATTTTTTTTTTAATTATAGAAACGAATTTTTAATAATTATAAATCTTCATAAAACTAATCTGTAAAAGAAAAAACATGCAAATATTAATTCAGACTATAAATTTTTATTTTATCTTTGGTAGTTTTTGCGAATATTTTCATATATAGAAATCAAGTCCGCACAAAAAAAAAAACTGGATATTTGTTGAATTTTGAATAAAATCTATTTTTTATCCTTGATTTGATAATAGATTTTATGTTTTTTTTTTTTAAAAACAAGTTTAAACCAAACAAGTTTAAAATGTATAACCACAATTAATAATTTTTACTAAACAGGATGGTACAATTTTATATAATTGTTTAAAATTACAAAATAAAAAATTGATCTTTCGACATTATTATATAATATCAAATCACAACCACATATATTTATTATTATCAATGTATAGATTATATGAGTAGATAATTTTTTATATTAAATATAATTAACCTATAGTTATTAAGTAATCATAATTCAATTGACAATATAATAATTAGTAATTATTTTTTTTCTCATCATCTATATTTTCAAGTAATTATATTACAAAAAAGTAATTATTATAAATTTATACATAACATAATCTCATTGAAGTTCATATGGATTTAAATATTTTTTATAAATAAAAAAAGTATTTCACAATAATGTCTTAATAACAATAAATACAAAAAATAAAAAAAAATATCGAAATATTTAATGGAGCAATTCAATAATTATATAACTTTGCTTTTTATTTTATTTACTATATAAATATACAGATGACAAAGATATTCTTAAAAAAATTAGTGGTCATTTTCGATCACGGGAGTTGACGGCAATTATGGGACCATCAGGTGCAGGCAAAAGTACCTTATTAAATATTTTATCCGGTTACAAGTAAGTCTATATATGCATGAAAATATATATATGAATAGATCAAAATTTTTTAAGCTTAAATATTGCATTGCCTTTAGTACAACTTAACATTCTTTCATATAGCTTAACATATAATTCATATACTTATATATATAATTTTCAATATTGATAATGTTCATTATATATACATTTATTTATAATTTTGTATTGTTTAGTATATTTTATAACCAGTTTAAAATATAGCAAAAAAAATTATATTAAAAATACAACATAAACCTTGAATATTTGTTTTATTCATTCATTTCATATATAAATCATTTGTTTTTAATTTTATTTATACATTCAAAATGATATGCGTTTCGATTTGAATCGCAATTTTTTATATATGCATCAGAGATACATTATTAAAAGAAAAAAATAAAAAATAAATACAATCCTTCTATTCAATCATTAACTATATAGAAAATTATATGTATTTTTACAGATTTATAATGATTATTAAACATCAATAAAAAAAGTATATTGATGTGAGTTGTTGTTTTACTTTTTTATATCTTCACTTTTTTTTTTACTCTAAATATATTTGCCATACAATGAAATATAATATGCCATAAAGTTAATTATTTATATTTAAAATACAATTAAAAAAAATGTTTTTTTTTTATTGAGATCAATACTACAAATAACAAGTTCAAGTACATTTGTTTTTTCTTCAAATAATTATATATACGATCGTTTTTTGTATTATAATTGATTATTTAGTGTCATATGAGGTATATTAAATATGATAAATGTTGCATTATTTTTTTGTGGTTGCAACTATGTTGAACTTAATGACATCAAAATCATATACAGTATATGTAGAAAATTATCAAAATGTATTAAAGTTAAAACAAACTTTCAATGTATTATATTTATTAACATTTGTCTATTATTATAGTAACCAAACCAAAAAAAAAAAGCACAATATTTATTTATTATTTATAATCTTATCGTGTCGAATATATATAGTTATCATATCATATCGAAATATTTAATCATGATTAGGCAAACCAAAATCCATAGGTATATACATATATAAATAAATAAAATACACCTTTAATTACATAAGTACCGGGGGGGAATAAAAAAATAAATATCAAATAAAATTATGTTTTTTTGTTTTTTTTTCTTTTGAAACAAACTTGCGTGTATAAAAATGTATATTATTTAAATGTTCATCTATTTTTACAAGGTTTTAAATGGTAATCAACCATTACGACAAATATTTTAATAATTATTACTATATTTTCATTCATTTTTTTTTGGTTAATTGTATACGTACATATGTACAACAAAGGTATTTATTTAGTATAAATTACTATTTAAGTACGTATACTATATATAGTCATATAGACACATGTTGTTGTTAAGTACAAAAAATCAAATATATAGATTTTGTCATGATTTATTATATATATATATGGACATAATTGATGGATAAGATAAACATCATATATGTATATGTATATGATAACAAAATTGAAAATACTGACAAATAGTAAAAAAATGAATATACATACGATCGTTTTTTGTATTATAATTGATAAAACGTACGTCATATGAAAGTATATTCAATTTTGAATAATTTCATATGAACTTTGTTCATATTCATATATATAGAAATAAAAGTTTAACAAATTATTACTTTGATATAATGATGATGAAGAACAAATTTTTTGAAAATACAAAGCAAAAATAAAATTATACATATCCATAAATGTATATTTGAACGAAAGCACTTAACATATATTCATTTTTATATATATTATTATTATTCATCTTAATAAATAAACTCATTTCATCATCTCACACATTGACGGACATTCACTTCAATTAAATGCAGAGGTAAAAAAACTACAAATATTATAAGAACCGTTTTTTCATATGGTTTTTTATTTGTTTGTTTATTCATTTGCTTAATAATCTTGCAAAATATTTCAACCTTTTTGTGTGTATTGACCATTGTCCGTATCATGAAGAGTGACAACTATTTTTTTATGAATCAATTTTTAATTTGTATCCTCCTTTGGTTGATTTTGTTTATAGGACTGCAAATCTTAAGGAAGGTGTTATATCGATGAATGGTAAAGAACGTAATTTAAGTCAATTTCGTAAATTAAGTGCCTATATTATGCAAGACAATCAATTACACGGAAATCTAACTGTTGAAGAGGCAATGAAAGTTGCAGCAAGTCTTAAGTTAAGCGTAAAAGTTGATAAAAATGAAAAAGTTGGATTGGTAGGTTATCATTATTTTTTTACTTTCTTAAACATAAAAGTCTGATAAAGATTTTTAATTATATTTATATATATATGTGAACAGATAAAAGAAATTCTTGATACACTTGGTTTACAAGAACATCGTCGTACGTTAACCCGTAATTTATCGGGTGGTCAAAAGAAACGTTTATCAATTGCATTAGAATTGGTAAATAATCCACCGATAATGTTTTTCGATGAACCAACATCGGGTTTGGACAGTTCAACGTGCTTTCAATGTATCAATTTATTAAAATTTTTGGCTCGCGGTGGTCGTACAATAATTTGTACAATACATCAACCGTCAGCCCGGCTATTTGAAATGTTCGATCAATTGTATACGTTGGCCGATGGTCAATGTGTTTATCAGGGTAATACGGGAAAATTGGTACCATTTTTAAGTACACTCAGTTTAGAATGTCCAAGTTATCATAATCCGGCATCGTATGTAATTGAGGTGGCATGCGGTGAACATGGTGATCATACCCGAAAATTGATGAATGCCATTGAAAATGGACGACGTGATATACGAACGGATGCCGATTTTATTGGAATTAAAACAAATAATGACATTGCACGGATACACAATCAAACGGGATTGACTATTGCCAAAGGAAAAATAGATGTAAATGATGTTAATAGTGTTCAACCGGGTGATAAATTTGCTGCCAATATAAATGCAACCAATGGTAATGGTATTTTAAAACAAACAATGGTTAATGATATAGCAAAAGAAACAACCAGTGAGTGTGCAATTTGGTGACAAAATAAAAATTGATATTTTTTTTTGTGTATTCATAATATTCTGTTCTTTTTTCTTTTTCTCATAAAGGTCAATCGGTTTCGATTCCTGTGGAAATTGAAAAAGATATTGAAAATGCAAATGTTGGGTTATTAACAGAAGAAGTTATAACAACACCCGAACGTTATCCGACATCACAATTTCATCAATTTTGGGTGGTTCTTAAGCGTACGCTATTATTTAGTAGACGTGATTGGGTATGTTCTTTTATATATAAATCATTATTTTACAAAATTATTTATAGATAGATATATAGAATTTATAATATATCGTTGTTTTTTTTCTGTTCAAATATAGACATTAATGTACTTGCGTTTATTTGCACATATACTTGTTGGATGTTTAATTGGTGCTCTCTATTATGATATCGGTAATGATGGTGCAAAAGTACTGAGTAATTTAGGTTTTCTATTTTTCAATATGTTATTTTTAATGTATACATCGATGACAATCACAATTTTATCATGTAAGTTCTTCGTCTGCTATCACAATATGTCAAGGGTATTATGGAAATATAATTCTAATTTACATTTTATATATATAACGATAATAATACATTTGAATTATATTTTAAAAAATATACCCTTGAAAATTATTATGCATAAACATTTGTAAACAAATAGTTTTCTATTCTTATATGCAGTTCCACTTGAAATGCCTGTACTGCTAAAGGAAAATTTTAATCGATGGTATTCACTGAGATCATATTATTTGGCAATTACTTTCTCTGACATACCCTTTCAGGTAAATAATTTTTTATATAATTTTTTTTTTGTTTAACAAAATAAAACCTAATAATTCTTCTTTATTTTTCTTTATAGGCAATATTTTGTGTAATTTATGTATCAATTGTATATTATTTTACATCACAACCATTGGAATGGTCACGATATTTTATGTTCTTATCGGCATGTTTACTAATATCATTTGTTGCACAAAGTGTTGGTCTTGTGGTGGGTGCTGCCATGAACGTACAAAATGGTGTATTCTTAGCACCGGTAATGTCCGTTCCATTTTTACTATTCTCCGGATTCTTTGTTTCATTTGATGCAATACCCATTTATTTACGATGGATAACATATTTATCGTATATACGATACGGATTTGAGGGAACCGCATTGGCCACCTATTCGTATGGACGTGAAAAACTAAAATGTTTCCAAATTTACTGTCATTTTAAACGACCACAAACAACACTGGAAGAACTTGATATGTTGGATGCTAGTTTTACATTAGATATTGTTGCATTAATTATTATATTTTTGGTATTACGAATAACTGCATATCTATTCTTAAGATGGAAATTAAGTTCAACAAGATAATTTTGTATATGGGCTGAATTGATTGTATTAGGAAAGAAAATTTATAAAAATAAAACCAAATTATTAATATTTATTTGGATATATTCTCACGTTTTCTGATCAAAATTCCACATCACAAAAGACATATTAGGAAATTATCAAATATCAAAACTATAATTTAATTGTAAGTTTATGATGTGTATGTAAATGTTAAAAATCCAAAGGAAAACCTCCTAAAGGGTGAAGTGCATTTTTTTTTAATTCTATTTCGATTTAATTGCAGAACCTTTTAAATTCTGTATATTTATATAAAATCAAAAAAAAAATATTTATATTATTGACGTATTATATTATGTGTATTTTAGAAAAATACATATTTGATAAATATATAATTTTTAATAGAATCAAAAATATTTTATAAAATTTATAATGAAAAAAAAAAGAAGAATATTATGAAATTGTCACAAATTATATAAAATCTTTTCTAAACAAAAAAATTTTCTTGCCAAATTTAATTAAAACGAATAAAGAATAAAGATTTCTTTTTGAATGTTCATATTTGTATAAAAACTTTAATTGCAAAATAATTAAATTAAAAAATAATTAAATTAAATTCGATAATAAATAAATAAAAGCAAATATATATTTTTTAAATAAATTTATCAAATGGCTGTGATTTGCAAAATTTTAACCCAGTTCTTATTTTATTTTTTTTAAGCAATAGTTCAAATCGAAATAAATGATCAAAAAAAAAAATCAAATTATAATTCAAAATTGATTTCTTTTTAAGACAATAAAAAAGCAGTTAAAAAAACTTGCCATTCATTAAATTAATAACTATTTAAAAATATATTATAAATAAAAATAATAATTACATTTTGTAATGTTTTTGGATGGAAAAAATTATGAAAGTATGTATTTAGAATATTTTTTTATTTTAAAATGTTTCTGTTAATCAAAGGATAAAAATAAAGCAAAATTTGTTTTTATCAGCATATAAAGGGTGATGGTTTTATATATTATTGCGGACATATTGAATAATATCATAAAATATATATAATTTAAATAAATGGCAAAGAAAAATAATGTTATAATTATCATTATATATTATATATAGATATTTTTATATGAATAATTCAATTTTATTTTATTAAATATGATATTGATAATTTTGAAAAGTTTTTTTTTTAATTTTAAATATTTTGTTATTTATATTATAGTGAATAAAAGGTTTTTTTTTAAAGATGATTTGTTTTTTTTTTTTGCCTTTTGTTTTTAATTGCATATAGGAAAATATGTAACTATGCTTGAAATTCAAAAATAACAGAAAATTCGGAAACCTTTTTTATGGTTTCAGAAGGCCCATGACATAGAAGTTTAATAAACAGTTTTGAGTTGATTATCAAAAACTATGAAATTATTAAATTAAATTTATAATCTGAACAAATTTGAAATTTTTTCGTTATTACATAATAATACTTATTTTTTTTAAAATATGTACGAACGGAATCATAGTTATCTAACAAATCATTTTTAAGTGTTATAGGTTAAAGAAGAAAAAAATTATCATATATACATAACTAAATGCATCGCGTTAATAAATATACACTATTTGATTTCCTGTAATTATATATATTATACGTAGCATTGCGATTGCTTTTTATAAAAATGAATCTCACTGTAATCAGTAATGTAATACATTTCTATATACAGATCTATAATTATTTCTAGTATGTATATAAATGTTTAATTACACCAATTCCAATGTAAATACACATATACAATAATTACATTTTTTCATATTTGTATATTTAATAATATTAAATATTAATAAGATCGTATTCCTTGAAAGTTATGATGTAAATAAAAACAAAATGATTTGAAGAAAATATCTAGATTTGTTCCTTTATATAATTAGATTAGATCATTAGAAAATTATTTTTGCAAGGTAAGGTAACATCAAACAAAATATAGTTAATGTTGAATGCAATGCATTAAAAGAAAATTGTATATTAAATGTTATTGTTATATATTATTCATAATATATCGACTATTTTCTATAATTATAAAGATTAATTTTCTAATAATCATATATGTAACGTTCTATTATCTACTATTTCATATATATATTTACAATTTTACATAATAGCTGTCAATCATATATATATATGATTTTTATTGGCGTCGTCGTCAATGATTTAAAATAATTAATTATAAAACTAACAATACATATATATATTACTATACATACCTGTATATAAGCGTGTATTATGCGAGTTTTAAGAAAATATACTAATAATGTTGTATTATACATATTATTAAATATTAATTAATTATAATTTTATGTGCATTTCAATCGTTAGACGAATAACAAAAAAATATAAACTTGACTATAATAAACATTTGCAAAAATTTAATATAGTATAGTTTATATAAGAATGATAAATATTTTCGCAAATTTAGAAAAAAGGTATATAAATTAAAATTTCTTTTTTTAAACACGGTTTTTGTATACATGCGATTTTGAATAACCATACGATCTCCAATGAAAAACAAATATTGGAATTCACGGCGTATTAAAAGATGATATATGGCTATACTAGTATATAACAATATAGAAAATCAGGATCATTATATGGAGTAATTGTATATCCCACGGACGGATAAATGGTAATATTTCTGTAAATTCCAACAGAGATAGTATAGTTGACATTAAAAATGCAATCATTAAATCAATATATAATAATATATAATATAATATATAGATATATAATAATACAATGATGGTTGAAGTCTCATTTATGGTAACGCAAAAAAAAAATTAAATAACAAATGCAATTATATATAATAATGGATATATATTCTACGAAATAAAGATGGTTAAATAAACCAGTTCTTATATTCCTTTTTGTTATTTTTTTTATTGCAAAAATTGTATCCAGAATTTATTTTTATATATTGTTATAAAAGGTATATCTATAGAATAATTATAGTAAAACATACAGACTATTTCTTGCGTATAAAATATATTTTTCTGTATACGTTTAATATCTAAAGTAAAAATACGCACTATATATAGTAAAGAACTATCTGTAGGTTCTTTTTGGTTGATTAAGAAATGTTAAATTGCTTACAAAATAATCAACAAAATAAAAAATTTTTATTATTTATTCATATAAATATATTTTAAAGTCCAAAAACAAATCTTAAGCCAGCAAGATTAAATATTTTTTAATTCATATAATAGTTGATATTTTTTTTTTTTTGGTAATTTTGTTTGGTTAAATTATTTATCGAATATGGATATATTATTTGATAATACATTATCTATCTATATATGAATATTGTATATTTATCATTATTTGCGCGGTTGAATGAATACGAATAGAGTTTTTCTTATATTCACAATTACAAAAAAAATATTCACGTTTAAAACTGGAAATTGGATTTATAGTTGATTGAACGAACGAAATGGAAAACTGTGGAACTCTATGTGCACAAATCAGATTCGCAAATAATAGACGCATATATAATTTTAATGTCTTCAATATACAGCATTGGAACACATTACCCAAAAAGTTTGTTTTTTTTTATAATTACGGGTATTTTATCAACTATACATCACAGATTTAACTGATATATGAATTTAATTGTTTACATATATAGATAACAATAAATAATGAATGATATATAAACAGATGGTGGATATATTATGTTATAAAGAAAGTGTGCATCGGCTGTATTCATTTTACAACAATGCAAATATAAATATCGATACAAAATAAAATGTATTCGTTAATAATATGGGAATTATTCAATTGATGATGTTGATTCATCGACATCATTTTTTTGTCAAAATTCATATTTTAATAAAGGAAATACAAGGATTTAAGTGAAATGAATTTAAGAATTATATAAAAATTATAGAATGCACTGAATGAAAAGTAATGATAAAAAATTATATCTTAATTTCAATATGAATAATATAACTATTCCCATTAACTGATAACAAAAAAAAAATATAAATTCTTAATGCAAATGGAATATATCAATTTTTCTATTTCATATTCATCATAAATTATTTATATATGTATATACAAATAAATAATCAACTATAATGATTCTATATACATAAATTATGTATTTTCGTTACGTTCGGTTACTTATTGATTTAGTTTTGGAATTTTTGTTATTCGATTCTTTTTTACTTTTCTTCGGATACCATTCAATGGATTAGTCTGAATAAATAATAATTGTGACCTGGTTAAAGTGGAGATATATGTTAAACTTAGTACTTGTTTTTTTATATTTTTCGTTTGTTATAATTATTTGGTTTTTAATTTCAATATACTTGAATTTTTGTGAAAAATTACATTTATGGGCATCTTTTCTTATCACACATCCAATATAAATCTATGGGATTATTCGAGATATTTACTTCTGTTTTCTATTCAATTTTGGATCTGGAGCTATGATGTGAAATGATGAATTTTTTCGGGATCCCACCGCTTCCACCCAATCAAAGGTCGATATTGAGAAACAAATATAAAATAAGTAATTTTTATATAGTATAAAATTCTATGAAATGTTGATTGGTGATTTAACCATTCTCTAACTCCTAAACTACCATGACCTTATATAAATACTTCCTGTTCTAGATGTTATTCTTAGTGCGGGATTGTTTTTTTTAATTAAATATTATGCGATGTAACAAACAAAACCCTATTTATATGTGTATATATATAGAAAAGAAAAATTTATAAACGTCATACAGTATACGCAGAGCACTTTGAAAAATTTATTTATTTTTTTTTGTATAGTTCGTTATTGGTGTATTATCATTTAAGCGCTGTTTTTATTTAAGTCTACATGCTCTATATTTACACCATTTTCATATAGTATAAATTCATTTCCATATGTATATAGAATTACTTTAGTGGCTTTCTTTTTTTTAGAACACATTCATTGCGTTTAAAATAAAAATTGTGTTTATTTTTTTTCTGTTCTTTATATACATATATAACATATCTACATATGCCCATATCTATATAGATGTGAGTCAATTGTGATTATGAAAAAAAAAAATAACAACAAAAAATAAATAAATAAATAAATTACAACATTTTATAAAGAAAATGATTCAATTTAGTATTAAATTGTATTTTATATAGAGTGCATATATAAAATACAATAAGTGTGTTCTATATATTCAAAAAAATATAAAATTTATGCAAGTTATCTTCATTAATTTAAATTTATTATTAATTTAAATTATTTAAAAAAAAAAAAGAAATTGGTGATTGATATATTTTCTCGTGTATGTCAATGAATATAGAAATTTAAAATATTTTTAACACGCGCAGCACATGAACTAAATTTTCCCAAAATAAAATAATCATTATATATGTGTGGTGTATGGTAATAAATAAGAATTTTCTTAAAAGGGAATATTCAATCTATATAGATTATTAATATTATTGTTGTTATGTGAATATAAAATAATAATAAATTTTGTTTTTATTTTTAAATATTTTATTACCAATATTACATATATATATATATAGATTTTCTTTATAATTTATTTTTAAACACTTATTTAAATAGTTCATCCATATATAAATAAATTAAAATGAAAATATATAGTAAAATTCATTGAACTGCGTTTTGTTCTGTTGTTTTATGTATTTTTTAAATTGTATATACAAAAAAATAATACGAATGGGGAAGTGTGGTGAAGCCGTATAATTGTAATATTGTATTTTTTTAAATAAAAAAAAAATTTATAATAATTATACTTATTTAGAATAAAATGTGATGTGTTATGTTTGAGACTTATTATTATTGTTATAAATTTATATGTGAGCGCTTATAATATGATTTTATTTATATTTTTATGTGGTGTGTATTAAAAGATAAAGCATAATATATTGTAAACATCATGGATGATGTTTGATAATATATGGAAAATAATTTATTTTTGTATATATTAATTTCAACGTATATAGAAATTAATAGACCGCACAAATATGTAATTTATTAAAAATGTTTTATAGTTTAGTATATGCATAACGATTAGTAGTTCCGGCGGTGAATTTCTGTTATCTATATATAAAAATACAAATAAAAAATGGTTTAGTTTATTTATCCTTTATATAAATTGTAAACATATTTTGGTGAAACTGATAAAATAAAATTGATTAAATATATATAAAACAGATGCGTTTGTTTATATTTTAGTAAATATATTCTGATGTAATCATTTCTAATATCGAAAATATATTTTTAGTGTATTTTTCAATTGTAGAAATTTTATATATAAAAGACATTTGAATTATTATAAATAAATTATTATAAATATTAAGAGTAAAATAATAAATAATAATCAAAAGTTCTTAAACGTATGTATATGTGCTTTAAAATCCCATTTATATATGCGGAACCACTCATTATAAATAAAAATATAAATGATTTGTTTTTTGGGCAAAAATGTAAATTAAATTTGATAAACAATTTCGCAAATGATATATAGCTGTAATAAATATAAAAAATAGATCAAAATGACTAATATAAAAAGAGATCATTATGAATAGATTGCGATTTTGAATGACGTATTTAAGAATAAAATTGATTAAGATTGATGGAAATAAACCGTATTTTCTGAATGTTAAATAAACAATTTTTCAAATATATAATTGCGATGTATTAAATCACAAAAAATTATGAATTTCGAGAATTAAAACAATCAAAAAACGTCAAATAGTGAATTTAATCTAAATATAGATGATAGATGTATAACTAAAGAATTTTGCATTATAATAACCTTATATAAAATATACTCATTCCCTAAATTACATTGAAAATTATGTAATGATTTTTTTAGAATATTTTCAATATATAAATATCTATTTATATACGTGTACATAAAATAAATATAAGATATTGAAATTATTTAAATATTGTTCGAGAACGAAATTAAAATTTTTTTTCCTTCACAATATACACAAATGCAAAACAAAAAAAACTGTTTCACGGTTATCTATAATATAAATAATTAATATATATATATATATAGATCAGATATAGATTAATTTATAAATGTAATGCGTTGTTAATTTTTTTTTTTTGAATGTAATCTACAATTTTTATTATATAGTTTTGTGGATAAATATGGTAAAATGGAATTAATTAAAATGAAAATCATTAATATATATTCTGAATTTAAAAATTGTTAAAAATTTATATTCTTCAATATATTTCAATAAAATAAAATGATTAAATACAATGAGTATACGTGTAAGATATTTTTAATTATATCGCAACTATGCAAATTTGATTTATTCATTACACGTATAAAAGTGATTTTTTTTACCACACATATGTAATTATTTGAATGTGAATGCGTTATATACGAAAAAAAAAACCAACCTACGTATCAAAAACCGACAGAATATAGAAAATCAATTTTAAATTATAACAATAAAAATAAAACTCCAAATTAAAATGTAAATAAAAAATCCAAAATTATCAATTCATATAGAAACCAAAATTGAATAACATTTTTATATATAAAAAAAACCCCATCATATATATACAACAAAATTATATAGAATATATATATATACATTAAATTTAATTAAAATTAATTTAATTTTCTATATAATAATCGGGCATATACAATAAATTTTTATTTATATTTAAATACAGAGTGTACGTTTTTTTTTTTGGTGTGTGTACTTACTACACATTTGATTTTTTAAGTTTGAATAATAAAAAAGAAATTGTACGCGATAATAAATATAAAGTTTATAAATTAAAATTAATTAAATATATTCACATATGAGTGCGAACGCGGTGATTGAAAACAATAATACTTTTAAAATAAATTTTTTTAAGAATATGTTTTTTTTTGTTGATTAAATAAATGTTGATTTAAAAAAAACCACAAAAATGGAAGTTATAATAAATGATGAAAATGCAATAACATTAGAATCTTTTAACAACGACACAACCAATAAAATGGATATTATAAAAAGAAACAATTCATTAGTTGAATGTCCATCGATAGACATAGAATTTCAAGATCTTGGTTATTCAGTACCTGATTTAACCGGTAAGTAAATATATATATAATTACAATTCTAACACATTCACTTTTTTAATATATATTCTATTTACATACAAAATATGAATATATTAATTTCATTACATTTATTACTTTTTATTTGCGATTTGTATAGGAAGACAATAATGTAGAGTTTATAATTACTAAAATGTATATAAATGTTTTTGTCTAAAGAAAATTTCTGTATTTATTTACTGTCTCATTAAAAACTAATTAATCATAATACTATATATTGAAATTAATTATTATCGTCGCATATATATCTTTAAATTATTGATTATGATTGTAAATAAAAAAAAATCTCAATTATGAATAATATTAATATGAAAATATTCATTTTTATAGTATAATTATTCAAATCGTAGACCTTTTTTTTTAATTAATAATAATTTTAATTACGACTTAATATATTCGTTACTTTTATATATGATTTATATTAATTGAAACTTAACGATATATGAACATAATAAGGAATTTAAGGAGTTTGGATTGAAACTTAATTAAATTGGAAAAAACAAATTAATATATACAAATACACCATTACGATAAATGTTAAACACAATTTACAAATGGTTTAAAAACAACATTATTATTTGCATATTTTCCATTTATTATTATTTTTTTTTTGTCGGGTTAATAATATTTAAATTTAATTCTTTAATTAGTTGTTTGTTGTATATCTATATATAAATATTTTCTTGGTAAATTATATATAAATATATTCTATATAGTTGAATGTCCTAAACTGATATATTTGAATGAAGATATTTATTTGCCCTTTACAATACATAATTGTGTCAAAATGGCTCAATAAGTACCCACAATTCAATCCTAAAATTTCAATTGCAAACAATTCACAGATTCACAGATTCACAGAGAAAAAAAAATGAATTGAAATCATTGTATATTGAATTATATCGCAAATGAAAAACTGATGTAAAAATCAAAACTCTAAAAAAATACATAAAAATAATAAATTATAATAAACAAAAACTAATTCAAATTTTTGTTTTTAAAATTTTTCCCATAGGAAAAAAAACCCTATTACGAGGCATCAGTGGAAAGTTTAAATCCAATCAATTAACAGTTATTTTAGGACCATCTGGTGCGGGGAAAACCACATTATTAAATGTATTGGCGGGATATCGGTAAGTATTGACCATTTTAACTACCGATTTGTATTCTTATTTGAATTATTCTTTAATTTATTTGATTATTATTATTATATAAAATAGAACAATGGAACCAACCGGTAATATATTAATAAATGGAAAACCAAGAAATATGAAAACATTTCGTAAACTATCACGGTATATAATGCAAGAGGATTTATACCAACCAATGTTAACAATAAATGAAGCAATGATGATAGCGGCCGATTTAAAATTGGGTAGAAATTTAACAAAAGCACAAAAACGTAATGTGGTAAGTTAATGTATTTATGTGAAATTATAACAAATTTATTGTCACACATATGATGAAATAAATATATTTTGGGTAGATAAATGAAACATTAGAATTGTTACGTTTAACATCGGCTGCCGATACATTAACCCATTTATTATCGGGTGGTGAACGTAAACGTTTATCAATTGCATTAGAATTAATTGATAATCCACCGGTTATTTTATTAGATGAACCAACAACGTAAGTTTATGTGAACATTATTTTACTATTTACTATTATTTTCAAACTTTCATTTTTATATAGAGGATTAGATGATTTATCGTGTACTCAATGTATGACATTATTACAAAGGATCGCCCATGGTGGACGTACAATAATTTGTTCAATTCATACACCATCGGCAAAACTATTTAAAATGTTCGATCGTGTGTATGTCATGAGTGATGGTCAATGTGTTTATCAGGGATCAACAATTTCAATTGTTGATTATATGCATTCTGTTGGATTAAATTGTCCATTACATTATAATCCAGCTGATTTTGGTATGTTGTGTCACATTAATTTTTTATTTTTTGTAGAAATAAGATATAATAATTATTTATTTTTGTAAACAATAGTAATGGAAGTATCCTGTGGTGAATATGGTTATGAACATATTGATAGAATGGTTGAAAAAATTGAAAATGGAAAATATCATTGGACACCCGAACGTACATTGGAATTAACTAATTTACATAAATCCAAAATCATTAGTAATCGAAATTTAAATGATAAAACAAATGGAACAGAGTTTAATAATATCAATGGTGATAATAGTTTTAATAATCAACAAATTAGTAATAATAATAATAATAATAATGAAAATAGTAATGATAATAACAATAACAATAATAATAATAATGAAATTGAATTGTTTTACGAAGAAATTGATTCAAAATATTTAAAATCAAATTCATCAAATTGGTATCAATTTGTGGTATTGTTTCGTAGAAGAATTTTACAAACTTGTAGGGATACGGTAATTTTTTTTTTTTGATCACAACTGAAGATAAATAAATAAAATCAGAAATTTCTTCTACCAACAGACATATACAAAACTAAGGGTATCCATGACATTAATACTTGGCATTTTGGTGGGATTTGTTTATCAGGGTTTCGGTGATGATGCATCAAAGGCGATTTTTAATTTTGGATTATGTTTTACATTTACCATTGCATTTTTATACATTCCATTGATGCCAATGTTATTACAATGTATGGTAAATTCGATAGCAATAAATAATTTAAATGCTTTAATTAATTGAATAAAATAATATACACATATCATTATATACATTTAATTCAGTTCCGGCTGAAGTGCAATTATTAAAAAGAGAACATTTTAATCATTGGTTTCGTATTGGACCTTATTATACAGCATTGATTGCCTCCAAATTACCAATGAATATCGGTTTAACATTTGCCTATATCGTCATTGTTTATTTTATGTCATCACAACCATTGGAATACTTTCGCATAGGTATGTTTTATTCGATTTCACTGTTGATTGGCTTAACATCCGAAAGTTTAGGAATAATTGTTGCATCACGATTTAGTTTAGTGGTAAGTATATATATAGTTAAAAGAAAAAAATTCAATAATAATTTACTATAGACAATGAAATTTTATATTGATATAAAAAAAAATATTTTCAATTTCAGAATGGAATGTTTATTGGACCAGTCTCAGCCGTACCGTTAATATTACTATCAGTTTATGGCATTGGATTTGGTAAAGAAACACCAATACCAATGTTTATAAAAATATTACGATCGTTTAGTTATTTACGATATGGTATAGAAGGTATTATTGCGGCTATGTATAGCTACGATCGTCCAAATACAGTTTGTCCCGATACAGAAATGTATTGTATATTTGCAAATTCAAAATTTCTACGTAATATATTGGGTTTCGAAGATGCCAGTTGGCCGTATGCAATAATCGGTTTATCTATAAACTATTTAATATTCACAATAATTGGATTTTATTTGTTAAAATTTCGTATCTCAACAACGGCCTCAAATTATTTAATCGTACAATATGTCAGTAGATTCATTAAGAAATATTTAAATTTTTCCACACCTAAATTATGATAAATGAATTACTTTTATATAAGATATATAATAAAAATAATTTGTAAGTTTAGTTATAACAATAATATATATATAATTATAATGGTATTTATGAAATGATATGGTTAAAATTATTAAAATTATAATACTTAAACTATTTTTTTATATTTATTTATAGAAAATAAAATTGAAAAATAAATTAAAATTTTGATATATTCGGTAAATGAATTTATTATTGTATTATTGATTTTAATCTATAATTTTAGATGGTAAAAGTATAGTAAAAGTTAATTTCCTGCGCTTTAGATTTAATTAGATTCATAGGTTTATGTTTTTTATAATAGAGATTATTAAACAATCTTTGAATTTTGAATTTAAAATCAACGAATAATCGAAAAGCTTATAAAGTAAATGAAAAACAATATTTTCTATATTCGAATTTTCAATATTAAAATACCTGAAACATTTTCCCATGGTAAATATTTTCCTACAAAAAAAAAAGTATTATATTGTTCGCCATCTATTATTGTGTAGATTAAATTGGTTAAATGAAAATTCATAAGTTTTTTAAATTTTACAAATACAAATTTTATATGAATTTTTTAAAGTGTGTGCGGTCATACGGAATTATATATGGGGAAATTTGGGTTGATTGGGTGGCATTCACATATGACTGTGTAGTATATATACAATTTCTACATAATATTGCATCTAAAATTGTTTTGTAAACAAATGTATGTATATATAGTATCAGATTTTCAATTTTTCTCACAAATACTTTGTTAAATTCAGATGTATACAAATCAAATTTTCAATAACAGAGAATGTTTTGTATACAGTCAGTTGATTTTGATATTGAAGGAAAATTTTGTTTTATTGTTGTTGTTAGATTCAAAAAAATATCTCTATTAACGAGATGTATTTTATTTAACCATTTACCAGCTGCTTATACATTTGCAATGAAAATTTCCACCACATACATTATAGTAAATTCGGTTTTCGATGTGGATGAAATATATTATTGATTTGTTTTGTATATTCGATGGAAAAACATGCGCTTCTTTGCCATATATATATGTATATATAGGGTATATATGAACAATACGAATCTGTTATGCATATATATATATATATATATATAAGAAAATTATATTGAATGGATTTATAAGAAAATAATAATCACAAATATTAAATTTGGTTTTTGGTATAAAATTTATCAAAAAATGTAGTGGACCATATTATTATTATCATTATATTTAAAATTGTAATATAATTTTTTTTTCTATTTTCTATATATGTTATTGTTTTGGTTTAATTATTTAATTTTTTTTTTTATAAAATACAAGTCATTCGAATATCAGAGTGCGAGTATATAAACGCAATATATACGCTTTGAATGTGTACTTGAAAATAAATTTATAAATCTATTTTAGATTATATTTAATATACATATTTTTTATTGTAATTTTAATTCCATTTTGACATTCATTTCTTTTATACATTGTATATAATATAACGATGTGATGGGTTAAAGTAAATTTAAAATTTTAGTTTATTTAAATTATTATTATGATTTATAATACTCGGTTTTTTTTTTTTTTTGTAAATTGTATTTCGTTGTCGTTGTTGTCGTCGGTGTGTATATGATAGTATAGATAGATGCAATTGATGTAATAATAAATGTTTGTGTACAATTGTTTGTTTTTTATTTTCTTATTCATATATTGTTTGTGAAATGAGATGATTTATTGAATTATAAGAAGAAAAAATTAAGAAGATAAATTTACTCTGTGTGCTTTTTTTGTGATGTTGCTAATAAAATTATTATAAAAATTGAATTAAAAATATTTTGTTTTAAGAAAAATATCTATATTGATAATTTTCGTTGTGGTGTTTTTGTTATTTTTTTTTTGGGATTTAAATATATATTCTCACAGATGCACACAAATAAAAGAAACGAAAAAAAAGATAAACTTGAAAAAAGGTTATCGGCAATAAATAAAATAAATAAAATAAAATAAATAATATTAAATATCAAGTGAAATTTTCATGAATAAATATTATTACAAAATGAAAAATAAAAAAAAAATTGCAATAAATATTTTTGTGACCGCATATATATAAATGAATAATTGATTTTATTTCCATATATGCATTTTTTTTGCATATATCATATATATATAAAATAAAAATATAATAATATAAAATAAAAATAATAATTATTATTATTATAAAAAAATTTTTATGTACGGAGTGAAAGCGGTAGTCATATATATAGGATATATAGGAAAACTTCTTTATTTATATATGAATTTTCCAAAATGGATCGTTCTTTTTTACATAATGGATAAAAATAACTTTATATACTGTATATACAATATATAAAATAGGATATAAAGAATTCGTATATATGCAAAATTATGTAAATGTATTGTGTGTTGATATGCTGAAAAATTCGTTGTGGGTGTAGAGGAGAATCGATTAAAAATCGCATGTGTGATAATATACATTTCAATTTGGATTTTTGTTGTACATATTGGTACATATTTATTTATATATGACTGCATATATATATATAATAAATGAGAGTAAATAATGTTTTACTATACAACATTTTTACCAATTTTTTTCAATTTTTTCAACAGTATATAAGAATATTTGAACGGGTATTGTTGTATAAAATAATTTTCGATGAATTTTCGTATTTTTTCAATATATTTTTGATATATACATTCAAAACAATAACAATATAATGTATTTTGCACAGACAATTATTTGTTTATTTATATATCATCATGTGTAATTTAAAAAATCTATATATCGAACCAAATCAAAAGGTATAGATTCAGATTGAATTGAATAAATATATGTATAAAAAAAATAATAGATATTTATTTAACGCGGATTAATATATAGGAATAAATTGTATATTAAAGTGTGTGTGTGTTTTATTTTTGTTTTTTATATTAATCAAAACAAATGACTAAAATAATAATCAGTTTTAAAATCAAGTGATTATAAAACATAAACCATAGATAATAAAAACTATAACTATAAGATAACTTCAAAAATATATGGGGGAATTTGAATAACATTTAATAATTGAACAAAAAAAAATATGTTATAAAAAAACATTTAGGTAATTATACTTAAAATTTATATTTATTTATTATTATTATTTATATGTAAATCTCGATATAGTGACTTGAATTAATCCCAATACGGATAGTTTTTCTTTTTAAAAAATATTTTTTTTAAATATCTTAAAAATGTAATTTCAAAATTTATTACATTTAAATCACCCATTAAATTAACCTCATCAATAATATACAAATTCTTAATGGTTTCCTTTCAAGTTCTTTTTTAATACAAATTCGCTTTTAAAAGTAGAAAAGTTAAAAAAAGTAAAAGTAGTTTTTTTTCAATAATAAACACCCAAAAAATGTGTAATGAAATTAAATTTTCATATTTTATTCATTTTTTTTTTCGTATTTATAAAAAATGTACCACAAAATACAATCCAAAATAAATAAACAAATAAAATAATATACAGCAAATAAATATGTAATAAAAATATATATATTTTTGGTATATGTCTATCTATAGTATATGAAAAGCTTTTAGCAATAACGATTTTCTTTTCTGTTGTAATTTTATTTATAATCATATTCCTATATTTTCGCATTATCATTCATTCATTCAAATATGCCATTTTTTCGGTGAATATTAGGGTGATTCACACAGCGGTTTTAAAATATATATATATATATGTACATTTTCCTTTTTCTGAACTGCCGCAATAAATGAATTATATGCAAGAATAATTTAAAAACTACTTTTAGAATTAGAATTAGAATTAGAATTATCTATAAATAGCGATTTTTTAAAAAAATAAACTCTATATTTGAATTTTATTCTAATGTTTTGTAATTCTAAAATTATTAATAAAAAATACCAGGCGAATTTGTTAGTGTATGAAAGATATCCAAAAAGTAATTAAGGATTTAATACAGTTTCAGTTATTTTTAAAAATAAAATATGCCAAAAATTAGATTAAAAATTTTATTTATTGTTGATAAAATATAACATAATTTCCAAATGAAAACAAAAAATAAAAGAAAGTCAAACCGAAAATGAAAACACATAAAAGGACACATTAAAAACATTTCAACAAATAATAAATAAATAAAAATTGGATAAGTGAATATTATTTTTCTATATATAAAAAAAACGGCCAAATAAATAAAAAATATTTCCACTTATTTTTATTTATTTTTTTTTCTTTTTTCTTATTCTATATAGGATATGTTTTGCGGAAAAACAACAAATTTTCATGGTGCCATGCTTCTTTCTATTTTGTACAATATAAATAAATAAATTATTTATATCTGGTATATAAATGCGGATAAAAAAAATATGCGATCTCATGTGGAAATGTGTTTCCAAGCATATATGCCAAGCATCGCAAATAAAAGTTAATAATTATTAATGTGTAAAATAAAGTTTAAAAAAAAAAATTTGAATAAGGAAAATCCAAAATTGATTTTTTCTTATTATTAAGTGCGACTTAAAAATTACTCTATATAAATGTAAAAAATATTATAGATAAACAAAATACAAGTTTACAGAAAAATCATACCAAGAGAGTAAAAGTTAATATTATATGATTAATATATAAGATACTGTGATACTATCATTTTATAAATGATAAATAATTTGTCCAGCATCAAGTTTTATATTGTTAAATCTGTGCAGTGTGTTATTGTTACTTCTATTATTCATTCGCACTATATATATCTAGATATATATATTTATAGTTAGTATATAGTGTTTTTGTTGTTGGCGGTACTGGTGGTGGTGGTACAAAAAAAAAACTATATGCTAATAGAGTATAGTGTTTTCAATTTTATTTCAGTAATTGTAAATATATATACACCATCATACAGAGACAGAGTAGAGTATAAATGGAAAAACTCTTTAGCAAATAATTTAAAAAAATTTTAAATAACAAATAATAATTTACGTATTTATTTGTGCAAATATTATCACTGGCGGTGGTGAAACAGACAATTTTCTTTTTTCAATGAATTAGAATCATATTTGTTTTTATTAAGACGAGTTCGCGGCGTCAAGATCTCATTCTTTTTGTTATTATTAAAGATATAAACTATTTTATTATTATTATTTTAAAAGAAAAAAATTGTGTTTTTTTTTATCATTCTATAAACAACATTAATTGATTAGTAATAAATATTTTTTTTAAAAAAAAAATTAAAATGATGTATTTTAGTTATTATAATTTGTATATAGTTAAAAATATTTAATGCGTGGTCGTTGTTAGTTAATTTTATTAATAAAATAAAATAAAATTTATAATAAAAAGTGAAAGGAAATTTTGTTTACATATTTAATAACAAAAAAAAAATTATTACATATTTTTATTTGAAAATAAATCACTTGCAATTTTTTTTTTGTTTTCTATAAAAAACACATAATCTGTTTAAAAAATAAATCGGTGTGAATTATTTAATTTTTTTTTTTATAACAATAGAATATATATCCGACAAATAAAATATAAATCAAAAGAAAATAAAATATATTATATAATTTATTTATTTTTTTTATAATTATAATTATTTTATATTATATTTAATAAAATTGCTGACATTTTTCCATTTTTAATGTAAACCGTAAAAGTTAATTTTTATTTTTTGTGTTTTATGAGTGCGTATTCGTTTATTTATGATTTATACATACATTTTTTTAATTAGATTAAAAGTGTGTATATGGGTTTATATAAAAAAAAAATTTTAATTCAAATGTAAATTAATTAAAATAAATATAATAATAATAAAAGATAAATAAAAATTGAAAAATGAAAGCAGTTCATTTTAATATACCATCAAAAATGCGAAGAAATATGAAATTTGTTATTTTATTGTCAATTACATGGATGTTTGTGATTGTATATTATTTTCAATCAAGTAATGTGAAGGTAAATATTTTTATTTTGTATAGTGATAAAAATACAAATTTTATTTTTAATTAAATATGTATGTCAATGCGGAGTATTTTTTTTGTATATTTATATATTTAATCAATTCTTGTTGTTGTTGTATTCATATTTTTTTCTTTATTTTTATATCATCAAAAAAAAAAATAAAAAATAAAACATTTATAAACATTTCATTTGATCAAAAATGATTATATTTATTGCTTTTTATTTTTATTTTTGTTAATCATGATATTTGTATTTATATGGAGTATATATAAAAATAATTTCTATATATATATATAAAGGCTTTATATATTTTAAAGTTTTATCGATAATTTTGTAAATTTATATACATTTAAATGTTTAAAATGATTTTGTTTTTGAATGAATATATTATATTCTGTATATATATTACCTGTAAAAATAACTTTACAATATATATATATATATATATATATATGGAAATGCATTTACATATTTGAATATATGCGGTATTTTCAACCACATTTCTCTATACTTTATTTCTATACTTCAAATTCTGATTTAACTTATATTGTTGTGTAAATTTTAAAGTTCATATATATAAATATAATAGTAAAGTTCAATGCACAAATGGAAATGATTGTGTATTATATATACATATATTTGAAATTTATATATAATTATATATATATATATATTTGAATTGAGTATTCAATATATAAGTATCAATACATATTATATTTATATAGAGTTCTATTATTAAATATATGATAATTAATTCTTTTGATTAGTCAACTATTAATGTATATATTTATTTATATATTGCTTTATACTAAATGTTTAATAGAATCTGTAAGATAATCGAAAGAGGTAAAGGAAATTTTGTTTTGAATTCAATGTCTTGTATGTATAGAAAAGGTTAAATGCGATTGGCATCTGTAACAATTCAATTTTGAATTCCCTTTTAAATTAATTTTTTTATAAAACATTTCCTTGTTGATTTTTGTATTAAGCCATCACTAATGCAATAACCGAAATATTACTTTGACTATATAAGGAAACGAGATAGTTATTATTTAATATTGCAAATAAAACACATATACAATATAGAATATAGATAATAATCCAGAGATATAGTCAGTTATAACCTTAAATAATATATATAGTATATATATCCACAAATTATATTGATTATTTTAAATTGAAAATATATATATGTATATAAAATTTGCATTTAACTTTGGAATTTCATATGTAAATATTTAAATATGGATATAAATAGTAAGGTTTCCCAATATATGTATAATTTGCATATGTATAATTTTTATGAGGTAAATATTAATAATCAAACAATCGAACAAATTAACACTTCGTTCAATAATGTGTGTGACTGACACATAGATGGCGTCCCTAGAACTAAATCAATATTTTTTTTCGCATTTGGCAACCTTTTTAGGCTTACTGTCAACATCATATGTTAATCAGACCATTTGTTTACAAGTTACAGTGCTATAAGTGACGCTATTTTTGTGTTTAAAAAAAAAATGAATTCAAAGCAATTCCGTGTGCTGATTTATCATTGTTTTTTAATGAAAAAAAATACTGTTCAATGCCAGGAATGGCTTGAAAAACATTACTCGGACTCTGCTCCATCAAAAAGAAGCATTTGTTATTGGTATGCCGAATTCAAACGTGGTCGTACAGACACCGATGACATTCCATCTACTGGAAGGCCAAATGACGCTGTTATTCCGGAAAACGTTGAAAAAACACTGAAAATCATTATGTCCAACCGTAAAGTGAAAGTGAGGGAGATTGCTGACATTCTGGAGATATCAGCAGGCAGTGTACAAACCATAATACACGAACATTTGGGTATGAAAAAGGTGTGTTCCAAATGGGTGCCGCGTTTGCTCACACCGGAGCAAAAACAACAACGAACCGATGATTCAAAGAGCTGTTTGG
This sequence comes from Dilophus febrilis, assembly GCA_958336335.1. Classification (NCBI taxonomy): domain Eukaryota; kingdom Metazoa; phylum Arthropoda; class Insecta; order Diptera; family Bibionidae; genus Dilophus; species Dilophus febrilis. The sequence goes on along the minus strand of OY284471.1, from coordinate 29,033,917 downwards.
ACATGTTTACGCGCAATAAGTCGGAGTTTTTGCGACGGTACATCACAATGGATGAAACATGGATCCACCATTTCACTCCAGAGTCAAATCGGCAGTCTGCTGAGTGGCATGCAGCCGGCGAAAGCCGCCCAAAGCGACCAAAGACGCAGCAGTTGGCTGGCAAGGTTATGGCGTCTGTATTTTGGGATGCGCATGGAATAATATTCATCGACTATCTCCAGAAGGGGCAGACCATCAACAGCGACTATTATATAGCGTTATTGGAGCGTTTGAAAGTCGAAATCGCAAAGAAACGGCCTCATATGGCGAAGAAAAAAGTGTTGTTCCACCAAGACAATGCACCGTGTCACAAATCAATGAAAACGATGGCAAAATTGAACGAATTGGGCTTTGAATTGCTTCCCCATCCACCGTATTCTCCAGATTTAGCCCCCAGCGACTACTGGCTCTTCGCAGACCTCAAAAGGATGCTCCGTGGTAAGAGATTTGGCTCAAATGATGAAGTAATCGCCGAAACTAACGCCTATTTTGAAGGCAAAGAAAAATCGTTTTACAAAGGCGGTATCGAAAGATTGGAAAAGCGTTGGAATGATTGTATCTCCCTAAAAGGGGACTATCTTGATGAATAAAAACGAATTTTGGCAAAAAAATGTGTTTTAATTAATTAGTCACACACATTATTGAACGAAGTGTTACACTCTGAAATTTCTCGTAATTTATTTGGTTTTTGTGTGTGTATATCTATCTGCAAACGTATTCAAGTGTATTTAATTAAGTTATTAACATATTATTACATTTTTTTTAAGATTTGTAAATATATATATGATCTATGCGGATATACAAACTTAAAGACATAAAATATACCAATATATAACAAAACAAAAAAATTTTAAAATAATCTCATCCATATTTTTAATGTTTTTCTTATTTTTTTTGAAATAGTTTTAAAAAAAAATATTAATTAACAAGTTCAACTTATATATATACCATTTATTTATGAATCAGAAGAAATATGAAGAAAATGATTTGTAACATTTATTTTTTGTGTGGTGGATGGATGCGTTTATATAAATATGTTTACAAAAAAGCGAGACAAAGTAATGTAAAAAATACGTCATTCGCAATTAAATCTGTGTTTTGCCTTATTTGAATTGTTGATTTTATTTATTATTCTTTTTTATTTCTTTCAATTAATAGATTTTTTTAAGGTTATTTTTTTTTTAATGCAAAAAGCACAAAATAAACAATAAATTCTATGTTATATATGGTATTTGTATGTCTTTATTTATAAAACAACCGCATTCAAGTAAAATATTATAATTATTATAAAAAAATATAGTCTTATTGGTAAAATGAATTTTGTTTAAAATTTGATATTTGTATACGTTTTATGTCCTTGATAAATTTATTTATTTATAAAAGCACATTTACTATATTTGCGATCGAGGTTTATAACAAAAAAAAAAAAAATAAAAAGATTTGTATTGCATAAAAGAAAATATATTTTTAAATGATTATAAAAGGAATTTTTTAACTCCTCTATTTATTGCATACGCTTTTAAGAATTGTCATGTATAAAAATCGTTGCCAAAATAGATTAAATTTAACAAAACATATCAATATATGTATATGATATATGCAACGTGATTTTGGGAATAAATTTCATGATTCAGAAAACAAACAAAAAAATTAGTTATGTATTTATTACACATTTTGTAATAAATATACGGACTACGTACGAAATATAAAACAAACAAAAATCTTTTATATATAATAAAGTTTAGCTCAATAACATTTTATGTATGTATATATCTATAAAAAAAACAAATAAACGGAAAAACTAATATATTTCTGCGAAAGTGTTGTTAAGTTTCATATACACATTTTTTTTTTTATTTATATCCAATAAGTTGATTCTTTGCATATATGAAGAAGTAGTAATCCAAATGGTATAATTTATAAAAGTATATAAACTATACATATGTAATTCCATGATATTATTTAACAAATATATAAAATGCTATTTCCATATATACATATATTCAATCCCTTTTATTATACACCATGGTTTTTTTTGTTGTTATTTTTTCATCATTCATTTTAACTCCCTTATTCGACTATTCCGAATGCGATTTTCAATATATACGATACGATTATATTTTTCTTTTTATGTTTATCATCATGCATATAATATACAATTTCAATACTCTATATTCTAATACTATAGAACAACAAAATTGTTAAACTTTTTTTCTTTTTTTTATTTTTTTTTGATATCTATAACAAAGGTATAAATTCACTTAAGTCTTATATAATATTCCGTATAAATTCAGTTGATTATGTATATATATCAAAATATGTACATAAATCAAGGTATATTTGATATATATGCAGCATATTCTATATATTAAGTGGAATATAATCATTTTATAAGAGTATATATACATTTTTCGACATTCAATTCAATGAATTTGCGGGTAAACAAACATTGTATATTTTTTTTCAAAGATATACAAAAAGCATACAAACGTACATTTTAAATTTATAAATCTATAATAAGTTTTTTACAAGATTTTTAAAAAAGATCTTCAAAATTAATCGAATTTTGTAAATTAAAATTAGAAGAAAAAAAAATCACTTCAATTTATATTAATATATATGTTTATTTATTTTTTTTTAACAATAATAAAGAGCTTTTATGTTATTTGCAAATTGCAATTGTACATAATATATATTTAAATTTAATACACATAATAACGGAAAGGGCATAATATCAAGTTTTCCTGCGATTTTATTGTTGAAACAAATTCGCTTAAAAGAAATATGAAACTATATATACATTATTTATTTTATATATAATGTATCTTTTTTTTTTTGAAATTTTCTTTTGTTATACAAAACTTTTTTCTTGTTTTATATTTATAAAATCCAGATGGATTTTATTAATTGTTAAAAAATACAATAATGAAAATTTTTGTAAGAAAATGTTTTAAATTATTTCTTTAATTATCAAGTTATTATCATAATTATATTTTTGTATATATACACACTTATGTATGATTTTTCATTTGCATTCTATTGCATTTCATTTTTCTGTATAAAAGAGTAGAATAACTTAAAAAAAAAAATAAAATACATCTTTTTTTTTTATCGTTTAAATATCCCTATATAAAGAAAATTCCTAAACTGACTTTATATTTATATATATATATATATATAATAAATGGACTGCCTTTTGTATAAAAGCTTTTTATAATGAATTAAATGTATACGAAATTTATATTATTATTTTATTCTTTTTTTTTTTTTCAAAAAAAAAAAACTTTTATTTCTTTTAATGAGATTTTGTTGTTGTTTTATTAAGTTATATACAATTTAACGATAGAAAACGCCATCAGAATCAACTATTGCGGATGAAAAACTAAATAAATAAAACTGAGGGCTATTTAAAAAAAAATTATAATTTGGTACTTCTGAAAAGTCTTTATAAATGTGATTTTTTTTCCATTAAATATACAAGTAAAAGTTTTTGGCAAATAATTTTTCTTTTAAAATTGAAGATATATAGAGATGCGGTCTAACAATTAACAAAAAAAAATTAATTTTTTTTTTACATATATATAACTTTTTATTTTGTATGGGGTTTCTTTAATTATTATATGTCATTTGGATTAATTTATTTATTTTTTTTATTCTCGCAATTGTTTTTTGAATTAAAATGGGAAAAAATTTATATATAAAATTTTTTTATGTGAGGTTTTGATATGTAAATGAACATAATTTTGTTTTTTTTTTTTGAAATTATTTAATGCGAATTTAATTAAATTTGTTTAATTTTTTTTTTTTATATTTAAATATTTATAAACATTTTTTTTCATCATCCAGCTCTCACATAAATTCGTTTTTTATAAACACACACAAAAATATATATAATAGAAAATATAATGAACAAAAATATAAAAACATTTTTAAAGGTTTAAAAAGTTTAAAAAGTTGGAAATCGCCGCATGCAAATGAAATATATTATCACATTTACTTCATGAACTCATTTGAATACCTTGGTATACATTATAAAATTGCAATGTTTATTGTTATTGAATATAGGCAAAATTTTATTTTAAATCATTATATATGTGAATCCGTCATTTTATAACGTATACTATACATCAATTTATATATAGAATGATATCAAAAAAAAAAAGAAAAAAAAGGTATAAATACAATTAGAATGAAAAAAACACATTAAAAAAACCCAAAACCCAAGTACAACATTTTATTTATATGCAGACCACGAATTGAATTTTTTATATAAATAGATATATGTACAGTACATATATAATTCTATATACAATATATTGATACAAAAAATCCGTGTGATTTGTAAAATAATGTATATAAATATAAATAAATAAAATCGTTTTCTTTTGTTGTTGTTTTTGTTCTATAAATGTTATATATTGTTCAATAAGCGATTTTGTTTTTTTCAAATAAATATATTGTGATTCCAATAATAAATTTAATTTTAATTTTAAAATTTAAGTCACGGTGCGTTTGTTTATTCATTCATATGATAATTTCAAGATCATTTCATTTAACAAATAGATATATAGTTTGTTTTATAAATAATATACATATATTTTTATTTAAATATAAAAACATTTAATTATTTTGGTATAAATTTTAGAAAATTCTTTACACCCATATTTGAGTGCATATACATACCCAAACAATATAACAAAACTAATTTATAATTTCTTTTCGCATTCGCATGGTATATTCAAAAAAAAAAAAAATAAATAAAACGTATAATAATAAAAGAAATAAAAAATGACCTAAACTTATTTTTTATGTATATATTGAAATGTATGGAATAAAAAAAAAACTCATAGAAAAAGATTAATTGTATATTTAATGAAAATAATTTCTTTTGTCATTCATTTCCATTTAAAATTATATATGACGAACATTCTTTTTTTTTTCTACGTATGATTGAGCGGAATGAATCTATATATATTGTATAAGAATAAATTAAAATATATATAAGCTAATGAAATATTATTTTGATTCATTCGCACCGAACGTTTCGTTGTTCATATTTATGAAACAAAAATTTTATTTTGTAACTCAATTTCATCATTCACATATTATATATATACATATATGTAATATAAATTTAGATATAATATATATATATATAAAGAAACTCACACACATCCGGAATAATTAATGTAAATTTAATTCAATTCATCAACATAATATATTTTCATAGAATGTACATAGTTTATGCGTATTTATATTTATATATAGCATATATATGAATTATAATTTCGTTTACTTATAATTAATTAATATATGCTCTGATTACAAAACATTATCTATATATATATATGCATGCTATATAAATGTATAAACTGTAGTTATAATAGATTTGAATTGAATTCATTTATATATAGATCTTCTTGGATATTTGTGTATTATTATATATACTCGTATACTAACTAACTTCTAAACAATAAAGTAATAATAATTCCTCTGTAAAAACCATTTCATTGCAATTTCATATGCATATATAGAGTTTGTTTAATTAAATTAAACTTATGATATATATTTTATTATATGCAGAATGGTGTCTATTTCATTAAAATCTTAATTGTAACAAATAATTATATAGTGCATATAATCATATATATATATATATATATATGAATATAACAAAATTTTATTAATGCTATACTTTACATATATTTATATACAGAGAAATGTAATAAAGATATAAATTAATTATAAAATTATGTGATGCATTTAATAAAACGTTATATATTTAAATATTTGTATATAGTTTTTTAAATGATTGTTTATTCAATTTTTTATTTTTAATAATTTATTAAATTGTTTTGCAAAATGCAATGTGCATTTATTATATATTCATATATTATAGGTATACAAAAAAAAATTGAGATTAAACTAGAACAAACATATCACGTTAGTATATATTTAAGTTGTCTTAATTCGAAATTTAAATTCATATATAGAAATTAATGAATGGAATGGAATTTGCAGCGGTATTATTTGATTAATATACGATTAATAACATTTTTTTAATAATCAGTCATATAGCCGTTATTGCTATTGGAATATATATAAGTTTTTGTTTAAATTCTATATTATATGCTTATTCTTATGGACAGCGATGGGCAGCGGGAGTACAAACGAATATGTATATATAATTAATATATATTATATAGACAATTTAATTTATTTACAACAATTAATATTAGAAACATTTATTGTTGTGTTCAGTTTACCATGAACGTGTAGCAGCATTTATAATTCATCATATTATTATATAAGATATAATTTACAAAATATTAATAATCTCTTTGCACCATTAAATAAAGAAAACTTTGCAAATAACTCTATTAAATAAATAATTATAAATCTATAGACATGTAATTATGCATTTATTTTATTATTATTTGAATGTTTAATTAAGATAAAAACAAAATTAGATGCGTAATTTGTATATAATTAATTGTATTTTTGTTTTCTAAATTACATAACTATACTTGTTTAAAGAGACTAACGCGTATATATATAACTATAAGATTTTGAATCAAAAATAAAAATTAAAGAAAACTTGAATGCTTTCCATATAAGTGGAAATATATTTATTAACCAATCGAAATATTACAAAATTAATAGATATTAATAGGTTTAGTATAGCACCCTTGATGTTGAATGTAATAATGTATTATATTAATTTATGGGTATTTGGATATATATTTAAGGTGAAATGTTTAGAGATAAAAAAAAGTTTAAATAAAGAAGAAAAAAAATGATCCTTATAAAGTTATTGAAGTTATTGCTTCTAAAAAAAAATATGAAAATCTCTTCATATCCGTATATATAAATAAATAATATTATAATCATTTCGATTTACTATAATTATTATAAAAATTTATTTACCTGTTTACTATAACCAAAAATAAACAAACCTCATTTTATAGTATATATGCAATAATAATTTATCATTAATATAATTATATTTACGACGAATAGAACTTATATTAGAGTTGTCATAATAATAACAAAAATATAAATGTAGTTCAGTATTCTCAAATGACATTCAAATCATGTCATCAAAATAAATGCATATATTATGATAAATATCTATATAATTTATTGCTTATAATACAATATAGCGGTGTTATAGAATACGGAATGTTACAAATGACACCAAACAAACACACACATTTCTCATTTGAAGCGTTTCTGACATAAAATATAAAATTAACAATGGTATTTATTTTAGTGGGTGATTTTTTTGGGTTTTGGTATTATTAGCCTCATTTTGTTTGATTGAGAAATATACACCGATATAGGTTCGGGAATAGACAGTATATATTAATACGGAATCCAGATTTTCCATTAGAAAAGCATATACAGAATTTCCTTTGGAAAAATTATAAAGAATTTTCATAAGGAAACGAACATTTTGTTTGGAAAATTTTGAAGAATGTCCTTTGGAAAATATAGAGAATAACCTTTAGTAAACTATAAAGAATGTTCATTAGGAAATGAACAGAATTTTCTTTGGAAAATTATATAAAATTTTCTTTGGAATAAAGAATTTCCATTAGAAAATTATACAGAATTTCCATAGAACTTGTAACGAATTTCTTTATTATAAAAGAAAATAATAAAGGATTTTTGATTAAAATTGTCCAAAATCGCTATTTCACATCAAATTGGTGATATTAAATAACTATAAACATTTACTGTATAATGTAATAATATAAAATTAAACCGGACTCCAAGTCTGATTTATATTCTATATTAAAAATGAATGTGATAAATGCATTTATTTATGTCTATATATCACAAACATATACATTTTATTTTTCGTTTTAGATAAATATTATTTATTATCTATAATAAACAAATAAATAAATTATATATGCACATACGAGTATATGTTATAATTTCCTGTTATTAAAGATAATAATATTGTGTATATTTGTACGTTGACATTAATATAAGTGTATAAATGTTTATAATTAGCTTTAAATATATATAAATAATAGTATAGACAGACATATATATAAAATACATATTTATTCGTAAAAAAAACTTCTGTTTATGAAAATAGTAATTTTAATAATAATAATAATAATAATAATAAAGTAAAATTTATAAATTTATATAGAATATATGAGCATTAAAAATGAAAAAAATGTAATAGTTTAAAATTCAAAAACAAAATCGAAAGATTTAAAAATGGATTTAATGGAATAGAGTTATTTATTGCCTGTTTTTACATATAGTTACGCACATAGTTAAGTAATCAAAATCTATTCTTAATATAGTAGATAGTAGATAAATATATTGATAAGATTAATATTTGTTAATTTTTAATGTAAAACCTATAATCGTTCTGGCGACAAAAATATATATACATAAAATACAAAAAAAAAAACTATATCAGATATTTATATTTTTTTTTTATTGTAATTTATTTTTAATCAATAATTTCTTATAATTTTTTTTATTATTACATTATATTATTACTACATAAATGAATTATTATTTAACAACAATTTTATATAGCAGATTATTCACAGAGATATAGATATTAGATATACATATGTTGATTGATACACAAAGTATTAAAAAGTACTAAATGGCGGTAATCCATAAATATAGTAAATAAATACATAATAATAATAATGTATTTCCTTATAAAGTTCACATTGAATAATATACAAAACAATTATGGAAATCATAATATGAATTAAAGTGTTTTGTGTTTTTGCGTTTTAAATTGTTTGAATTTCTTTATTTTATTTTTCTCACTCAATAAATTATAACAATTATATTATCTAACAATTAAATAAATTTCTTTCATGTATATATGTTGATGAATAATTATAATGTTTAAAAACATTTTGATAATATTATGTATAGTAATTGTAAAAATATAGATTGAATTAATAAAAACATTACATGTATTTCGTGCAGTAATGATTTTAAATTATGCGTCAACATTATAATAATATATTTTTGTTACTATTTGAACAGTATATTTGTGCACAAAGGTAATATACAATTAATAAAATCAATGATGAAAAATCATTTTATTATATACTTATTATGTCGTCTTTGTATAATATCTTATATATACATAATAAATTAATAAAATTAATTCGTTATGCTTTGATTTTTTTTATCAAATATAAAAATAACGAAAGGTATATATAATATATTTTAAAGCAACAGAGTATAACACATAATGTGTGAAAATTAAATATATATTTTCATGTGAAACGATATGGAAATTTTTGTGATTTTTTCTTATTTATTTTCTACACATAAGTCTTTTCACACAATCGATATAATAAATTTTGTATATGCCTTCGTTTATTCTTTTCGTTTTTTGTATTGTTATTACATAAATGATCACGTAAATGCGTTGATCATTACTCTTTCTTATAATTTTTGTTTTATATACATTCATGTTACATATATTTTTATAATTTTTTTTTTTTTTATTTTGTATATGTAAATTTTGCACATTATAATATTTGTATAAAATATATATATGCTTGTAATATATTTAAATGACAGCAGTATATATATTATGCGTTAGTTAATAGCTATATATATATACCTATAGATAGAATTTGATTTAAACATGAAAGTAAATTTATATTTTTTATGTATAATTTTCATGGGAAATAAATATTCCTAGCATGTATATATTTATATATATATTAATCAACTATATATACAAATATTTTCATTCGCTATATATATTGATATATATATATATATACAATAATCTATATATAATATACTTTATATAAATTATGTCACGTAAATAAACGATTTATAAGGAAATTAATGGTATATTTTTTCCTTGTGCGGTTATTATATCATATGGATGGAAGTATATAGAAAAAAAATTTATATACATTGGAAAAACGGAAAAATTATCGTATATTTATATATAAATATATTATATATAGAAACAATTCTGTCGAATAAAATTATTATTATTTATTTATTTATGTTATATGAAGATAATCATTACGTTTCGTTGATTATATCGCATAAAGCATAATTATTACATATATTTTCCTATATACATATTTATTTATATATATATATATATACTATATAATAATCATACGATTATTTTAATATATTAATCACAAATAGAGAAAATTTTTTTATATAAATATAATATAGGAAATAGGAAAAACTATATTAAAAAAAAATTTTTTTTTAACCAAAAATTAATTACATTATTGTTCTATTATGTTTTTATCACGTATTGTAAAATATAATAACTTCTTCTGTTTTTTTTGTTTGAATGTGATCGATTTCATATATATTTAATATATTCATTAAAATATATAAATATAATATTTAATAATAAAAATTTAATTAAGTACCATTTAAAAGTAAAATGTAATTATATTTAAAAAAAAAGTTATATTTCTAGGTATATTTCAATATATTTATTTATATATATAATCGGTATATGGATAATTTAATATTTATTAAGCACTTATGATACATAAAAAGTGTATCATAAGTTTAATTTTGGAATTTTGATATTCTTTTTCTTCAATTTTCCTGGCAAATATAAGTTTTTGTTAACTCGTTAAATTCAAAAATCGGGTTTGTTACACTATATATAGCCTGCCTTCTTCTCTCTACTTTGCAAATTTTTCCGATTTTTTGTATTTAGAAAGAATTTTAAAATGTGATTTTTGCTTGAAATTTGTTAATTTGATTTTGGATGTGAAATGCGAAAAATTGAAATGATTTATGCGATCTCATCTCATATAAATTCAAAGATGTATTTAGTTCGAATCCCTTAAGATTGAAAAAAAAATCATATATTAATTTATATTGGGGACAATTTTCTGATCCTTTCTATAGTAAAATGTTACCAAGAGTCAATTTGTATTAAATTTTAACCCTCTCTCCACCCTTTATCACCACACATAAACTCTTTCTCTCCTATCATTGTTTTCATAAATAGCATTCATAAATATAATAATAATATAAATGTAATATTCGATTATTTTTAAATGTTAACATGAGAAATACCATCTGTTTAAAATATTCATATAAATACAATAATAATAATAATAGAATAATTTTTATTATATACTGTCACTGGGGACTTAAAAAGAAAAATATATACATTAAGCTCTATATATAATAATCCTATATATATCATAAAAGTATTTAAATGTATAGTATAATGGGATTTTTAAAGATTATCAAATATAAATTGAAATCGTATTGTAAATATATACCTTTTAGTGTAATTCTAAATTTAGAATCAATTATATTTATATATTTTTGGCACCAATTTTACTGCTTATTGTAAAATCGTTTGGATGATCTATATAAACTTTTGAAATAAATTTTACTTGTAATATACGTTTAAAGGTGTTAATTTAAAAGCTTATTATAATAATCACAAATAAGTATTTATTGTGATTCAATAATATAATTTAAAAAAATCTTCATGCCGAATTCAGATGTTTTGTAACATTTATAAAAAAAATATATGACCTGCTCTCGCCTCATATAAATGCAATCCAATAAAAAAAAATAGCAATGATATATGCTAAACTAATCATTTTTAATATTAATTTCTGGAGAAAAAAAAAACAAAAGCAATATTTTGTAAAACAAATTTAATCATAAATTGTATATTATGCAAAATTAAATTTTGTTTACATAATAACTAACAACATATTATATAAAATTTGCAAAAGATAACATTTTTTTTTTAATTTAATGATTTAAATCCATATATACAGGTGAAGATTGTGTTTTTTTTCTTATTACAAAATATTCTGATATTTAGTAATGATGGTTTTGTTTTTTTTTCCTTATTATAATTTTTTTAAATTCATTTATTGCATATATGCAAAAAAAAAATGTTTTCAATGAATATAATATACAAAATAACGAAACAGATTTTATTACATAATTTATATAATATGAAAATAACGATGTATTTTTATGATGAAAATAAAAAAAAATAAAAAATTGCATTGCTTGTTATTTGTTTTTATTTTTTTCTAATCTTTTGTTTTAATTTAATTCGCACAACAACAAAAAAATAAATAATGAACATAACAGACAATTTCATAATAAATAATTATTTCTTTTCTAAAAAAATTATAATTAATAAAATGGAAAATGACTAAAAAAAATGATATAGTAATAAATAATAATATTAAAATATAAATGTAATTTAATAAACAAAAAATATGTATAAATATATCAAAATGAAAAAAAACATAATTTTCCCAATTTTTATTTACTTTTTTTTTTTTTAAAAACCATTTCTTTTTGTTGTTGACATATTCAACCACCGTATCTTTTTCATATAGAATTTTATAATATATAGCATAACATGCAATCTATATATACCATATATTGTTTTTTTCTGCAACAGAAAAAAAAACAAACAAAATTGTTATTTAAAAAAAAAAATAATGGTATAATTCGGTTCGATGATTATTTTTAATTATTTTTTTTTTTCACGTACAACATTACATTATTAAAAATTATAGCAAAACAGTTGGTTTTTTGTAATTATTTTATTACAGATATATACGTATATTATGTACAGAATTGATCATTCCTAATGATCATCAAAGTGTAAAGAAAAAAAATAAATATGTATATTTATTGAATTTGTATTAGATATTTCTTATATTTAATTGTTCCTTATATAATTGTTATCAAATCTGAATAGATAATTAATATAGTCTACGTTTTATTTACAGACTGTTTGTATTGTGATTATAAAGTCTTTTTAAAGACTATTTTAAGATTTAAGATATGGGATTGTTTAACAAAATTCTGGGGTAAGACGTAAACACTTTGAAATATTTTCTTTTAGTGTCTTAAATCATGTATGCAATAACTTTTCTAGTTGTTTACATATTCGAAAAATTTAGATAATTATTAATCTTTTTAATGGGAACTCTTCTGATTGAAATTTAATTTCAAAAGTTAAATTTTTACAATATAAGTCAATGATGGGACTCGGATATAATTAAGTATATAGTCAACTAACTATTTAATATATATATCTTTTTTTTTGATAAATTAAAGAATTTCTTATGGATAAATTCATTGGACCATAGTATAATATGTATGTATATGTATATAATAGTAAAATTTTATTCATTTACAGAAATTTAATAGAATTTCATAACATATATATAATATAAAATAAAATATATATCTCTGTATAATATGTCTTTATAAATACTTAAGGTTAAGTCTATATATAAATAAATGCTTAATACAAAAACATGGAATTGGATAAAATAATAATAATAATAATAATAATACGAATAGTAATAATAAGATAGAAAAACCTTTGTTATTCAGATAGGTGTACAATTTCACTATATTAAATTTATTGAAAGACATACACAAATTCTCTACTATAATAAATATACATAATGCACATAAATATCATGTACATTTCTATATAGAAAATTTAACTCAATAATTGGTTTTCTGCACAATCAAGCAAAATGTTTTAAGCAATATATTTATTGCAATATACCACTGTATATATAGAGTTATATATAGATGATAATAATAAAAGTTATATAACTTTTTGTATTTTGTTCAAAAAATTCTAAATAAGAATTTATTTGCATTGCAATTTATTGATTTAATGGTTAAATAAAATTGGGAAAAAGAGGAAAACAAAAAATGAAATTTTTATTTTTAATTAAACCGCATTTGATATGGTAAATGTGAAAAAAAACATTGTAGAATGATTTTATTTCTTTTTTCATTTACCGATTATATTTTAATTTTCCCTATTTTAACAATCTGTGGGATTTGCCCGAATTTATAAAAAAGAATTGATTATTTAACCATAACGAACTATTATATAATATACGAAACTTGACGATATCAAAAAAAAAAAATTTAATAAAAGAATAACATACAGATGATAATCGATTCAATACCTATATAAAATTACTCATACAACAAAAAGGTTTTGTATATTTTATTCACATATATAGATTTGGCATTGATATAATAGATAAATCGTATTATATTACCTTATATATATATATATAATAAATATTGAAATTTAGTACTTCAGTCCAAGGAAAGGGTGTGGTAGTTTATAATACATATAATTATATATATAAAAGTATATTTACATGTTAAGAATAAATATATATATTAATAATAGTTCTTCTTAAAAGGTATATACGCATTTATTAACTTTATATATACAATTTATTATCTCTACACCTATCACATTATTCATATATAAATATATGGATATGAGTTTTCCGTATTCAGATGTTATGAGATAAAATAATAAATAAAAGAAAATGGAAAAGAAAAGTTTATTCATTAAAGTATATTAAATTGTTTGTATGTATATTTATTAGAAATAAAAAAACAGAAAATTAGTATCTCACAACGATATTTAGGTCAATATCATAAAGTATACACACACACACACAAAATTCTATTGTAATTAAAGTAAATTAAAATATTGATAGAAAAATCTATAATAATAATAATTTCATATCATATAGATATGGAAATAAAATAAAAACAATATTTTCAATATATACATAGAACGTTTACAAAATTGATTATTATATTTTTTTTTATTTACAGATATATTAAAATGAAAATTTTTCAGAAAATTGTCTTATATATATAGGAATAAATTTCCCTTGAATATTTAATAACAACGTTATTTATATTTTTTAATGGGATTTTTTTTTTCTACCCCAAATTTTCTTTTATTGTACCCCTCGTTCTTATATACAATATTTGATATTTCAATAAACAATAAATAAATTGTGAAAATTCTTATTTTATACTGTCAATTTTGTTTTTTTTTTATTAATAATATCTGCTTACTATCACATAAAGATTTATTTTTACTATTACGTTTATTATATATGCGGGGTGACACAATTTGTTCTTATTAAATATAATTTATTATGATTATTATTGGTATATAGACAGACGCTATATAGACAGGTATTGAGAGAGTAATATATAATAAGTATAAATATAGACATTTATTGAATGATGCGGTTTTATAAAAGAAAAAAAAACGATAACTTTTTATTAAAATCTATGTGTAAAATACGATATAAATATCAATGTACATATTTCGAATAGATTTTTTTTTATTAAAAAAAAAACTATATTTATTAATATACCAATGATAATTAAAAAAACATTGTTAGATAATTTGTAAAGAAAAAATATTTGTTTATCTTTTAAATAGTACAAAATATTTATAAAAAAAAAATAAAAAAAAAACGAACAAAAAATAAGTTCATCTGTATAATAATTTGATAAATAAACAAAATAAAAACAAAAACAAACGACAACCGTTTATTTTTTGTTTTAATTTAATTTAATGATAATATAAAAAATAATAAGAATATTTTTGTATTTTTGGTTTTTTATTTCTGTGGATAATATTGTTACATATTTCATTTGTATATATACAGATATTATTTACATCATACACAATAAATGTATAAATATATACAATAGAAAAAAAAATTATTATAGGTCAATGTGCTTGTTAAATCCACTTTGATTTTGTTTGCAAAATATTTCATATTCATATACATATATTTTTTTCCATTTCACATATTTTTTTTCCTTATATCCAAAAACAATCGATATTTTTCTATTTAATTTTCGATTATGGATGAAACATTTTTCATTATTTCCAATATTTTATATACATATAGATTATATATGGTATATATATAATATTGATAATATATATATAATGATGTGTATATAAAAAATATATATGTATAAGCGGTCGTGTATATATATGTTTCCGTTTTGAAATGTATAAAGAAAAAATTTGTTCAAAAATGTATATATATATATACATTTGTATATATATAAATGTATTTGAAAGTTATAGAAAATATTTTATATATATATATATATATATATATATATATATATATAGGAAAATGCTATTATATATTTTTTTCAATATTATCAAAGATATGACAAATATTCACAGTTCCATACATATATAGATATAGATATATCGTTTGCATCGTATATATTATGTATATATGTAAATTAGAAAAATATGCAGTATATACCTTTTTCCGAACAATTTCAATATTTTTCAATCTCACAGTTTTCAATTCAATATTGAAATTTCAAATCATTGGCACAACTCAAGCGTAAATCTTTTAATAATTAAAGAAATCTTTTAATTAATAGTTTCTTTCTAAAGACTCATCCAACTAAAGTGTAACTATAGGACAATAGTTTGAAAAATATGAGTTCTTTTTTCTTGTTGCTTTTAATTTTAAGTTTTTTTCTCTCTCATATATGTTTGCTTTTTTTTCAAAACTTCACATATCAATCCACCTATTATTAAAGTTTGGGCACTCAAAATCATTTAAATGGTTTATCGCCTAATTAAATGATATCGTTATGGGCTCAAGGCAATAGAATTCCCATGTTTTGCGGGCACTAAACCGATTCTATCGTAGTAACGAACTAAAAAAAACGTTGAAATTGCATAAAAAACATTGTATAGAAATTGAACGGAAAATGGTATAAATATATATGTATATTAAAAAATCTTTAGAAAAAAAAAACAGATAATACTGCTAAGATGATAAGAATGTGATATTTATAAAAAAAAAAAGGATGTAAAAAAAGAGTTTTCATATATATCTGATATTATAAAGTCTTTTCATATATATTTCCCATTGAGTTTTTTTTTCTTAACAAAAAAAAAAAAAAAAAAAAAAGAAAAGAATATACAATAAGCAAACATAATAATATTTTTTCTTCTTTTTTGCTCGATAATAATTGGATGAATTATATAGTATATTTTATATGTAGTATAAATACACAAAATAAAAATAATATTAAATGTAAAATTTGTTTAAGATTTTATTTAAAAAAAATATAGATTATTAAAAATTATCTTGAAATTTAAATAATATATGCGCGTGTGGATCTGTAAATCGATGACATTAAGACATTTTATATTTATCCGTATATTGGTAACGATAATTAAATGATTATTGGCTGTAATATTAAATATATTAAAATATATCATTATATCATTAAAATTTTATTTTACCGACCGGTTAATATGTTTATAAATTAATTTTTCATAATATCTGCGTATGCGGTCATGATCATTTGTTAGCGATTTTGCAATCAACTCTTAATATCATGTATTTATGATTGTAACATTAATTAGCATTTCGCATATAACTATATTCAAAGTTAATGACACCTCACATATTTTATTAATTTTGTGAGTGATTGTCATGGTCAATTGTGTAATGTTCAATTATACAAAATATAATTTAATTGTATATAATTAAAAATATCTAATACTATGATGGTATGATAATAATGAAAAAAAAAAAAATATAGTCTCTTGATATGATCTCTATATAAATTCAAAAAGTTTTGTAAAATTCATTTTCCCAAATGAGATGATTTGCATTTCCGTATATACATATTTAAATTTCAAATATTGCAATGTTTATTTATAAGGATTAAAAAAGGTCCTTATGAAATTTCGAATTCTTTAATTTATTATTGACGCTGGTACACTTCCCAATGGAGTACAAAATTTCATAAATATACAAGTTAACTTTATTGTTCTTGTACGATTATACACAGATATAACAATAGAATAAAAAATGATGATAAAGGTATCTATGTACATATAGGATGTAGATAATTTGAATTCATATTACATTATATTTAGATGTAAAAGATATTATATGTATATCTATATATAGATACCACATAAAGTACATACCATAAAATGTTATTTATTTAAAATTATTTGTTCATGTATATGCATTAAAATTGCATATCTCTCTATATATATATACATATATAGTATATAATAAATATTCTATTAGAATTTATAATTATATTAAATCCTTTTTTTTTCTTTTTTATGTTGTACACATAACATGCATGATATTTAGTAATATTTTCTACAAATACACATAACATATTTTCTAATAAATATAAATGGAAAAATAATTGCGTTAACAGCAAACACATAAATATATAACACACACGATAATTATATTGTATATTTATTATATATACATTCATCATATATAGATTAATACCTGTGTATTCGAATATATGCATATAGAACGTTGTTCTATACCTATCGGTATATATATAGATAGAAATAAATATATTTATGAATGTTCAACATTGGGCGTGTGGGTATTGAATTTATAGGGGAAAAAATATAATATATAAAGTTTAAAAGGTATACTTTTTTTCTGTATTTATGTATTATAATAACCAAGCAGTATTTATGAACTCTATTTTTTACCATCACTCTGATGCGCACAATATATATACCAAAATGCTAAAACTATAATGCTATACTATATATATATATATATAGATATATATTTGGAACGTCCTAGCTCCTATTTATTTATATAAATATAGTAATAATTCAACAATTCAATGGGTAGAAAATTGACCTCATATATTCTTAAAACAAATACCATATATATCTACTTTATATATGGCATTTGTATTTTTATAGATGTATACATATGATAACATTTGCATTATATACGACTATGTACAAATAAGAACATTTCAATTTTCTCAATATTAGAAATGTAAAAAGGGATATAAAATACTGATAAAATTCTATGTTTTCCATTTTTTTTTTCTAGAAAAATAATTTTAAATATAGATAGAAAAGATGGTTGAATGGAAAAACAATAAATTTTATCGGATGCGTAAAACTATTTATAAATAAGTTAAAGAAGAGTTGGAAAGTCTTTATCGGAATAAACAATATATAATTTTTATTAGTTTTTTTTTTTGGAATTGGACAAAGGCGGCTCGTGATTAAAATTTCAAACTGTATAATTTTTCATATTTATTTTTACAGTCTGTCAAAAATGAGACTATATCTTTTGGACCAATAGGACGATTTTTAAATTTTTTCTTATATCAAATATCAGAAATAGAGTAAGTTTTCAAATGCCATCGCAAAAATCAGAAATTTAAGAAAACCCAGGGCTGTAATTCAAAATTTGGAAAAATTGATTTTCGCGAAAATTTAGTATTTGGTGCTTCTCTAGATCGGTTCCCACACACAAGAGCTAATTATAGATGTGGCTTTTGAAATGTCACCCCGTTTTGACAATATTGACGATATTCTTTTACGGACTTTCGCTGGCAATTGATAATGTTTTTTTAGTTAGTATATAATGATTGACATTTTGATTATATATTTTTTTTTTTTAAACAAAATCATATATAATATTTAATATTATTGAAAACTTATGTAATGACATTTATATTTGATGATGATTTATTAACATACTGTGTATATATAAGGAAATTGATGGTATATAAAATAAATATTTGTATTTAATCAATTATACTTGCGAGAACTATATAGTAAATATTTTTTTTAACAAATACAAGTACAAATATTACATATTACTTTTATATAAAATTATAAATTAAATAAATAATATTTAAAAAATGTATTCTTTTTTTTTTTAAACCAATATGAATATTTCTTGTAAATTGTAATTGTCATTTGAATTCCAAATAGATTAAAGAAAAGTCTTTGATGATATTTAAATAATTTTTTTTTTCAAAATCTGCTTCATTTTTACAATATATTTAATAACAAAAAATGTCTGTATATACTTTCATGCAAAAATGTATGCACAAATATTACATCATATTCAAAATAGATTTTGTGCTAATTATCTATATATAAAACAAAACAAATGTATATCTATGTATATTTATAGGATAGGAATAGATGCAAAATCAGAACAAAAATTTATTTTTGTAAATATAAGCAAAAACATTTATAATACACAAAACCCAAAACCAAAAAAAAACATAAAAAACTATATAGAAAAAATGAAAATTAAATAATGCAATTTGATTTTAATTTTTGGCATCGTTTGCCATTCAATTCACAAATAATATAAACGAACCACAAAAAAAAACATGTGTTATATATATAGAAATTTTCAACGATCGCGTTAAACAAAAATAAGTTCATGTGAGATTTTAAATTATCGTCAGATATTATTATTGTATATTTATTATTTGTTGATGATTATATATTTTATGTACACAAAATAAAATGTATATAAAAAAAAATTCTTTTTTAACAAAAAAAAAACTGTAATATGAATAAAATAATATCATCTAAATAAATCACGAATTAAGTAAACAAATTTTTTTTTTCTTTTAAAAAATATTATTAATAGAATATTTTTTTTTTAAAAATTCCATTATGCAAAGTTTTTGTATGCTAATTTTTTTAAATATTTATTATTTAATTTTTTTTTTTTTGTATTTAATATTATTGTTAGCGATAATATATATAATGCAGAATACAAAATTTGAATATATGGAAAATATGAAATAAATAAACAAATTTGTGTGTACCTCTATAAATATAATAATAATAATTGTAAAAAATTTGTTGAAAGTTTTAATTTTTTTTTATGTATATTGTATATATAAAAGTTATGAATGTTTTTTTGTTCTACGAAAAGAAACTCTATATTATAAATTGTTTAATAGTTTTTGTTTCAATTATTGTTGAGATTTATAGCAAACAATAATAATTTTTGTTAAAAAAAATTATTAAACTACTATATTATTAATTATTGATCCATCGATCGACTATATTATGGCAAAAATAAAAAAAAATTTATTATACAAAAAAGGAAATAATAAATTAGGTCAATTTTGTTATTTATTATATTATAGTTTTGGAGTTTTTTCTATGAAAAATGACTTTAATTTATTTTGTATGAAATATAAAAACATGTTTTGAATATAACAATCATATAAATTGATGTCAAATTTTTAAATAAATTTTAAATAACTTTATTTAATTCTTTGACGATTATTTGTACAATTTCTTATCGCTGAAAGGTTTTTTTTGTTAATAAAACAATGAACAAAACAAATTTTAAAATAATTTTCCCATTTTTTTTTTGATGTATTATGAAATGGATGTATCCTAAAATTGTTTATTTAAAAATGTATATAATAATAATTTACCTTTTGTGCGGTTGAAAAATAGTAAAATGATTATACATGTATCAATGGGATGGGGATATGGGATTCAAGAATAATAACTTCATTTAAATTTGTCTATGTACATATATAGAAAAATTCCCTTTAGTTTAATAATTTCAATATATTTGACCTTTTTTCTTTTATTTTATTTATCGCTATCGTTTTCTATATATATATACACAAATAATATATTCAATATATATTTATACGATTGAACATAAAAAATAGATAGATCTATGTATACCAAAAATAAATTTTTTGTTAAAAATATAAGTTTTTTTTTACATCAATTTCCTATATCAAATATGCGGTATATCATTTACAATGCGTGTGCACTGTGCATATATGGTATATATAAAACAACACAAACCAATAAATTCAATATGTAGTTAAAAGAACGTATATATTTTATGTTTTGTATAAATATTTCATGTAAATATACAGAAACATCTATATATATCTATATTTGTATGTATATGCATATAATGAAACATCGCAACATTTAACCCTTACATAAGATATATCACATTTCAACAGTTTCTAAATGATTCACTTAATACATTATCTATTCATCCCTATATGCATATGTATATATATTATAAGTAAGTGTACATATATTTTATGTTATATATATCAAAACATATTCCTACAGCATTATTTTGGTTCATTGACCGGAAAAAAAAGGTTTTCTTGATTCTCTGATAATAGCCGCAGTTCAGTATGTATATTGTATACATATATATTTGAAGATAAGTAATTCATTTAATATTTGAACACTCCATACGCATCGACTTTATACATAAATAAATATGGTATTCGATCATTTTGAACATGATAATTTTTGTCTATATACACACAGAGATAAATGTAAATATAAAACGAAATTAAATTTTGTCTATTCCATATAATATAACAATTTTGTTTGTTATCTCCCATTATATATACAATGCGAGAAAAAATCCTAATGTATATATATATATATATATATATATATATATATGTTGAATTCAAGTATATACTACATAATATAGATATAAACAAATGGCATAATTAAATGCAATTGTCGACTATTGAAAATTAATTGAATTGTATAATGTATATATATATATATATTTGGTTGCGGATATCAATGTTTTACATTCATTATACTATATATACAAATATCCTTTTATATATCCTTTATTGATATATATATATATTCAGTGAAAATATATATTAGGGAAATTCATTGATAATATATACATATATGCGCATATTGATGGGAAATTCATTAATTAAAAGTTAAGTTTCCTTTATATTTGTTCTCGAAATTAATTATATATGCCTATTATGAATATTTTTATATATACATTTAAATGTTAATAAATTCTCTATAGGCAATGGCTCTGTGGTGTAGTTGATAAAAACGAAAACCTAAAATGCTTACACAGTTTTAGAGTCGTTGGTTCGATCCTATATTTTTAAGACATAAAACATGTTTTGTTTTCCTCGGTCATTTTCGGAATTTTCACACAGAGTTGCATATTTTCCGATTACCGGCACCGTAAAACCAACAAATTAAGAAACCAATAACAGAATGCTGTTGTCGGACGTTAAAACAAATTGTGGGTTGTAAAGCGAAACATTTTTTTTATACGCAAAATTATATAGAATTAATGAAGTTTTTTATTATTTTTGTTTTTACAAAAATGTTATAAAAGAAATTTGTATTGCTCGTTCATTGATTAATCAATGGTTATATTCGTAGGTTTAAATGATACCTTAAACGAATATGCCTGGAAGTGAATTTTCTTCATTGTATATTGCAAAGTAGAAAAATGTTTAATTTAAAATGCCTTACAGTATGTGTTAATGTGTAATTGGAAAAATGTGTAATAATATTAATGGGTTATAAAAAAACGCAAAATTATATATTTTTTTTTATCCTGAAAACTATAAATGTATAAATAAGAACATTTATTGATGATAAGTATTATGACAAAATATAAAAATATATTTATTTGTAATTAAACGGAAATATACCCAAAAGGGATATAGAAATCTGCAATTGCTGCAATATAATTTATTTTAAAATAAATCTATATATCATATCGGTTTGGTTTTTTTTTGTGAATTACATATAAAAGTTTTTTTCTTCTTCATGCAATGCAGTTAAAATTCAATATCTATTCATAAAAAAAATAAAAATACATTTAACCCTTACTCAAGTATACAAATTTTATGTATTGGAAAGCGTCATTTGGGATTTTTTGGCCAAACCGCAATGTGAAACCTTCTGATTTATGAACTACTGAAATATTAAATGTGCTCTAAATACAAAAATGAAATTTGGACACCCAGAGCGGAAATACAATATATTTAAATGATATATTAAATTATTTATTTGTGAAACACTTTTGTTATTTCCACAAAAATACTATACATTTAAAAATAATATAAAATACATACAAAGCGATTTAATTAGATAATTTTTAATGAAGTTAAACATAACAATACATAACAATACAACGCAAAACTAATCTCATAAGGTTAAAAAGAAAAAAAAAACACTTTCTGTATTAAACTATATGGTAATTATTTCAGATTGTATAATACACGCGTTAAAAGTGTTAAATATATATTATTTATATTTATTACAAAAACATTTTCTATTCAATTTACACAAAAATATTTTTGTCTTTTTTATTTTATACAAAAATAATATCACAACATGAAACTTTTATTTATAGTTATATATACAATATTTATTCATGCATTTTCTGTATATATAAATATTATTATATTTATTCATTGTTTACTTTTTAAAATTTCTTTCCTGACAATATATTATTCCTTTTATTTCCTTTAAAGATTATATATGTATGTATATATATATTATGGCATATTGCCAAAAATATTTCCACACACGAATTATATACATATAATATTTATATATACATATATATGTAGAATAGAAATATGCAAAAGATCATAAAAATGCCATATAGACAACGCAGTTATATCTTATGTATATCAATATGTATAACATCGAGACATAATAAAGATATAGCATCGCGAAGAGAGCTTTGATGAAAACTTAATACCCCAAAACTATATAATATGTTTTATTTTACATATATATATGTACATATATAGAAAATGTTGAATTTTACAACAAAATTACTATATGACATTTTTATTTCTATATTTATAATATATACCATTGTAAACATACATGTATAGTAAATTTCTATATAATCAGTCTATAGAGAAATGAAAACTCGACGAAATTTTCAATGAGTTTCACAAATTTTCTTTATACAAAGTATTTATTTATATATATACAGAAGATATTTTTGCTAATACAATAGAATTTTTATGTAAATTTGTTGAACATTTGTCTTATTTATAATATATAAGAGAATGTATAAGAAAAAAAAAATAGAACTAAAATTTCAATATTTCTATACAGAGACAAAATGTATTTATAAAAAATTGTATAGATGAATGAAGTATACATATATAGACGGTAAAAGTAGTTATAAATTTATATTTCATTTTTACTATTCTTCTAAAATTCCTTGTCTGAAACAAAATGATAATAATAATAATAATAATAATAATAAAGAAAGGACAATATAAGAATAATAAAAAGTTATCAAGTACATAATTTCAAGTTACTTTCAAAATTGCATTCACTCACATATATATTTATTTATCATTTTTTTTTCTTTCATATATTTTGTATAGATAAATTGATAAAATAAAAGAAACGAAAAATGAATAAAAAGAAGAAAAAAACCACCCCAATTCATATATAAAAATATATTTTTATGTAAAAATTTTATGATCATTTTCTACAGGGAACAAATAAAATTTTATAGATACATGGAGAAAATATCTTGGAAAATATATAAACTGGGTGTCGAATATAATAAATGCAATACTTTTTTCTCGAAAACAACGCTTCTTCTAAAACGCGTTGTCTCAGAATAACGTTTAGAAAGTTTGACGGGAAAGTGTTATAGCGATCGTTGTTGAACTTGAAATCCAGGGAACAAAAAGTGGTTGTTTTAGCTCTGTAGTAAGATAATATTCTCAAAAATACGGTGTCCTATTAAACTAAAAATGTCAATTTGGTCCTAAAACTTCTTAACCAAAGAATTTCCAGTTTCACAATGATTGTCATTACACATCCACCAGAGAGCTTTATATATTTGATTCTATTCTTCAATTTCAATTTCTTCTAAAATGCTTTGTTTTGGAGAAAAAAGACCTTAATTTTTTATATTGGACACCCGTTATACATAAAAAATAATGTATTTCACCTCTCAAATTGTATCTATATATATATTTGGATAAATTTAGGAAAATTCGCAAGTGTAAAGTATATAAAATTATAAATATTATATATATGGTAATTTTTTGTGAAGGAAAAATTTCATTTTTTATTGATGACATATTTTTATAGACTATATAAAGTGTATGCACCTATATGTTGTAGATAATTATGGTTTATATATCATATAATACATGAGGATCTATTATGGCACATTCAGATCATGCATGGTATTACGTTATTTATACCGCTTTTTCCCTGATTAAATGCTGTTATAAACGCGTAATGGTGATAATGACCACAA
The DNA here is from genome assembly GCA_958336335.1 of Dilophus febrilis. Lineage (NCBI taxonomy): Eukaryota > Metazoa > Arthropoda > Insecta > Diptera > Bibionidae > Dilophus > Dilophus febrilis. Next base: position 29,008,124 of record OY284471.1, on the reverse strand, counting down.
AGTCAGTTTTCATTTTTGAATTTTATCAGGGCATTTATTTATGAATATATAGTTAAAATATACCAATAATAAATTAACTTATTGTTAGTTTTATTTGCATATATAATTAACACTCTAAATATATAATAAAATATTTAACGTACAAGTATATATAAATAATTATATTCTATAAATACAATACAATTTGCTGATTTGAAATATAAATGTTTTATTATATTTGGAAAATTTCGAAAAGGATAACAAATTAGTTTTCATATGTGTGTATATAGGATTATTGTTATTTTGGTCTATTATATCATATATATATACTAAAAATTTAATTTATATGTACGATTGTATATTTGATATATATTTTAATACGTTATTACATTTTTTGAACCTAAAACTAAACAACCCTCTTCATATATCAGTATATATATGCATACCGACATATGCATGTGAAATTCTTTGACTTGTAATAAATATAAATTAATTTATATATACAATTATACATACATATGAAAAGAAAATATATTATGAAATTATATATGGAATAGAATTTATGCTGATTATATGTTGATATATCATGTAATATATCTATGGTTATTTATGGCACTTCCCGGTAAACTATGCGTGACGTACCGTTAGAAAACGACACAAACATTTTTCTTCTATCTCGAATTTTGTGGATATTTAACAAAATTTTCGCATTTTTAACATTATTGAAAAACGTATAACTATATATTTAAAGATTACCAAAGGGGCTATTTGATAACGATTTTCAACGTAATTTACAGTTCTCTGTATTTATCGATAACCAACCCAGGACAGATAGTCAGCGATATATAACTATAGTTTTTTTATAAAAATGAATATTTTTTCTTTAAATTTCTATATGAACGACAGTTATTACCTTATAGTTAATTAAATATAAAGTAAATTCGTTAACGATATCGTTAGATATTATGCTATCGTTCGATCAATACCAAAAACTTTACGAAATACACGATGTCCTGATATAAATTTTTCGTTATCGTTTAGTTTATCGGGATATTATATTTATAACTAATAATTGTATTTAATATATTTTTATATATATGTTGTTATTCTTCTTTTTTCCTTTTTGGGTTTCAAAAAACCAAATAAAGTATATATAAATGATAAATGATAATTATTTTAATAATTAAGTTTTATACAAAAAAAAATAAAATCTTATATTTGCCGCATTAAATAAAAAATAAACCTCCCGTATATATTGAATATAATCAATTTTCCATTAAGTATATTTATAAGAACTATGTAAAATCGTATATGTGTGTATTATTAGAATTTTAAAGTTTTTTTTTTTTTTGTACTTATAATGTTCAACTAAACGATGTATGTTATATAGACATTTTATGGTGCAAAAAACTATGTGGTGTTAAAGGTGCAAAGATAATTAAAACCTTAAAACTAAATTTATTATTATTTATATGGTATATATGATATAAATAAAATATAATGATAATGCTTCGAAATTGAAAATGAAATGTATATGTATGCATTTTTCCATGATTTATAAATCAAAAATACAAAAACATTTCCCTTATTTAAACTTTTTGTTCGAATTTCTATATAATGCATCGTATCGTTTCCTTTTTTTTGGTATAAAATCGTATAGATAATTAGTTTTTCTACATATATCATTTTCAAATTATTTTGTCTCTATATTTTTCATTTGAACAAATATTTTTTCAAAATGTCTTATTATCTATGATAAAAACTATATAATAATCTATTTGAAAGGTATAATAATAATATTTTTTACTATATAGGATAATTTATGAGCATTATCAGCCGAAATATAAGTAATATAATGAGCAATAAATTATTATTGCATAATGTATATTGTATACAAATAAAATTTCAAAAGATTCTCAAAAGAGTTTGTGATTTTTTTTGTTATTTTTAAGGAAGTTAAGAATTGAATATGAAAATATTATATTTATATATAAAATTACAATTGTGATAATGAAAATGAATTTATTCATATGATATATGTCAAATTCATATATAACAAATCAAATATGATTTGACAATGAAAAAATTGTTTATTAATGTCTATTAATTACCTACATCTTAATTTTTTGTATTTATTTAAACCAGTTCTTCGACATGTCAATTATTTAATTTAAATGTATATAATTAAATTCATTTTCAATTGTATTTATATATATACAAAATGACATATTAATCTATATATTTTTTATAGCTATAGTTATATCGCCATCTATGTATATAAATAAAGTACAAAAAAATAATAAAATTTATACTTTCACGAATTATGTATATATTAATTTTTTTTTTTATGTAAATTGCATATTACACGTAATTTTCGACTAGACTCTGAATGAATAAATAAATAATAATGTAATGTGTATAATGAAAAAAACAAAACAAAACTACCGAACTGCATGCATAAAATAACTTTCTAATTATTTTTATTTCATTAAAAAGAGGTCGTAATTTTTTCAAAAAAAAACCAATGAATATGTATAACATAGCTGCGGTATACCAAATTTAAATATCAAACTGTTATACAGAGCAATATACATAGTATTACTCTTGTATATATAGTAAGTATATTTAGTTTTTTTTTTTTGGTGAATCATGAAATGTTTTCAAACACTATATATCGAAAATTTAATCACACCCACAGGAACAAAAATAAAATAAATAAAACTACTGAATGGATTTTGTTTTCATTCCATTAAATATTTACCATTGACTAACCACATCTAACATATGTGTTCCTATGCGAAATTCTTTGTCCATTATATTATCAATAAATTTCATGATTTCGTAGAATCATTAGGTTAATATGATAATAATAATAATGATAAAAATAAAAACTATTTTCGTTAACGATTTGTTTCTTTTAATATTTCAAAGGAATAAGGAACTATTCTTACAATTCTCCTCTTGTATCATCCTTTAATGATACCATCTCATGGTATAGGATGGTTTATAATCCAATCTCTTTATATCTTGAAATTTCAGTCAATATTTATTTTCCATGGGTGTGATTAAATTTTTTCATATACTGTATGTAGTATATTTGATTATAAAAGTAATTTAATATATAAAGTTTATATATAATAATCACACACTTTTAGATTTATCACTTGAAATATATATAATTAAAGTTTATTTTAATGTAATAAAATTAAAATACATATACTTTTATTTAAATTACCTCTTTATAATGTATATATATTATATATATATATATATTTATAAAAATAAGAATAGAAGTATTACAAAAATTGTATATATATATATATATATATATAGAGGTATAAAAATGATCGTCGTGTGTTTTCTGAAAGAATTGTGCAAGAAAAATGATTATAATCAAAATATTCAGCAAAAAAGATTATAATAAATTAATAATAAATTTAATCTAAAAGTTACATGCAGATATTTTTTTGAAAACGTGTCTTCAGTTCAAAAAGAAAACATTTGAATGATTTATTACCACATTTTTACATCCCCATAAATATATCAAATATATACATGAAAATTAGTTTTTCCTTTTTCCCATATTATATATAGATAGTCAAATTATTCACAATTTTAAATATTGCAAACGTTCGATATTTTATTATTTTGTGTGTGTGTGTTTTGGTATTGAAATTTTATCTCTTTTTAAAGTCATTTTTTAATCCAATATATTGTAACAATAAATAATTTATGAAATAAAATAAAACCACTTTAACATTTAGGAATGTTATATATAATAAAATATGCTTTTACTTTAAAATATTTTAAATTTTATAATACGGATGGTATCTTTTCATATATATTAGTGTAGTATATATACCATTCATTTATTCATTTATAGAATGTTAAAAAATTTATTTAATTTTATTTCAAAATACTGCAACAGAGTGTACATACTATAATAAATGAATGAATGGATTTTAATTTTTGCTCGTTACTCCGGCAGAATCGGTTTATCGACGATAAAACATTGGAAACAAAGCGGTTTTTAAGAAGAAATTGTCATAACAAATATGTAAAGCTCACTGGGAGCCGTGTAATGGAAATGTAATGGTTTTCAATTTCAATTTTTATAATTAAATTAGCTATTCAAAAAAGAACATAACCGGGGACAAAAAGTGTTTATTTTTGAGCTTTTTAGTCTGATAATGTTTTCAAAAATCAACCGTCCTATTAAAAAAAAAGTTAATTTGGTCCTTTAGTCGTTAACCAAAGGATTTCAAGTTCCACACTGATTGTTACTGCTCCCGCACAGAGCTTTACATATTTGATTCTATGACAATTTCCTCAAAAACGCTTTGTTTTTTGAAAAAAAGTCTTGCATTTGTTATATTGGACACCCAGTATATAAAACTATATATATATATTTAGATACAAAAAAATGTTACATGTTGTATAAGATCCTTTTACTATTTTATGTTCAGTATATATATATTTTTTTTGCTGATACCAACATCAATATACATATATATAAGAAAGAGTATAAATATATAAGATGAAAATGTTAAAATGAAAACATCTAAATTTAAGAGTTGTTTTATTTTATTATTTTTTTTTTGTATGTTAAAGTGAACAATTTAAAATGTTAAGTTTTTTTTCATATTTAACATTTGTAATTCAAAGTATTGTATACAGAGATAAGAAAACTCAATTTGTATCAATTTTTTTTTATATAATTTTTTTTATATATAATATATGATATTAAATAAATCTACATATACTCAAATGAATTCATATCATACGTATTTATAAAGTTATATAGAGGTATGTTAAGTAAATCATTGTATTTTGGTATAGTTATTTTTAATTTCATTTTTGTTTGCTTAAACACTTCATCAATAATAAATATAATTACTTGTTTGCATTTATCAATATGTATATATGCTTTTTTAACATTACTATTTATTTATTTACAATTAGTGCGTTGTTATTATTAAAAGATTAAATAAATAGGCAAAAAAAAAACAATTTAATGTGAATGTACATTAAAAAAAAAATAATAAGATTTTATATACACTTTATTGACAACATTCTTATATAATTTTACTATATTTATTTATTTTACAATTTTAATCGTCAAATTTATCATCAAATATACTATATATACAATAATAATTTAAATATATATATATTTATTTAAATAAATTGATGGATAGTGAGATTTATTTTGAAAATTTTTAATTAGGTGAAGTGCATCTTTTTATTTTTATAATAAGAGTCGTCATTCATTGAATTATTATTTTTATTTTCTCAAAATTCGCACAACTTTTTTTGTTTTCTAATTTTTTTTATTTTAATATATTTAAAAATAAATTTTATATTCATTTGTCATAAGAGATTCATTTCAGTGGTTATTTAATCAATCCTCCGTTGTGGGAAAGTGTTTTTATCCTTCGTTGCGTGTAATGGCCCGGCCAGACCACCTATTCAAAACGTTGTTTTAGATGAAAGATAGTGTGTGTTAAATCGCTTCAGGTCATAAAAAGTGATGGTATATTGTTGCCTTTTTTTGGATAAGATGACGGAAACAAAGATGAACAAATGCAAATGTCCACCGTAGGCCATTTCGCACAACGAAGCGTTAAAACATACATTCTATTAACCCAATAAACTTGTATATAGATTTGTTGTAAATCACAAAGATTGATAGAGATAATTTTAATTTTATATTTTATTAATGAAAAATCGAGTGATTTATTTAAAATCCTTGATGTTTTTGTTATATCATATATATATTGAATATCTATTTATATTTCTATTTAGTTTTTATAACCTCTTTAAAATGATATTATATATATAATATAAAGTTTTCTCTATTAAGTAAATATCATACATTGAAATAAGATATCATCACATAAAAACATTTATAAGAGAATTATTATACCTTATGCTTAGGGACATATGCGAACATCCGTATAAAATATATTGTCTATTCTATACAATATACGATAATATTATATTCAATTACAATAAATTTAAATGTAAATAGATATACTTTGTGTTATTATTATTATTAGTATTATAACCTTTATTTTTATATAGATAAAAATAAATTATGAACGTGTGGTCGTTATAAATTTAACAAAAGTATTATATACCTAAACCTAAATAAACATATAGGGGTTTCAAGAATAATGTTAAATGAGGTTGTTTTGTATATATACCATATATAAATCTTCTTTACTGTGATTTTGTAAAATTGGTAAAGTGTTTCAAAATAAACATATTTTTTTGTTAAATTTAACTTGTAATATAGGTTCATTTATTTAAAATTAAAACACGCACAAAAATTAATAACAACAAAAATAGCGTATTTTAAAACAACCCTGTCGTTATATGAATATATATATTTGTAATAGATAGGTATATTATTATTTAAACTAAAACTGTAAAAGCATAAGCTTTTTCTATATGTATATAAGTTCTATTCTATATTCCATTCAATATATTGTTTATTTTGAAAATCTATATTGTTGTTCTATATGTATATTCTTCTATACAAATATTTAGTATTAAAAGAAAAGAATTCAAAAAAAAACATAACACAAAACTTTTAATAAAATTAGGTTAAACAAAATGTAAAGTCTTTGTATGGATACAATGTACATTGAAGTTCAAAACAATTTCAAAACGTATTTATAATATATATATATATATATATTTATGATACCGATAAAAATTGAATACAAATATATATTATAAATGATACCTGCGACTGAATTATATTGTATATACATATAAAGCGTAAACTAACGCACGCATAAATATAAGCAATTGTTTATTGAATGCGAAATCCAAAATTATTTAGATATTAAGATAGATATACATTTTTAAAGTTATAATAAAGGCGATATATTAAATTAAATTATTGAAAATTTATTATGGAAAATATAACTGAATATATTTAGATTTGGATTAATTTCAAAATTAAATTTAAAAATAAAAATATGGGGGTTTGATTTGTTCATAAAAATTGATTACTTATTCAGAATATTCCTTAGAAAACTTTGCATAGAAAATTCATTAGGCGAACTTTTTAGCAAATAGATATAATTATATTTCAGTATGCAAAAAAAAAACGAAACTCATTTATGTTAAAAGAATTATGTTGTTTAAACTAAATGTGGTATTTTTGGTCAACATGGTTATATGATGAAATGGAATTTTATTTTCAATGTTTTATCTTTCAATATATAGTAAAATATTTTATTTTTTTATAAATGTGAGCTTTTTGTAGTACATCCTCTATAATAAATTAAAAAACAAGGATAATTATGTATATATATTTCACTTTGTATATGATCTATATACATATATAAAATAACGTATGGTTAGTTCAAAGTGGTTCATTCATTCATATCTATACGTCCATATATGATGCATTATAAATATGTACTGATCAGTGTATATGTATATAGCGACGGATATAGACGAAACCTTTTATATATGCATTTTTAATATAGATTGCTTATTCCATATATGTTATATAAAGGTTTATATAGAAAAATCTATTCAATTACGTAATGCGGGGATAAAATAATAATATCATTTTAAAAACTTTTGTGGTTTTCTTGTATACCTCTATTATATTGACATTCACCATATATTCATATAGAATTAATATGAATTTTACAGAATTTATACAATTTCCTTTCTATACATATATAATATTAATACTAATTTTGATAACCTTCATTGCCTATTAAATAATAATAATATTTGATTCAATATTAGATAAATACTATTTAAAAATCAACTCTAATTAAGAAATTCCTTTCTCTATATATACATTTCGATAAGTAGAAAATTAAAAATTAAAAATCGTGCGTTTATTATTTGTTATATATAGAAGAAAAAATGTCTATTACAAAAAAAATTTACTATTTATAAAATATTGTATTAATAATAATAATCGCACAGTTTTTTCGCCGTGGGTTATAAAACCATTTATTTATTTTTTTATATAGCAGAAATAGACATTCACTTATGTGATTATAAATATATATTTATAAAAATACAATGCAAAATCTCATAGATAGATAAATTTAAAGTTGATGGCAATGAAATTGAAAGTAAAAACAATATATGAAAAAAGAAGATGACATTTTCCTTTCCATATCTGTCCATGTGTATATATATGTATAATTATATACAATATATTATTCAATTTATTTTATAATAATATTACTATTGCTAGAAATAAATATTATTATTTTTTTTTTTACAATTTACAACAAAATATGTAGGCCAAAATAAAAAAAATAATATTATTTTTTAGTAATACAAATATCATATACTAATAAATTTATATATATACAATTTCAGTTAGTGAACGTTTTTGTTAATTATTTTTACTTATAATAAAAAAAATGCAATTGAATAAGAATTTATCGATTATAATTGTAAAGTAAAATTGTATTTATTGTAAATAACAAAAAAATAATTTATATATATAGAGTTTAAGCTATAGAGTAAAATAAATGAAAAAATGTCATGGCATATTTTTAACAAATATATTAAATAAATATACATATAGAGAAAATACGCCGACGAGTTTCAAATATATTTGAATTTGCTTTTTGTTATTTAAACTCAAAATTCATTTAACTTAAATGTTTTATAATCGAAAAAAAAACGAAATCCTATATTAGAATTTGTAAATTTAATTGAAAAGTAAAAAAGTTTATTTTTAGGAAATATTACAATTATATAATGAAATCTTTTATATACATATACAGCCGTTTGAACTAAAACTTTTTTTTTATTTATCTACAAAAGATTCATCACATTTCAATATTTGTATATGCAAAAAAAAATTTTTGTACAATCATTCATTTGTCAAAAATGTTTATAAACAAAAAAAAAACAAAATAATGGAAAGTAGAAAATATTCTGAAAATTGCTTACAGGCGCAATCAATTTTGTATGATACATACCAAAAAAAAAAAAAAAAAAAACACCATGGGTATACCTTTTAAGATCATTTATTCTAAATGTATGTATAGTGTGGTGTGGTATTCTATATATATACATATATATATGAATGATATATAAACTTCTTGTTCTATGGAATATTTACTATAATAAAAGAAACTTCAGGAAAAAAGTAATATAATAAATAAATATAGATGAAAGTTTACGCAAAGGGATATTCAAAAGTTATATATTCACGCATTCATAGAGGTTAAATTGTATATGTTTACGGAAGGATTTTAAGGATTTTGTTTGATATATATATTTACCGATTACTAAATAAAACTAAGAAAATAATCTGTTGTATATAATTATAAATTGTTGAGTTTCTTGATTTAAATATTTTTAATCATTTTTAAAATCATTTTTAAAAATAATTAATTTTTTTCAAACACAATTTTCCGGAAAATTAAATTTTTAAAAATTTTAATTTTTTGAATTACAGTCATAGTTTTTTTTTTCAATTTTCATTATCCGTGAATAATTTGAAAATTAAACTAATTTCTGGTATTTCATGGATGAAAATTGAAAAGTCGCGCCGCCCCATTGGTTAAAAGATATCGTCGATTTTCCACAAAAATTGTTCGTAAAATCTATTCCTTTTTTGATGTATTGTATAAAATGTTTGAATTGTCCACTTTTAAAGTATCGTAAAGTTCTTTGAATTTTCACGGAACTCGAATGGAAAATCGGCTATATTTTTTTAAACCAATAGGGCGATTTTCACAATTTCTTCTATGAAATATTAAGAGTTTTTAAATTACGAGAAGAAAAATGAAAAACCCGAAAGGTTGTAATTAAGAAAATAGAAAAGTCGATTTTCCGGAAAATTTAGTTCGGTGCACGACTATAAATATGTTTTTATAAATCAGCTAATTTTAGACATGTGCCGTTCAGAATATTCTATCTTCTTGGAAATTTCGTTAACAATTTCCAAAGCTCCGCCAATAATATGAAGAATTTCAATAACTTTTTAGAGAAAAAATATGTCGAAAAATTCTAAATAATAATAATTAGTCAACAGAAATATTTAAAACAAGTTGTATATTTTGTATACATAACATTTTTTAAAGTGAATGAATACATAAAAACGGTCGTAAAATTTTTAAAATTAATCTTTGTCGTTAAAAGATTATTGTGATACAAGAATATTTTAAATTTATAGTTTATTTTGTTCAATATGTGTCTATAAAATTGTTAAATATATTCACAAAATATAACAAAAATGACGAAATAATCGTGATATTCATTTCAAATAGTAACATTTAACGATTAATCGTAAATATTTAGAAATTATTCAAAATAGATAAAAATGTTTTAATACCGCAAATGATCTGATATTTATATTAAATATATAGGTTAAATAACATAATTTTTACCATTATTGTTACGACGGGTGTATATATAGTTATGTCTTCTTTAATTTCGTAATATCGTTATATTGGTTATATATAAAAAAGAAAAACTTCTCATTCGCAATTTGTTATACATGCATATATATTATTACATTTATGCTATACTAGACATTAATACAGATATATCTATATATATAGTATATAGGTAAAAGAAAAGGTAAGGTTCCAACACAATGAAGATTTATGGTTATTTTTTTTGGTGATAAACATATAGCAATTTATTTTTTGTTATATACAATTTATTATTATTATTATTATTATTATACGACTTGGTGGTGCCGTTGATAAAGCATCCAACCCAATTGCGGGTGGTCACGAGTTCAAATCCTAGCCGGAAAATTTTTTCTGTGCTTTTTATGATTTGAATTCATGAACTAAGTCACCATTTATTCATTGGGATCAAATTAATGAATATCTTTGGTATATTGTGTCGGACGCAGCCAAAGATTTACAAAGTCTACTACACACACATACTCGCAATTATATATGAAAGTATATAACAAATACTCATCATCATTATTAAAATTACATTAATAATTATAATATTAATGATTTCTAATTCCGGTAAAAGCCAAAGGCCCTAGCAGCCATAGTGCTTATTAAAAACTAATGTTGGCATTTTACATACATCATTAGTTGTTAAATAATAATAATAATAATAATATTATTATTATTATTATCATTTTGGTAATGGTATATATAAATATTTCGTTTATTTTTTGTATATCACATACACATTTTATAAATGTATTTTCATATATATAATAAAAAGGTAAATATAAAATTTATCAAATTTTGTATATTCACACAATACTTTATATGATAATATATAAGTAATTGTATTGTATATATAAATGTAATATATTATTATATTGCGTTAAAAGTCGATATAGAAAATTAAATTTATTTACCATATATATGGTATATAAAGTAAGTGTATTTATATTTATTTATTTACCTATAAAAAGATACGCAAAAATAAGAATTTATTATCGCACACATCAAATATCGATATATGGATAGACAAGAGATTCAATGTTGATTGAAGTGTGTAAAATATATTTTTTGATGTGTATATAGAAAACAGAGTAAATTATTAAATTGTCAATATTTGATATATACAAGTTATTGGATTAAAATTAATGGGTTAAAATGTGGTATTAATGCATATATATAGAAGAAAAAGCATTTATATTATATATAGCAAATCAATCAATTTTTATTAAAAATAAACATTGAGTGATTATGGACAATATTTATTTTATTACTTTAAATTTATTCGAATTAATAATAATATTTGAATTTATAAATTGTGTTAATTTAAATAAAAATATGAAAAATGTTTATGCAATAATTTCCGTGCACAAATTGAACGTTAATTAAGTAAAATAGAAACACGCAGCCTTCAATATATATAGTTCTAGGTTTTTTATTATTATTTGTTTTTTTTTGCATTGGTGCAATTAGCCTTATGGTCGTATGGAGAAAAATATATCACAATACGTAAAGTTCAAATTTGAAAATAACAGCACTCAAACGCACTACCTCAAAATGTTGCCAACATTTTTTTTTATGTTATAGGTTTTATCAGTTTCATCAACTATACACAACAAAGTCAGAATCGTTATACAAGTGAATGAATTTATGTTTAATTGAATAAAGATAAATAAGAATCAGCACAGAATAGATCTTATAAAACTTATGTTTTCAGTATATACAGCAAATTCATTATATGAATCAATTAATTTTTGATTATATTTTTAAGAGAATTCCAATTATTTATTCAATGCAAAAAACATGTATAGATTTTTTCAGAGAAAATATATAAAAATCCATAATGACTTTTCAACGAATTTTGTTTATTTTTATAATTTATTTTTAAATAAACAGTAATGAGAAAATATAAGTATATATAGTTTTTTTTTTGTTAATTAAAAACACCTTAAAAATTTATTGTATTTGTATAGTAAATAATTATATATTTATTTTACTTTTTTTTTTTAACAAATATAAACAAAATTAATTTTGTATATTGTTTATAAGCGCACATTAATAATGTTTATATATATGTATATTTGCATTATATATATACTGATTTTACATACGATGATTAATTTTTAATTATTTCACAGTATTGTGTAGATACACATTTTATTATACATCTAAATATACATTATATATATATAAATATTGATTTGTATTTATTTAAATATTTACATTGACGGACGATTGAATTATAATTCATTCTATCAATAAAAAAAACCTTATTCAATTAGAAATGTTGTAAAAGTAAAATTTCGCAGAGTGAAAAAAAGTTGATAAAATACCAAACTAATAAGAAGTGATAAAATGTTGAGGTTGTAAAACCAACATCAGAAGGATGTTGTCGCAAGCTAAAATAAATCAGTCGGTAAGTATGTTTGTTTTTGTTTTTAAAGTAAAATCATAAAATATGATAGGTACTACAAGAATTATTCATAGATTAAAAATTTGACTAAAAAATTAAACAAAAGCCATACAAAAGAAGTGAATGTGTTTTTTGTATTTAGCTGAACCCCGATTGTATATTTATATATTATATACAGATGTATAAATGTAAACTATCTACTATATATGTATGTATAAATATATGAATATGAAATTTTATTAATATTAAATCAATATTTATGGAAGCTATATTTATATACTAATATACATAATTATTAAATATAAATATTTTTATTTTATATATGTGTATATATTATCTCATTTTAAACATGTTGTTTTAATACTTTGTATATACAATATACTCATAATAATAATAATAATAATCATGATAATGATAATAATAATAGTTTATAAATATATTATATAACAAAATACATACATGCATTTAATACTTTATAGTTTATATATACGGTATAAAGGTATATAATCTATATGATATTTTCTTGAATATATTAAATATACGCTTCTTAAATATGCGCGCATATGAAACAGACCCCTTAGATTCTTAAACAAATTATCACATATAAATTTTAAAAGTATTCGAATATTATTTAAATAAATATTTATTTATTATATATTATATAGCTAAATATATAAATAGTAAAAATATTTAACTTTAATTCATAATCATAATATACATAATGTATATAGTAATGTGTGGTTTGTACAACATCATATAAAAATATTAAAAAAATACAATGCCATTGAAAATGATTTTATGAAGCTAATGCTGCAATTATACGAACATGAATTGAGATATTTTCTATAGATAAAAATCATTTGTGTTATATCGTTATATTTTATTCATTATTATAACATTTAAAAAGAAAAACATTTAATGGAAATAACCTTCACATTTATTAAATTCAATTGAAATAAAAACTGTTAAGATAATGTGAGGGGGGGGGGGGGGTTCAGGTTCTAAAATATGTGTAACATTTTATTATCAATCGATTTATCATAGTATGGTTATCATAGTAAATTTATGATTTAAAGTGATTATCTATGATAAAAAATTGTAATATAGTAATAAAAACAAAGTTAAAATAAACATATTAAATTAATAGTTATTGTGTTAGTTAAAATATTCACTACAAATAGTAAATCAAATTTAAATTTATAAGTTAAATAAAATATAAATTATCACTACTTAATATTGTATAGCAAAATTATAAATATAATTTAATTAACTATATATAACTACCCTAACAAGCCCATATAATAACAGACAAGTGAGATTTGCTGTATATTAGGGGGACATGGTTGTTTGAATGTTTGGACAGTAGACGATGAAACATACCATATATTCCAACAACGATGTTCCCCGAAAGTTTATATATATACGGACCGCGCTGGCGTTTCAGCCAGCTGTGGTTTGTGTATATATATTCCCGGGTATCCCATACGGGGGTACCCGCTCTACATCCAAAAATAACTGTAAATTTCTATCGTTAAATCTTACATAAGATAAAAATGGAAAAAATATAATAAGAAAAAACCAAATAAAAAAAATTATGGTTTTCCTAATATATTTGTTTCATTTTATCATATGTAAGTTTCAACGATAGAACAACGATTGGCTAGAGGCATTTGGTTCATATTTCGACGATATCTTTCAAAGAATATTTTATACAAACATTTTTTTTATTTAAATTAATTTGAAAAACAGAATGGAAATGGAAAATCTTAAGGAAACCATTAGGTTTATTTTAATTTTTCAACGTGAAAAAAATTTTCTAAATTTGAGAAAATCGATCGTATTGCAAAAACAATAATAATTGCGATCATTACATAAGATACGAGAAATAAAAATCTGTTTTAAAATAATTAGTGGCATATACACAGTTACATTAAATATATGTTTGATGCATTAATTTTCAGTCAGACAATTTGACGGCAATCATAAAAGGTATAGCCCGCAGATAAGAATGTGGAAACACACATGGTTTTATTCAATTTCTATTCTTCAGTATTTTGTGATTAAAGGATATATCAGAAATAATTAATTAAATGCGAATTCTAAAAAAATTTATCAATTATTCTTTTTTAAAAATTTATGTTCACGTTATCTTCGTTAATTCTATGTTTATATTCTTACATATAGTATAATATTTTTATATATATAAATCTAACACTATACATATATTTAATGATATGATATACATATATTCTAAGACTGTATTATATAGATATATACGATGCGCTGATATAGAAAATAATATGTAAAAGAAAAACTTTTAAATCAGAATTAATGAGGTGGTAAATTATATAAATATTATATGTAGTGTGGTGGTGGTACACTTTATAATAATATATTACCGTATATAATACATTTATATAATATATTTAATAATCATAATAATTACTTGGTAAAATTGTTAATTGTATATATACTTTATATAAATTCTCGTTAATCCTGAATGGATAAACGAAACTTTCATAAATATATATTATATAAATTGATAAATGTATATAAGAGTTTATTTACAAAATATACTGCATTCTAATTGATAAATTTATATATAGAAAAATTAATTAAATAAATAATTAAATCGAATTACAAATTCTAAAGTTTTTTGTTTTGTAATTATATATATAAAGAAATTCTTATATTGAAAATTTTATAGAAAATAAAAGAAAAAACATAGGATGTTTTTTTTTGTGCCAACAAAACCATTAAAAAAATTATCTTAATTATCTAATAATAACATAAAAAATACATTATTACTTTATGTTAATTATAGAAAATATACAGTACATATATAAAAAATAATGTCTACAAATTATTAATATCATTTTTGAAAATAATAAAATTAATATATAATTACATTCAAGATTTATGTACATTTCAAACATTTACGCATTATAGGCGGAGATAAACTTTTCTAAATTTTCTATTTCTATTTTTAATTACAACCGTGGGTTTTCTTAAATTTTCCTTTTTCTTCGTATAAGAAAAAAAATTTGAATCAATTCTTAGTATTTGATATGAGAATATTAGAAAATCGCCCATTTGGTTCAAAAGTCATAGCCAGTTTTCCATTAGAGTGAAAATTCAATGAAATTTGCGATATTGTAAAAGTGAACGACAAAATGACACAAACATTTTATACAATACATCAAAAAGGAACAAATTTTACGAACACTTTTTTGAAAATCCGCTAATCCTTTTGAACCAATCGGATGATTTTGAAATTTTCTTCTATGAAATATCAGAAATTGATTGAATTTTCAAAGTGTTCAAAATGAGGAAAATGGCAAAATTGGTGAAAAACTATTCAAAATATGGAAAATTGAATTTTCCAGAAAATGTTGTTTTTATTTTTGTAGATTAATTTATTTTCTAGATTACAATAGATATGTCTTTTGAAATATCTTATCTTTTTGTTATTATGGCCAAAAATACTGCAACTGTGGTACGCATAAATATATTGTGGTATGTTCAACCTTGAATTGCAATAACTGCTATGCGTCTATAGATGCAATGAATCCATGAATTTTTCGTTCCGTTATATTATTTTCGTTGTGTACGATTTGTTTTTATAAATATGCAAATAAATGGATGAGGTTTTTTAATACAATGCAATATATTTTATATACTGAATACTCATTGATATAGTGAATATATTAAAATTAGGCAATTTTTTTTTTGAATAATAATATGTATAAAATTATATTTATTTACAATGAATTTCATTGAATATCAGTTGGATAAAATAAAATTATAAATAAATTTATTATTATGCGCGTATATAAATAAATAATTTAATTGTATATTTTGTGACAAAAATTTATTTGTAATGTAAAAAATATACAAAACAATTGAAATTCTTTGTAAATACAAAATATAATAATATGATTTTATTACAAATAACATATATATATATTTTTTTATGATACTCAGAATGTATAAAATTCATATTATTTTTATATATATATTTCCGTTTTCATCGCATTTTTAACGCATTTCGAAAATATTCATTCATATATTATATTTAAAAATAAATATAAAAATTTTTTTTTTTTTTAAATTCAATAAACCGACAATATATATATAGATAGACATATATGCTTTTATTTATTCATATTTAAATATATATATATATATATATATATGCAAATGATCTACATATATATGTATTGGGACTATGAATATGACGCCGCCGTTGCATAAATAAAGCATATCAAAGTTACTTTTATATGTTAAATTTATGTATTTGAAAGGTTGCGTATAGAATTCAATATTTGGTTGTAAAATATTTGTTAAAAATTTGCAAGCATGATATCCTAAATTCGAAAAAATCATGGGCGAAGTAGGTTTCAAAGTTTCGAAATTATCGAAATTTTACTGGTTACGTCTGAATTTCCTCGTCACATATTTTCATAGAGATTTAGGGAGTTTTCGCACATTTCCCATTGCATGGACAATCACCATTTGTGGAAAAAATTTCCATGGGACCCCCACATATTATTACTTTTTTTTTAACTACTCGTCACGCTCTTCAAAATAAGCGCAAAGAAATATAGGTTTACATTTGATTTTCCAAAGTTGATATCCATTAAGCACATAAGGGTTAACGTGGGGAGGAAGGGGTTAACACAAAAATGTAGCCAAATGAAATCCAGTCCATTAGGGGGTCCACTGTAGCCAAATGGAATCCAGTCCGTTAGGGGGTCCACTAACATCATATTAGTGATAACTCCACTGGTTTCGAAGCAATTGGCTGGATCGCGTTAGCTGGGACACACTGTATATCTTCAAACAAGTATTGTTTGTTTACCGTGCAAAAAAAAAGTGCGGGTTCATATTCATAAACCCAATATTTTTTATACAAATAAATATATATTTATCTGTAGAATGTCGCATTAATTTGTATGAAAAAAAAACAAAATCAGATAATAATAAAATATATATAAATAATAAAAAAAAGCAGTAACAAGTGTTGCTTTTTCCATTGTATTTATTATTATTATTGTTTTTTTTTGAGATAAAAGGGAAATTTTATTATTAATATAACTTTATTTTAAATGCAATATATAGTACAATATATATATATTACATAAAATTTAAAACATTTTCATTTACATGTATGTTAATTTTATTATTAATATATATATATATATATTATACAATATATAAAATGAATAAAAATAAAAATGCGTTTGAATGTGAAATCAGACAAAATCCAATCAAAAAAAATAAATAAATGATATTATTTAATAATAAATATTCATAAAAAAAATAATCTATATACATATAATATAATATTTTTTTATTTTAAACAAAAAGGGTTTTTTTTTAATATCAAATTTTAGTAAATTAATTTTTTAATCCATTTATTTTATTCTCTTTTACATTTGTAAAAATATCATGAAAAGGATATTTTGATTTATTTCGTTAACGTGCAAGTATATAATTACAACATTTTCCGTTTCCAAACTTTTCAAGTCAAGATTTCAACAAAAAACATCTTTATGATTGAGCAGTTCACAAATTTGAATTCTATATAATGATAAAATAACAGTTTTTGTTTTGGTATACAAAATGTATTTGTTGGTAATCTTAAAGTTCTTTATAATATAATAATATACAAAAAAATCTTTCATTTAAAATAAAATATTGAAAATATAATTAAAGAGTAAAAATTTTTAATTTATAACCATTTATTATCAAATGAAATTAAAGAAACAAGAATTTAAATATTCCACTTTGGAATGTATATAATGAAAATTGAAAGAAAAATGTGCACCATCATCATTCTTTTATGTATATATATGAAACCATTTTTTGGAATTTATATTAAATAATTAAAAAAAAAAAAAAAGAAGAAAAAGGATTTTCATTATGTATAACCAAGACCAAGAATTTTAAATATACAAAATTGTTATTATATAAAAAAATAATTATTGTAAAATATATACAATATTATATTTGAAAATCAATAATGAAATAGAACTTTTTTTATTCGAGATTCTATCAAATGGATAAAAGTGATGATTTTAATAAATCATATTATATATATTACGGCAATAGTCTCTGACACCATATGAAAAAAGACATTAAATTATTAAACTAACTATACGAAAGGAGACTCTTTTCGGAAAGATACAAAGAAGTAACATAAAAAATAAATGGAACCCAATGGGTACAGTCGTTTAATTTGATAAAGAAAAATTGTAAATCCCAAGATGTTTTAGTTTAAAATTAAGCGTATATTTCATTACACAAATTTTATTTTTTCAACTAAAATACAAATTATGTATTTTTAAAATTTTGAATGTCAAAATCTGAATTTCAATTTCTTTTGCGCGCATTCAAAGTCAAAATTAAATTTTAATTTAAATTACATTTAAATCACTTTTGTTATTATACATTTTAAATTTGTCTAACAGTTTTTTATTTTTTAAAGGTATATGAATGAC
Organism: Dilophus febrilis; assembly: GCA_958336335.1. Classification (NCBI taxonomy): domain Eukaryota; kingdom Metazoa; phylum Arthropoda; class Insecta; order Diptera; family Bibionidae; genus Dilophus; species Dilophus febrilis. Next base: position 28,988,805 of record OY284471.1, on the reverse strand, counting down.
ATTTAATTTTCACGCATATATATTAATAAATTAAAATCATATATGTCATCATATCAAACAGTTCATAATTGCGGTGTTTATAAAAGGTATATATTTTATACAATACATTTTATTAGTAAATTTTTGACACAATTATTTTTCACATGAATAATTATCTAACTAAATATATATGTATATATGGAATGATATCACCCCTTATTCAGGTATACATATAATATACTTAATTTATGATACGTTATAGGGTTAAAATCTTATGTTATCTCACCGGTATATATATAAGTAAAGTAAGTATATACAATTATACATATTATGTGTGCGATATATCTTCCCTTTTTCTTATATTTCCTTTATTTAAAATAATTAAAGTCATCTTAAAAGTATGATTTTTTTTTTGTTCATTGTTATTTATATACCGACGTCTATTTTTGTTATATAAAATCATTTATATTTTTTACATATGTTATATTATATATAGAAAAATAAAGCTATTGTATATAAAGTTATTATGTATAAAAGCTATATGTGATGATCATATAAATAAAAGAGCATATTATACGTCAAAAAATATTTATTAGAAAAGTATGTTTTATTAACATATATTATTTTTTTTGTTTGCAAACTTCTTCTTGGTGTAATTTACATATTATATATAAGAATGTGTGTAAAAGTGATATGTATTTTATTTTGGATATAGATATTGTGTAATATGAGCTCATAAATATAATGTGTTTTTTATATATATATATATATATATATATATAAAACCTACACAACCACACAGACACACACACAATACGTGCATATGAATATAAATTTTAATTAAAGCTAAAACTTAATTAAACATTATGTTTTGATAGCTGTTATATCCATTATTTTGTTTATATATATAAAAGTTAATAATTAATTCAAGTTATTTGTTTAAATTTTATATATACATATACATACATCATACGCATATATGAATTAATGTATATATATATGTTCATTTACATGATATGTTTTATAGTCTGTAATGTATATATACAGATAGTAACAATAATAGGTTAACAGGCAGTATATTTTTTATAAAATTTCTTATAAAAGTATCAATGAAAAAGTATCAATGAAATTTAAAACGTTTGTTAGTAGCTTCTACTTCTATATGATAACAATCTATTACAAGAAAGAAAAGGTTTCTTATATAGGTTGAACGACAACCGCATCTTCCGCCGCATCCATCCCGCAAGATGCAGAAAAGGATGCAGAAGAGGAAAAGGATTTTATAAAAAATATAGTGCCTGTTAGGCTATTATTGTTACTATCTGTATATATATATATATATATACACAATATATACTCTAAATATTTCTGTTTATATGCATGCCTATACATAAATTTTAAATATATTACAAAAGTATATATAAACATAAACCAAAAAATAATTCAGTTGCACATTCACTGTATACGTACATATATGTATATTATAAATTATATATACAAAGTATATATATATTATTTTATATAAAGCACAAAACAATTGATGTGTACACAAAAGTTTATTTTATTTTATATACATATATATTGAAGTTTTATAAGTGCTTTACTACATGTGAATTAGGTAAATTTAAATATATAGGCAGTAGTATTTATAGTAATACATCACTATATGTATATTCATGATAATAGTAATAATAATATTATCTATTTCTAAATATATATACTATTATTATTATTATATGCAAACCATATATTATATACATTTTATAAAATATGTTATTTTAAAAGGTTTAACATTACTTTAATTTGTATATATATATTTAAAAGATTAATCCGATCTTTCTGCATTTTTAGAACCCAAATGGTGAATTTTAAAAATATATGCAGAAAATAATCTTAATTCTGATTATGCATACCCAAAAAAAAAAAGGAAAAATATTTATCGTTTTTAAAACTGAAACAAGCAAAATTATGTTATATATAATTTTGATAAAATCATTTTGATGCAAGGATAATCTGACATACAAAAATATGGTATTTTACCTTTATTATACGAGTATATGTAATCTATATTATATATATATACGGATTTCCATTAATTTATAGATTTTGTTAAACGAAGCCCATATATGGATTAAACGATATATTGTACAGAATACATAAAAAAAAGGTACATATACAAATTTACACATAAACATATTTATTTTGTTCACACACAAATAATCTCTACCAACTAAATCCTCTTATATGTAAAATTTTACATAAATGAAAATCTACAATGTAAAATAAAAATGTTTTTTTTTAATCAAAATATAATTTTCAATACATTTTGATTATGTTTTTGCATGTGCAAAAAGAAAAAAAACATACAAATTGCAGTTTAACGACAAATAAATTGAAAATCTATTAGAATATTTGTATTTATTGTTTTATTTTTATACTGTTATTTTAGTATTTTGAAATGAAAACTCATTGAATGAATGCAAATATCATTTAAAGCATTTTTAGAATTATTTAAAACATTTATTATGAATTTTTTTTATAATAAAATTTTAATATAAAAACATTTTTTACAAATTTTTATGATTGTATTTTGATTTGAAATTTTTTCCACGGTAATAATTAGTAAAATGAAAGAAAATTTTTAACAGGAATTTTTACTATCGGACATATTTATATAGATATTGAACAATTGAAATGATTTTTTTGCTGTATATGAAACCATTATATTTTTCGAAGAAGATTTCTAAAAGCAATTTTTTCAGATTAAACGATAGTGTAACACAATTGTGAAATTCTATTTTAACAATCCACACACACACTTTTATTCTTTCAAATATGTATATAAAACAAATCTTTACATTTCTGCACAGTATAGAATATTTAATTTGAATTTGATATATATACAATACAGCGTGTCCAATATATATTAAATGCAGAGATTTTTTTTGGAAAAGTGTTTTAGAAGAAATTGTAAAGGAATTAAATATTTAAATATTTCTCTGGGTGGTCTGGTTGAAAATGTGAATTTAGTATTTAACTCCTTAAGAAAAGGATTTAAGATACAAAATGATTGTCTTTACATAGCCCCAGAGATATTTGTTTCCAGGACAATTTCGTCTAAAACGTTTTCTTTTCGAGAAAATCCTTATATTGGACATTCAGTATATATGAAAATCCTTCGTTCTATATATTGTATATATCCACATACACATTTTTTAATTGTTTATATATTCTAAATAGAAACATAATTTTAGTATATATATATATATAGATAGATAAGCTTCAGATAATCATGTTTTTGAGCGCACCACGAAATACATGAAATGATATGATATTTAAATAAATTTATATATAACATAACACCACAAAATATCATGTACGATATATTATACGATGAAATAAAATATACAAAATGATAATCTGAATTTAAAACTACTATATATGTGTATTCTACAAGAATGTTAATTTTATACAAAAATATATACGAGTATATGCAAATAAAAAAAAAACAAAAATGTTATTCTATTCATATACAATATACATGTACACTTTATGGACACCTAAAATAAATTACATTGTACAATATAGAATCTTTCAATATATAGGTTTTTATAAATTTAATTAAATTAAAATTTCTTTTAGGATTAAGATATACATGCATATATAGTTTGGTAAAACAGGAGAATCTGTTTATTATATATAGTATAAAAGGCGAAACTTAATTTTGAACTTTGACTTTAACCAAATCCATGTATAAAATATTCAATTAAAATGTTTTTTCTTTGAAGAAAAATTTAGTAAAAAAAACTCAATATACGATGAAAACAAAATGAATTTTGCACAATTTTACTATTTTATACAAAATAATTATAGTTTGCTTATATATTCCCGTATCCTCGATAATGCAATTCTGTATATGAAAATGAAAATATAAAATGCATTTATTTAAATGTTTACAATTTTATATTATATACTGTACAATATATATAAAGTGTCATATTTGCATTTGCAATATTATAATTGTAATATGTATATTTGAACATGAAATAAGAAAATTTCTAATTTAAGTTTTGTCTCTATCTTTGTTTATATGTATGTTATATGTATGTATGTATATGAGATAACATATTTATCGCGTAAAATATTACAAAGAAATTAAAAAGAATATATAAAACGAGATTATATAAAACGTGAAAACATTTAAATTTTTAAAACTATATCATTTCTTCGTATAATAAAACAGATTTGTAATCTGTTGAAATTTTATTTAAAAATACAATGTCATTAAAATAAATATAAGTATATTTTTTAATGTTAAACTACATATATATAAATTATTGTTATAATTAGTTTAGAAAATTATTAGCAATATGAGATGAAAGCGCGCAGTTGATAACTGAAAAACTTAAATATAAATTCTGCTTTTGATACTTTTGATATTTTAACATTTAAATGAAAACGAATGAATATAGTAAAAATAAGTATTACACCACGGAGATTTATAATATTAAAAATAAATGCAAAGAATGTTCACAAATGTTTTTTTGCGGTTTATAAAAATGATTGAATATTCATATCACTCTCACTACATCAGTTATAATTTATATCCGATAAAATTGAATTGAAAGGGTATATGTATATAAAATAAACTAAAAAAAAAAATAAATAATTCCGTAAATATTTCGAAGAAATCTTTTTTTTTATTCAATATATAATATTAAATGACTTAATTTAAATTCAAATAAGGTTTTTTATATATATAAATTCCAATAAATGCATATAAAATTTCCATTTAAATTTGAATATTTTATCATTATTTTATGTGTATTCAATAATGCGTGAGATTTCTAAAAAGAAAAAAAAAACAACTGTATTTGAAAACGAAAATTGTAACATCGAAATCCACCTACATTTCCACACCACACAAAAATGTATGTGATTAAATTATCAATGGGTAAAATATAATAAAATTATATTTGAAAAAAAAAAAACTTTCATTGCATAATATAAATAAAAATTCATTCATTGACACAATTTTACTTTTGGTTTATATAAAAAAATTAATCAAAAAAAAAAAAATACAATATAATAAATTATGTAAATATACAATACACCTAAAATAAGTTTCATCTTTTATTTTTTTTTATCTATTGATTTATTAGCATATACATATAATAACAAATATGGTAATTAAAAAAACATATTTTTTTCGGTAATATTAATTAAATTTTTCAATGTCATCGCAAGTTATATATTGTTGAATGAATGATAATAAACCGGCTATATAGTATAGAAAGGTTAGTTTTTTGTATTACAATAAATTTTTAGTGAATATATACATAGATAAATATATTTTGAATCAAAAACAGTCAGTTTTTTGTCCCATTCATTATTTATATGATCAAATAATATACAGAGAAATATAAATTGAAAAATAAAAAACATGAATATCTGAAATATCATCTAAAATGTTGAAACATATTTTTCATATTTACCAATTATATAAAGTTTTATTCATATTAGAGTAAAACGTATAGGTTAAAATAAAATTGTAAATGAATAAACAACGATCTCATTGGAAAAATGATACATTTTATAATTATACATGCAGATTGCATATTACAATTCTAACAAAAATGCATATTAATGGGCTAAAAAACAGTACCTCCACTTCTCATAGCTATATTTAGATATAGGGACATCAAATCAAGGATTTAATATTTAAATTTTCTTTTGTTTGTTTTTTATATCAAAAATTGGCTATTTTAAATCGTCGATTTAATTATGATCTAGATGAAAATACTGTCTCTGTTTTGTTTCGCGACAATAATGACACGAATAATGTTTGTTTTTAGATTATTTAATATTTTTAATGTTTGTATGTGAGTTGTCATTAATTTAAACTGCAAAAAAATTGATTTTTTTAAAAAAAATATTGTCATTTGATCAATTCATTAGTGGAAATAATTTTTTTTATGAAATATTATGTCATTTATTGAAGTGACTTTTGAGGTCGAGCTTACATTTTGAACTGGGTGGATTCCTGACAGCAATTGGAAAACACCAAATCACTATTTGACTTAAATTTCTATAAATTAAATTAAATAGCAAGTTCTGTGTCGATTCAATAGTGATTGCGGTAAAATTCATGTGAGGAAGGGATAAAAAATTATGGAGATAAAAAATTTAAAAGCAAATTGAGAAACGAAATAATTTTTAAATAAAAAATACTTTAAATTCTGTCAATTTTCAAAATAAAGGAAAATCACATTCAGTTTTTAATACCGTTTGGATTTTATTTCAAATTAAAAATATATATAATTATATATAGTCGTTATTCGATGGTTCGCTATTAGAATTATTGACCGAAAATATACGTTTTATATATAAATATATATGTAAAATATTTTACAAAATGTCAAAAATATATACTATTCAAAACATAAATTTGTATACGCAAATATATATATAGTGAATGCATATATATATAGTATATTGTATATAACATAACAAAACATGATGATATCGGACACATATTTAATTTTTATGGCATTTTGTGTTAACGTCATTCTATGCTAAACTTTAAATGAATGAATATATCTATATATGGATACGAAAGAACATAACAAACAGTTGGTGACAAATAACAGACTAATAATTTGGATTGTTTTTTTTTTTTTTTGATTTTCGTTGGTTTATCAATCAAATTTTTGGAAAATCTATTAAATATTTTATGATAAAGTAATAAAAATATAATCCTAAATCGGTCAAAATATTGGGATCGTTGGTTCGAATCCTACTGAAGACATAAAACCGTGTTTTTCCGATACAGAGAGTTGTATAATTTCTCATGCGGCTGGTCGTACGAATATAATTACTGATACCTTAGAAGCAACAAATTAAGAAACTAACAACAGAGGGCTGTTATTGAACGCTAAAACCAAATGTTGATTGTAATTTTTGTAAATAGATAAATAATAAAGATTTGATTTAAAAACTTTGATTGTATATTTATTTTATTGACTGTATCATATAAATAAAACAAATCCGAATAATAGATACCATATATATATATAAAACATTCACTTTGGTATATATATAGCGCGATGTATAGACGTCAGATAACAATTTCCATAAATGAATTATTCCATATTTTATGAGATAAAATTTATGAATATACGAGTATATATCTATATATCATATTTTCCCATTTTCATTAAAATCACAATATCAAATATGTAAGCAGTTTCATCCATATATATACAAATTCATTTATGACCTAACGCGTAGTATATACCATATATAATTATAATTGAATGTTACGAATCTCTTGTTCTTCTTCATTAGCTATATATTATAATAATTTATATAAATAAATATAGTTTTATTTTTGGAAAATATTGATTAAAAAATTATGTTATGAGATATGAGATATATATATATTTGCATGATATTCGATACATTATTATAATTATAAATACCCATATCATATTATTTTATATACAATATATAAATCGGTAATTAACTCAATCATTTTAAACATTAATTAAAGTTTATATATATATATATATATATATATATATATAATATAAAATGATAATCGCTGCTGTGAATTAAAAATATTATATATACAATATTTTAAACAAATAAAAAACAATTAAAAATAATATGAAAAATATATATAGTAGATGAGCAAACAAATTTCCAATAGAATCGATAAATTTATTGCAAAAAAAAATTGTTTATTTAGAAAAATTATTTATAAATATTCATAATCGATTTTTAGATCACTCTACCATTCCAGTATATAATATTATTTTATATAAAATTCATTTAATTAAAATTGATGGGTTGATGATGTTTTTTTTTTTTCGTTTAGTTAAAGGATTTTTTTCTTTAACGATAATAGCGTGTATGATTATAAAAATATCTACAAAATTGAAATTGTTATTTCTATATATTATTTATATTGAATGGTCTTTTATATATTGAATTTTTCATTATAATCAAAGAAAATATTTAGAATTTACATACAAAATAATGATTGATAAGATTAAATAATCCCCATTTTTATAGATATAATAAATGGATATATTTGAATATATAATAATAAATATAGTCTTTTTCTATATATGGTACATATACGCAAATAATCCTTGTTCGAATGGATATGGATTTTGTTACTGAATCGTTATAAAAATACATTTTATATATATAGTATATTTGTGTTTATTTTTAGAAGTTAATTTATTTAAATATTGTAAATCTATATCCCGGTTATGTATGCATGTGTATATGGTCGGATGGATATATTATAAATAGGAAATGCAATCGATTTTTTTTTGTTATTTGTAGTATTTTTGGTTTAAATGTGCTGGGATCATTTCATTTTTCTATTTTTATATACAGAAATGATATGTGACGTACGATAAATTGTGGGTAACAGTCTGGTCGTCGTTGAAATGTGATATATGCTTTATTGATTTCTTTCATTTTTTTTATTTTTTACATATATATCAATTCCCTAAAGTTATGATGATGTAATATAAAAAGCTAATGTACATATATATGGAATAGTATATCGAAACCAAAAAAAAATGTATTTTTTTTTCAAATACATTTAGCTTCTGAAGGGTAGTAAAAATATAATACTTTGAATTAAAATAAATTAGTAAATATATTACATTTGAATTACTATTCATATATATAGTTTTTATTTTAATGACGTCAAAATTATATATAAAGTAAATTTAGGATATTTATAATCATTTCTTATAGATGTATGTATATATAATATAGGATAAATTGTTTTGAATTCGTTAAAATGGAATGTGGGATAAAGGAATGGTTTATTATAAGAAAGAATGGGTGCGTGTTATTTTCTTCAGTTTTCTATATGAATAAATAGGATTTTTATGATTTATTCAAAATTACGTCATTCAAATTTTATTATACCTACTCGCATATTATATGTATTTTATTCATAAACATAAATCATATATACAAAAATTTATATTAAATGTAATTATATATATGGAGAGATATACTATAATATAACATTCACGCATTGTTTAAATATTTGTTTATAAAATATATCTTTTGAATATTAAGAATATAACAACAACAACAATAATAATAATAATATAAGACCAATTTATATTTCAATTTAATATTTAATTGTTTTCTATTATTTTACAATTAATTGTGGAATGAAATGAAATTTATGTGATAGAATAAATATATGTTAAGAAAATGAACAGCTGCCGCTTTATATATATTTTATCGCAGATATACAATTTAAAAAATATATTTATAACAAAAAAAAAATAAAAATAAAAACAAAATAAAAACAAAACAAAAACTCAAGTTCATTTTCTATATAAATATATACGCCGAGATCTTTATAAATATATATATATATATATATATATATATATAGACAAAGTGTAAAATGATATGGCAAATAAAAGAATAAATATTTATATTATTATCTATATCACTAACAGAACATTATTATTATATGTTTATATATTTATTATATATATTTTCTGTAAATGAAGGTATAATAACTTGGGAAAACTTTTGTTAAAATTCACAGATATGTACAATAGAGAATTAGACATATATACTTTTATTTGTATATATGCACCATCTTTTGAAACCCAACTCTATTTTTACACGGTATTTTTTTTATTAATATACGATTTACGAAAGAACACAATTCACCGCGAGGGTCTTCAATAATATATAGTTGAATAATATTGCAGAGTCACAAATACCAAATTTAACGGAGTTTTAAACAGCACGTACCTTTTTTGTATTATCCTTGGTCCTGTTTTAAATTTTCAATATATTTTCATATTCTATAAAATCTTTTTTACAAGGATTTTTTTTAACAAAAAGTTTCGTTGCAGGAACGTACGTATACATACCGTATAAAAAAAGAAATAGGGATGTGTAATATTTATATAATATATATATATATATTATGTATGCAATAGAAGTGTTTCTCCGCATCCAAAAAAGATCGGATGACTTGTCACTATATATACATATATGATTATGAATGATATGAAGAAATATCATTGCTTTTGTATATGCGTATATGCGGTTTTGGTTTTATTATAAAACAATATAATATATATACATTATAATTTATTGAATCATAAATATAAGCGCCACAAGAAGTCTCTCAAATATCTTTCATATAGACTTTGCAATATATATATTTATTATAAACGTTTATTTATATAAAGAAATATTGCTACGCGATAAATAAAATGAAATATGAACTTATAACACCTTTTTTGTCTTTCTGTATATTATATATACACGGTACAAACAAATTTTCAGTATCAAAACTATATACTATATAAAATGTGATAAATATATAATTTATATAACATAACATCTATATCCATATAGCCATATCAAACGAAACGCATACGCTACGACCTTGACAAATAACTCAAGTTATTTATTTTTTTTAAATGCGAAATTTAACATATAATTTTCTTATATAAGTATATGCGATGGGTATATTTATTTATTTATATGTATATGCTCTTTTAAAATCTCAGTGTTTTGCAATATTTATATTAATAAAACCAAAAATTTTGTACAAAAAAATAGCGTAACATTAACATATATATTTTTATATTAATTTTGGAAATAATAATACTAATAAAGTCATTAAAACGTAATCAAATTTAATATATTTGATTTTTAAAAAATATAAAAATGATTTTTTTTATAAAGTTAAATAGATATAAAGTTAAAAAAATGATTAATTATCATGATTTTATAGTTTAATTTTTTATAATTTGACTAATCCAATTTGTTACAGATTAAATTTATTTTTTTTGTATAAAACCAAAAAAAAACACTTTCCGATAATTGTAAAAAATTGTATTTTTTTTCTATAATCAATTATCAAAATTATTTTGTGCAAAAAATATAAAAATAAATAAATAACAATTACACTTTATTTTTTCTTCTATAAATGGTAAAATAAAAGTTATAGATGAAGAGAAAGTATTTTTTTTCCATACATAATCAATATATATATATAATCTATATATATATATATATATATATATTATAGGATTGATATACAGAAGAAAATATAAGAATTATAATGAGATTTTATATTGTTGATTGAAAAAAATAATCATTTGTTTTTTTTTTTTTTCAAAAATATATCGTGACTTCATTCAAATACACTTTATTTATTATATCTATATATACTATTTGCTATATTATTTTATATAAATAGAAATGTATTTATTATTATTGGTAAAATGATGTACAATATTTTTTTCATTTACCTGTAAATGTTTTTTTTTTGTTATTTATATATAATTGCGGTTGTTATGTAGGGAAAATTTTATGCGTACATTTCTACTACAAGTGAAAATTACAAAAAAAAAAAATAAACAAATCATTATGCTAATTTACATTTTTTTATAGCAATCATTGTCACTCACTCATACTATATATAGGGATTTTATTCACATATATATGTCAATAAATAAATTTTCTAAATAATTTTCTTTTCTACAAAATGCCTTATATATACCATAATGACAAGTCTCATATATGAATGAAGTATCTACGGTTTAATTTTGATATTGTTTTATTTGAAAGAAAATTCGTATAGATATTCCAAGTATAGATTTGATTTGACTAAAAAACATATAGATATATATACCGAAATAGTGTTATATGCATAAAATAATTGTAAAATTTCTTGGAATAAATGGTTATTATGAAATATAAACTTATTTATAAATAATAGCTATATGGAATTTTTGATTTAATTTGGCATTAAATTTAACTTAATTAACATGAAAACCTTTTACAGGTATTTTATCACCATTACATTTATTTATTACCTCATACATGGAAAAGTAAAATAAGTGAAATATTTTTTTATATTAAAATTATAACATTTCTAATGTAAAAATGTTATTAGAGTTAAAAGAAATCATCTTCAATAAAAATAAATGTATTGAGAAAAAAAAATAAATAACTTTTTGATATTTATCAAAATTTATATATATATACATAAGAAGTTATTTGAAAGTACCTATAGATATAATATACAATATAATATTACTATACAATCACCATATCATCTGGTAAAAATAATAAAACAACCGAGAAATAAAACCATACATTCATTATCAAACATCGGTGTACATTTACTATTCTATATTTCATGTAGTTACTATATCAATGAATGTATATAAATGAGAGTTTTATATAACACGATATGTTATATATATATATATATATATATATATATATATATATATATATATATATATATATATATATATATATATATATAAGGTAGTAGGTACATTCAATTTTATTTTATAAATATTTAATTTTTCAATCTAAAAAAAAAAAAAAATAAAATGAAAAGTAAAAATAGAATTTTTTTTCTCTTCTTAATTCATATACTATATATACTTTCATTTAAGGTATTTTTTTTTGGTCTTGTAATTTAAAAGTAAAAATAAAATGTAAGAATGATAACATATAGCATTCACAGTATACGTATGGTCACCGGGTGTGAAAAACGAGTTCGCGGAAGCTGTGGGATCAAAAAATATTATTCGATGCAAACATTTTTGCGGTAATTTGGTTAGAAACAGAATGTGATATCTCTAATAATGATTGTATTGGGAAAAAATTTGCTTTTTGATAAGAAAACTTACTGAGAATGTAATTTTTTCCATTTGATACCCAAAAAACATGAAAAACTTAAAGTACATAACTTTAAAATTCTTTAAGATGTATTACAGAAACAAAAAATTCGGAAAAGGGGGTGTTCTGATAAATTCCATTGTATTTTTCATTTTTCTCCATAAAAATTAAAGAAAAGTGAAAAGTAAAGAAAAGTAGGAAAAATCTAATACGACATTTTAATTTTTTTCCAACACTAAACTTATATATCACATACTCAATTAAAATGATGCGATATTGAGTGGCGATTATATATTTATATATAGAGAAAAAAAAATTCAATTATGCTTTTTTTTTGGTTCGATTTTTTCAATTAGGTTACGCGACAGTCCACTAAAAATAACTTAAATTCAGATGATTTTAATTGATTTATCCATTATTTATTTTGTCAAGAATAAACAATTTTATTGTATAAATAACCCTTTGAATTGCATACCAAATAAATATATATTTAAAAATAATTTTTCCCATTTATTAAATGGTTTAATCGCACTACATGCATATATAAAAAAATAAATATTAACTTTTATTTATTCTATATAAATAAAATACACAATCATTTTAATAACAAATGTATATACGAATTTTTTAATGCAAAATGGTCTATAATACAAATTAACGCATTATTATTTATGTATATACATACATTTTATGATTTATTATTGGAATTTTAAATATATTATAAGACTTGTTATAATACTCTCAATTATATGTATTAAAATGTTTTATTTTTTATTACTTTACTTCATATATATCATAACAAAAAAAAAAGTTATAATTAAGAAAAATTAAGACGATAAATAATATAAATATATATAGTAAATTCCATACCATAAATGTATCTTCACTTCATCATTTGTGTTTGATGATCGCATATATGCATAAATTCATTATATATAGTACTATATATATAAAAGAAAATGTATAATTCAAACTAAAGTATAATTATATAAACATTCATACAGTCATATATACAATCATTCATCATCATCTATCATTTAGCTTATATTATGATTAGATATGTAGTAATAAATGTATATGGAAACAAGAATCGTAAATATATATATTTATATGGGTATTGTATTTGTTAACTGGATTTTTGATGCTATATTTGTGATGTTATAAAAAATATTTATTTATGAAATTATAATTTTATGTACATATAACATATATTAACAAACTTGAATATTGTTTTAATTGAAAGAGAAAGGAATCCCATTTAAAATTATTACGCAAAAATATTTATATAGAGATAGTAAAAACGCGTATGGAATGGAAATGGGTTTTTATTTATACAAACCAAAATCATTAAAAAACATTAATATTAGATTTTAGAAAATCATAAAAAGAAAAGGAAATATGTAAATATAAGTTTAAACTTCTCAATAAGTTTGTTAATTATAAAAATATCAAATTAATTGGGTGCTAAACAATTAATCGTTATTATTATATTAACAATATACATATAATCAATCTATAATAAATTGTATTCACTTTTTTTCTCTTTTGTTTAAACAATAAAGTTGTGTCATTATACCATATATATATAACAATATTTCTATGCATATTCGTTTAATTAAAAAATATTTGAAACCATACAAGAAGAAGTATTATAAAAAAAAAAATTTTAAATACCATATATTTATGTAACATGTGGTGAAAAACATCATAAAAGATTCATTGTTAACATCAAAAGCATATTCAATTTATCAGATATGTATATATAATCTCCGCAAGATATAATTTAAGAATATATAAATATATATTTGCTTTAGGAATTATCGTATATAGTATAGTATATATACCCGATATAAATCTGTCGTAATTGCAACAATATTACAAAAAAAATAATACCTCTCCCATATATCTACAATATATAAAATAAAGGTTATTTTTTCACATTATTATAATATAAACAAACAAAAAATTAATCAAAAGAAATCATATGAATGTTCTAAATTCATATTTATACATTTGACATATAAGAATATGTTTTATCGTTTTATATATATAGAAAAAATAATTCCACATAAGAATTAAACTCTTGAACTTTCTTTATATATAAAACACGACAATATAAAGATCCTTAAACAAAAAAGGATCTGTGTTTACATATATAAATAATACCATATATGTATTATAAATATCAAACATTTATAGATATACTATGTTATGTGTTATGTTTATAGACACAGTATCCACCAACCGTTTATTGTCCAAACACTACTCTATATATTTTTGACAGTTTTTATTTCTGAGTTACATTATTGGCTCCTCGTATCTCTCAAGCATTAATTCTACTAACTTTTTGATTGATTATCTATGAAATAATTATCTGCCATTCACACCTTTAATGAATTCCATAAGTTGAGAAAATTTCCGTTTATGAGTTTTGTGTTTATCAGTTTTTATTAAAGAAAGACCTGTCAACAGCCGTACTTAAATTTATCAATTTATCAATTATATTTTGCTATAATTTGAACCGTACTATTTTTGAAACGCGTTGTTTTGGATCATTCCATCTTGTTGGAAGATTCATCTACCAATTAAGTTAATTATGTTGTTAAATTGGTTTTATAAACACTTGCTTTTAATTTCTTTTCTATATAACTGACAAATATACGATTTTGACAAAATTTTCAGTTGATTGGTGTTTAACAATATTACAGATAGTCTGTATAAATGATTCTAATAATTTGTATATATGTCTAAATAAATGAACACAAACAAATGTAGGAGATAGAGTACACATACCATACATATATAGAGATGATAAATTCTTATAATTTATGTGTAATTTTATAAAAAATATACCACAATATTTATGTCTATACCATACTGAATAAATACTGAACATACACATTTGATATATACTAATAATAATAAAATTTACGTGTATATATTTATGTATGAATGAGTAAATAACAATTAAAATTATTAATATTCTTCTATGTGGTATTATATAGAAAAAGTTTTTATTTAAGCTATCTCTGTTAAAAACAATGTTTATATATATATATGAAAGTTTTTTACCTTGATCTCTTAATCTATATATATATATTTATAAATTTATACATATCCATAATATATTTGTTGAATAAATATTAGTTGTTTATGGTTTATTTTCAACATAAAGTCTATGTAAAAAATAATAGAACGTAATGTATAAAGAATTCTTTGTATATAGTTAATATATTTATATTTTTGTAAATGTTAAATGAAATCTAAATACATACATTACATGATATTATTTAAATTACGTTTTGTTAATTTATCAAACTAAAATCTAACTATATAGTTAATCGTCGGATTCTTGATACATATTGATTTTAAAAATCATAAGAATTTTAAAATGAAATAATAATGAATAAATTTAGTATAGAAATTGCTATAAAACATTTCTAATTTATTCGCGGATCTTTCGTTTTACAATTAACGTGATATTAACACTAATCCAAACAGACTAAAGAATTCAGAATTTTTTTTTATCTTAATGGGTAGGTCATGATTTCAATACTTCTGTCTTCTTTGGAAAATTTCAGTATAGGTAGGTTTCAATAGTTTCAGAGTAATACTTTATATTGTTTACAAATTTTTCAAATCAACCTATACTTTCAGTTATTGTACATTACATTATATTATCAATATCTAACTTAATTTCAACGAAAGGAATGGCATTCATTTGAATTTATAACCGTAAGATTAATTTAAATAATCTATTAATAAATATGATGATGTTATAAATAAACCCATTAAAAATGTTATATATATATACAAACATACAACTTTTTTATTGTTATATTTGAAGAAGAAAACAAATTATAATATTTCAAAATCATTTTTCACTTTTACCTAAACTATGACCGCTGCTATATATTCAACGTAAATATACGCGATATGAAGAAGAAAAAAAACAATTCCATTATATATGATTAAATATATTTAGTTATATAGTAATTTGTTATATGATGAGTTCAGATTGAATGGAGAAAAACAAACTTTTTTGGTACAATAATTGCAAAAAAAAAAAATTAAATACATAATAAATGTTCATCATCATATATTTAAAATATTACTATATACAGAGACAATAATAAATAATATTATTCATCATATCATCCATCCAAATATATACGATATGATGGATACGAATATAACTATTAAGAGATATATAGTCATTAATTCAAAAAACTATGTTTATATATATTCAAACAAAATTTTGCATTTATATACACAACACAAAATATTGTATTTGACAATCAATTAACAGGCGCCGTATTTAATGTAATGTTTTTTTTCTCTATCTCTTATAAAATCCACAAATACTATATTTATTATTTATTATTATCATTATTATTATTACTACCGTAAGGTATTACTACGATATACGATTACGGAATTTTATGATATTTATCTATTCGCAGTTTTTTTTTTTTTTTTGCATATTTTTAATTTATACAAATTTTTTTTTTATTAAAAACGTAAATTTATGTGTAAATATTTAGAGGATAATAATTAAAAAAATACCATTTATACATATACGAAGTTTATAAACATAAATTCGTGTACGAATTATTTGAAAAAAAAAAGAAAAAAATTAAATAATTAAAACAATCAATCAATTTATACAAATATGATAGTAACACCAATGAAATTACTAAAATAATTATATCTATACATGATGAAATATGATGATAAAATTATATATGATGAAAAAGAAAAAAAAAATAAAACAAAAATTAAGAGTTCTTTTTTTTTTTGTTTTGAAGACATTTCTTTGAAGAAATCGTATCAAATGACCTTCATCACAACAAAATATATTTATTTATTTTTTGTTTATATCTTCATTATACCGCAATTATACAAAATTTCCCCATATATATGCGTGATTTTAAAATCAACAATTATTATTGTGACCTTGTTAAACCATTTGTTTTTTGTTTTTCAATATAATTTGATATGGTAATAACTTCTTGAATCAGGTATGGCGTCAAATATAATAATAAAAAAATAAAACAAAATGTTAACAGGTATTTTTTTGGAGTCATTGTACGGACCAATATAATATAAGAAAATCAAAGAAAAAGATTATTATTTAAATTGATTAATTTTTTTTTCAAATGATATATATAGTAAAAATTTGATTTAATTTTCATTTGGATTTGAATTAAATTTTATCGCTTCGGAGAAAATTCGTTACTATACTGTAATGAAAAGGAAAACATTTGTTTTTTTAAATTAGAATAGAATATGGTTTTAGTAAATGATTTATTTTCATGATTATAAGAATATAAGCGCACACACGCTATTTCGTGCGAAAAATAAAAGTGGATGTGTGGAAATGTATATA
This sequence comes from Dilophus febrilis, assembly GCA_958336335.1. Taxonomy (NCBI): domain Eukaryota; kingdom Metazoa; phylum Arthropoda; class Insecta; order Diptera; family Bibionidae; genus Dilophus; species Dilophus febrilis. The sequence goes on along the minus strand of OY284471.1, from coordinate 28,970,723 downwards.
TTTAAAATGGCTTGATAATAAAACAACCAAATTGTTGTATAAAACCAATTATAGAAAGTATTATATATATACATATCCGTGTATACGTTTCTGAACTAATTGTAAGACGAAATTTTTCATATATTTATTTGATAAATACATAAATGAATGTGTATTAATATTATTTACTAATGTAACAATGATTTATCTGTGAATTGTGTTCATTATTATACGATTATAATTTTTTTACCCTAAAATACGTTTTATAAATAAAATATAGTCAAATGTGGTAAAATCTGTAGTAGAAATCTATATAACCTTACCAAAGATCAAAAAAATATTATCTTCTGAACCAGGGGAATGCGGTGATAGTAAAACAGTTACTATTAATCCATGGAAAATTATATATTTAGCTGGAAAAATTTAAGGTCCTTTTTAATTATCATAACTAACCCGATATATTATACCTCTATGAACAATTTTATTTATAAACAAATATATAAAGTATATAAAGTAAAAATAATAATAAATTTTATTTTCTTTGAAAATGCTATTAAAATCATATGCTATGTACAATATGTAATATTTATGCTCACGTGCCAATTGATTTATTTATTTTTACTATATATAAATTTCTTAAATATATATTACACATTTTATTTATATATAACATTTTCCTGTCCATTTTCATATTATAAATGTATTTCTATATTTACAAATGACTTACATATTTATTTCCTTTCATTTATAAATTATAATGTTTTTTATTTGTTTTGCTTGTGTTTTTTTTATAAATAATGAAAAGTTTTTTTTTTGGATATGAATGAACACAATGGTGGTCCTAAAAACCGAGGATCCTCACATTAAAATTTGATAATGGTAAGGGGGAAAGGATGGAAAATTTGGTAACGGATAATTTTGAGTGGTTTAATGTTTAATTTATTTTTGAAAAGGGAATATGTCTTGAAGATATATTTATCTATAGAAAATTATACAGAAAACAGAAAATTGTATAGAATTTTCTTTAGGACCACACAGAATTTGCCTTCGTAAATGGCTCTTATCAATAAATGTAATTCTTTTTTACGAATTTTTTTAAGGTGAATATACAATCATCTAAGTGTGATTAACATAATATAAAATTAAAGCGGGTGCACCACAATGAATGGGTTGGATCTGGCCGTATGCACTTTCTAAACTCTTTTATGAATACAAATATATCCTTGTTAATAAATTTTAAATGATTATAACGATAAGGTGATTGATTGTATTATTATTTTGATAAACAATATTTACTAATATGATTAAGTATTTCTCGCAATTAAAAGTGACGTAGTAATTATTTTAATATTACACATTATTTTAAGTATTTAAAAACATAAACAGAGGTAATTTAAAATTAAAACGTCAAAATGTTTGTGTATATATAAATATGTTTAATAGTATTACACCTTCATATATATAATTCGAATATATATAGTTAAAAAAAAATAAATATAAAGTGAGATTTGTGGGTCAACAATGTTTTTGTTATATTGTCATTTATTTTTATGATGTCATTCAATTTTTTTTTCATTTAATTTCAAGTGTATCTCATCCAGCCAGAAGAATGAGTAGTAAACCAACAAAAAAAATATTTTAGTTAATTTGGTTAATTTTTTTTTTTATGTTAATTGTAAAGTGTTATAAATAATTTGACAATTTGTATTATACATATACAAATGGATTAGAAATTTATTTACATACACTTATATCTGTTTGAATATGAGGTGTTATTGATATGTAATGTAGAGTATAACATATATCAACGAATAAAAGTATATAAATAGACCTATCATAATGCTTAACCGATTATGTTTTTATTTTCTTTTCATCATATATTATATATAAAAACATTTTTAATCAAATTTTTATTTTGAAAATAATTACAAATACAAAATTAATTATATTAAATTTTAATAAATAAATTTAATTAATATACAAAAAAAAATTTTTTTGAATCTAAAATTTAATAAAAAAAAAATCGACAAAAATAATTAATGAATCCAAAATTATTTACATACATTGCGTTCATATAATAAAGGATATATTTTGTATAGGTATATATTATATAAAAATTTATTTTCAAGGATTAAAAATTATGGGTTTTGCCTTATGGGGGGTCCTGACCGCAAATTTTCACAATATTACCGTGTATTTATTTTTTTTTTGTTATAAAATTCATTATATTAATTAATTAAACCATATATAAAAAATCTATTATATATTTATATACCAATACAGAGCAGCTTGTAATTATTTATGAATAAACAAAAACATAAAAAAAAAAACAGATATTACATATATATAACAAATGTGAACTTCGTCATAAATAGTCCATTTATAAATATCGTTAAATATACATATATAAGTGCTATATATGGTTTTATATCTATATATGAAAAAGGTAACCATAAAAAAAAAAATGATTCTACAAATTAATGATTCTAAATACAGCAGTGAATGAAAAAAAAAAAACACACACATACACACACAAACATTATATAATTTGATATAGCGACAGGATAATAAATAAAAAAAAAATAATTAACAAAATATAACGCAAATAACAAAACAAACACAAAAAAAAAATATTATATACGAAGCGATGCGATGAAACAATATGATAAATTAATAAAAAATTTTCAATTCATATTGTATTTTGATATATACGCAAACATTTGATTATACCTTTATTTTATATATATTACATAAAGCACATGACATATATTAAAATATATAGGTACAATGAAAATAAAGAAAAAAAAATATGAAATATGATTTATATAAAATGACATTTACACAATGATTGGTATATATATATTTTTCCATATTCACACGCACATTTTCAATAAATATTGTAAATAAATCGTACATAAATAACAATAATGTCGCATATAAGCATTTCAATTAATTACTGCCCGCGTATATAGAGACTATACATATATAATATTAATTGATAAAATCTTTTATTGAAATATTATAAACATGTAATTCATTTATTTTATAAATTGTCATTATATAATTAACAAAATGTGTTTTTTTTCGTTTTATCTACATTTAATAGGTAGAAAATCGTGCACTACGTTTACGTGAAGCGGTTACATCGGCTGTACAATATTTAGAAGATACATCGCCGTCAACATCACCGTCACAACAAAGTATACCAATGTTAATATTACCGGAAACGTCACCACGGCTGACTTGGGATTATTTTGATGAACATGGATATATACAACGTGGTGGCCTGCGAACCGGTGAAGATCCATATATAAGAAATCGTTTTAATCAACAAGCCAGTGATATGTTACCCAGTAATAGAAATATACCAGATACAAGAAATACTATGTAAGTATTTTTGTGTTTGATTAATCAAATGGAAAAATAATCAAATTCTCCACGCACAAAAAATAGAAATTTAACCCTAAATATTATTGTATTCATTTTATTCTATTAATTCTATGTCACAAATATTCTATGTTGAAAATGTTTACTTTTGTTTTTTTTGCATAAACTTTCCGCAGGTATATGATAACAAAACAACGTGTTTTTTTTTTTTTGAAATATTTTAATAAATTTAATTATAATTCGCAGATAAAGACAAAAAAAAATTATTTTATGTAAATTATTCTATATATTTTATATATAAAACAAACATTCAAATTTTTCAATTTATTTTTTATTTTTTTTTTGTAATATTTAAAGGTGTATTATCTTGTCGCTATATTTTTTGTATATATTTAAAATGGTCACAAATGATTTATATATATATATATATATATATAGATTAATAGAGTATATTTCTGAATTTATAAATTTTATCATCTAACGAGATATTTTAACATATTTAATGATATTCATATTTAATGCAAATAATATTATAAAAGTAAAAAAAAAAAGGTCCATTATAAAATTTCTCTTTATATTTACGTAAATAAATTTCCGCATATATTTTATCATCTATATATAAATAGATAGATATAGACATCATTTATAAAATTTTATTCTGACACGTTTTTTTTGTCTATTCTAAAATGAAAGGTAGAATGAAAATATGTAGATTTTTTTTTTTTTTTGAAATTCTATATAATATGAAACGTTTTCTATATATATGAATGAAAGTTAAAAAAAAAAACTAAATTACGATGCAGTCATTTTATTTTCTGTCATGGTTTATTATAAATTTATATATTTTTTTAAGGTGATGGTATAATGTTTTGTTTGTCACATATTCATCGCAGTCGCTATATATATATTTTGCGTTATCTTTATAATAAAATGTTTATATTAAACAAATAATGGATATATATATAATTTATTAAATTCACTATTAATTATATCACAATGTTATTTTTTCACAAATAATAAAAATCATTATTCAACGTTCCTGTGTTCTGCGTGTTTGTTTGTTATTATACAATATATATTAAATATCAGGAAAGATATAGGGTTTTTTAAATTTTGGAATTTGATAATTAATATAGAGAATTTTGGTAATATATAAATAATAAAATAAAACATTTTATTATACAACTTACCGGAAAATTAAATTTTCCAAAAAGTTTTGATAAAAATTTGTTCCATTTTTGATGTACTGCGGTAAATTGATTGTACCTTGTTTTAGTCGTTTTTTTTACAGTATAGCAATTTTTATTGAAATCGAATGGAAAATCGGATATATCTTTTGAATCAATAGGGCGATTTTCAAATTTGCTTCTATGAAATATTAAAAATTGATGGCTTTTTTAAATTATGTGAAGAAACAGGAAAATTTAAGAAAAACACGGATTGTAAATCAAAAACTAAAAAAATTTTAAAAGGTCGATTTTCCGGAAAATTTAGTTCGGTGCACGATCAAATTTTTTGTTATAAATCAGCTAATTGGAAATGTGCCATTTCCTATCCTCTTGGAATCTGGCTAACAATTTCCCATCACCGCCTATATAATTGTCGTGCACCGTACTAAACAAATTCGGCAAATATTTTGAAAAATTAGAAAATTCGAGGCATTTTGCTTTTTCTTATAGGACCCAAAAAATTTCTTTCTGGAAGTATTCTTATTGAAAATTCAATCAATTTCATGAAATTGGAACTTCGATTCTAGTCCGCGATATCATTACATTATATTTTAAATGTATAGTTATCGATATGGGATGAGTACATTATGTTTATGAGTTCATTTTATAATCATTAATTGAATTTTAAAGTTCAAACAGTTTAATTATACAACACAAAAATAATATATATAGATTATTATTGGAAAATATACCCGCATTTATATACGTAGAAATAACAAAACAACTATATATAAAAATGCGTATACTGCCTTATCATGCAATTATACAAATTTTACAATGTAAAAAATAAAATCAATTAAATTACAATTTATATACTTTTATATAAATTACATTTGATTTTAATGATATAAAAAATTTTATTTTATTTTTATTATTTACTTTTACTGATGTGTGTGTATTTTTTTTTTTTGCTGTTCGTTGACGTATATAATGATAAATAAATATATTGTGTATAAAGGGAAATATAAATTGATGAAATGAAATGATGTATGATAAAGATCGTGTATGTACACTGAAATTGTTAATTTGTAATACAGAATTAATTGGCTTTTTCATTTTCAATATGTTTGTTTGATGTGAATATGAATCAATCAATAGCACAGAATCAATATTTGAGTATTATCATTAGGTTTTCCACTAAAAATTATAATTACATAAATTTCCATTCCATAACAAATTAGAAGAGAAATTTGTGGTTTTTCTGCAGGATAGTTAAAGCTTTAATCATAAAAACTGTTATCTGTAATTTTTTACTATATTTAGATAAACAGATAAAATTGCATTTTTTCTTTAAATCATTGAATTCATATATGCGCAATTATGTCAGGACAATTAATAAAAACTTAAATCAGTTTTTATATAAAAATTAAAATATGTATATATACACTTCATCTTCAAAATAATGAATGATTAAAATCAAAAATTGTTACTATATCTTTATGATTTTCCAACATATCATAATTTTAAATTTTTCTATATAAAGGAAAAACCTGATATATATATGATGGAAACTTTTTCAGTATAACCATAAATTAATAAATTGAATTCCCTTTTTTTTAATTGCATACTATTCATAACTTAATATATAATTAAAAGTTATAACTTAATTGGTAAATGTATTCTATAATAATGTTCACAAAACTATTATCAAAATTAATAAAATTTATCGGCATAAATGTGAGATTTAATTATCGGTCAATTAAACCTATTTAAATATAGTAATATTTCACATGAATTAATAAAGACAATATAGAAATTGACAATTCGATATTTAAAGACAGATTCAATTCAATTCAGAACCATATAAGTTTTACAATTGATTGGAAAATTGTGCTAGATAAAAATTAAATGTATAGAAGAGATTTTATATTAATAAAAAAAGAAAAACAAAACTATTATCGTCATTATTTTGTGAACAAAACCAACACATGCGGTTGAGATTTTATATCAAAACTTATTACATTTTATTTATTTTTTAAATATAATACTATTTGGTTTACATATTTTGTTATATAGTGAGATATTATTATTTTTATTTTTTATTTTGCATAAATAAATATATCAAAAGCAAGTGTTTTTGAGAAAATTTTATTTTATATATATCTAAAGTATATTTATAAAATTATTGATGTGTGCTATAAATTCTATACAGAAAAATGTATAAATAAAATTGTATAACTAAAAATTGTATACGTAAATTTTCTTTTTCAGAAAATTCTATTTTATTTTTAACAATTTGAAAAATAAAATATTATATACATATATAATAAAGTATATATACAAACTTTGTCAATATACATATATTGTGTGAATGAAGAATGCATAACAAAATAATGATATAGCAAATAAAATATATGTATATGTAAAATAAAATTACATCAATACAATTGTGTAATATTGGAAATATATTTTTAAACCAAAGTGTTTCAGATATTGTATTGTTATTCTCTAAATATGTATATAGTTATAGATAACGTGTATAGATAGATTCATTGAATTGTACTAAATATAGAAAACTATATTGATTTGAATAAATTCATATACATACACAAAAAATATTATAATACAATTTTCCATTTACATTGTAACCATTTTTCCTCAGTACATAATAATAATAATGATATTAATTTAACCTATATGAGTACCTATGCGGTGAAGTAGCAAAAAAAAACACTAACAAATTCTGATCTCATTTTTTGTAGGCAGCTATAACATTTTATTTTATTAACATTACAAAACATTTTTTTGCTTCTTCTATATATATAAAATGATTGTTGTTTAATATTTTATTAATTTGGAAAATTTATTTTTCATAAGTATCATACGGACATTTAATTATAAAAATATATATTTATATAATAATCAACTGTGCATAATTCATATCAGAATTCAAATAAGAATCTGTGGACAGTGACGGCCAAAAATGAAAAATATGTCCTTATGATGACTGAAAGATAAGATGTTCTTAAAGAAAAGAATTAAAAAAAAAATGTCCGGGAAAATTGAATTTTTCCAACTTACATTTCTTGAATTACACTCCTCATTTTTCTTTGCATATTTTAACTAATTCAATCAATTTCTGATTTTTCATAGAAGAATTGAATTATTCAAAAATTGTGCAAAGAAAACCCACATTGATGAAAGAAAACCAGAAATGTAAATTTATCTGTACTTAATTTACTTTTGTGGAAAAAATTGTTGGAAAAAAATTTACTATTTAGAATTCAATAATTCGAATAATCAGTTATCAATAGTAAACAAAATGCTTACTAAAACAATAATCATTAACAGAATCAGGGATTGAAATGAATAATGCTTCAAATGTTATAATGCAAAATGCATGAGTGTTCGTCGTATTGTAATTTTTTTTCATTACTAAATATATATATAGATATTCTTTAATGTTAATATTACCTTAATTCATATAAAAACCCTTTAATTGGTTTTTTATATTCATATAAATCCATATTTTCTTATAATTGTACACTTCATCAATATTGCAAAGCAAACATATTTTGAGTGGTTTTTTTTTTGTTTTTCATACTATATTTATTTTATAAATTGTATATGGATGGATATGGATGGTGATGTAAAAAATGAAAATGCTTCAAATGTTATAATAATGCACATTTTCTATTCCATAACTCCTCATCTCAACTTATCCTCTTTATAATATATACTAAATAAATCATCACTAATATATAATTTTATTCATAAAATAATGTGTTTTTTTTGTTTGCTTCAATTATACCACATATTCATTATTTATTCCATTTTGCATTATATCTCTTTATAGAATTTCTCATATTTTTTGTAATAAAATATAATCTGTATAATGTATGGGTGGGTATAAGAGTATATAAATAAATTCTATATATTTACTAATAAATATTGAAGATTTTAATTAATCCTTCTGAAATCTACAAAAACTTATATTTTCACGAATAATATTCATTTATTATAAATATATATGAAAAATGGTTAATGCAAAATAGAATTTTTTTTTTATAATGTAAAGTATTTAATGCGATATTGATGGATTTAGGGAAATTTTTTTTTCTCATTTTTAATAGGATTTTGTTATATTTAAACTCGTAAAACGTGCTAATTCATTTTCAGTAACCTTTTAAAATAATTATAATATTGTGGTACACAGAATTAAATTTTTTTTTTAATGTTTCGTTATTATAGATAATGTTAAATTTAATCTTTTTATTGGGAAAAATTCCGGGAAAAAAAATTACATTTTATTTTATTTTTAAAATCAAATATTATGTTCATATGAATAAAAACCATACATTAGTATTCATTACAGAATTTTGTTAAATATATATAGTATAAATGCAAATGAATTATTTCTGTTTTATTGTCTATAGAGTATAACGAAACGAACGATACTGAATATTTATTTATGATAAATCATTGTAAATTGCAATTTCTCTGAAAAATGTAAACATGCAATTTGTCTATAGTAATTGTTATACATTTAAACAAATAGAAACAATTTAATAAACAAAAATACATTTTATTTAAATTTTGTTTACATCTAAATTTTAGATTGTATACAAAAAAAAGTATATAATAAAAATATTATTTTATTATTTTAATACGCATATAATATAATATATAAAATAGTTTTCCGTTTTGTTGTTGTTAATGATATAGATTTCCATTTTATTATGTATATGGTTTGGTTTTATCATAGACAAAGAAAAAAATGTGTAGTTTATCAAAAAAAAAATTTAACTATTTAATTTGGCTATTTACACATTTTATTATATATAGTTATTTTATTACTGATTCCATAAAACCGCACTGAATTTTATATATATAGAAGTGTTTTTTTTGTGCTTTATCAAATTAAAATAAAATATTTATGCGGGACGTCACAAAGAATTACGAAAAATTTACATATAAAGTTATTAAATTTTAACCGATTAAAAAATTATATACGATTAATAAATTACTAATCTTTCATTTAGCTAGAAATATATTTTTGTACAAGAAATTCTATAATTTATATAATAATATTTTTAATTTAATATTTTTTTTAATTAAATTAAAAGAATTATATAATACAGAATGTGATTTTAAATTTATAACTATACATAAACTGTAACTGTCGTATATGCAATATAATGAAAACTATTTTAAAATTCTGCATAAATTTACTATCATATTTTATGGGTAAAAACAATGGAGTTTAAAATAATATTTTATACATGTTATATGAATGGTTTATGTATATTATTAGTATTGTTATTAGTATTATTGTATTGTGCGGTTGGACATTTTATACTGTATAAAATAATACTGCATAAATTTAAATTTAAAAAAAAAAAAAATACAAAGTGTGTTACAAGAAATTATCCTATATAGTATATAGTGACTATACATAAAATAACGACGACGACGACGGTACGATGACCACCGCACACATATATATATATATATATATATATATATATTTAAACAACACACAAAGCATTCATATTTATTTACTTTTTTTTTGTTATATAATAAAATGTTAATTTATATAATTAAATAAAAAGTAAATTATATATTATGCATAATATATAATTTTAAATATACATACTGCCCTTAATGGTTATTTATTTCGTTTATATATCGCTTGCAAATTTTCCCATTTATTTTTTTCCATTTCATTTAATTATATTTAAATTTTCATTTTATTACATTTTAATTTTCCTTTTAATTCGCATTAATTAATTAAATTCTATTTGTAATCGTATGTATATATATATATATGTTTCAATTTAATGAATTTATTTAAAATAGATAGTATATGGATGGAGAGGTTTTGGTATAAAAGATAATTTAAAAAGATTTTCATTTGGAAAATGATTTTTCTTTTAAAGATTTAAATATGTTGTGATATATATTTTATAATTTTAAAAATCCTTCACCAATAATAAAAATGACACTTACCTTAATCATATTCAGCCAACTGCTTCCTGAAGCGGCATCGTATTTGTATATAATACGTAAGTTGCAATAAAACATCTGCTATCGCATAAAAATTAATCGGCAATTTGAACACTACATTTTTTTTTCTTCCATATACTATTCAATTTGTCTATAAAACAAAACGGAATCTGAAAATAAAAATAATAATAAATTACTTATAATTATAAAAAAAATATGTTATTAGTTAAATCATCAGAAAAAAAAACAAAACAGAAGCATCATTACACAGATGTAATGAGAAAAAAATCAGACCAAGTTGTTTTTTCGAGTATTTACCACCTCTAATATATGTATGTATAATATAAAAAAAACAATGCGGTCTGCTTATAAATCACAAATTGACCAAATAGACTTTCTATTTTTATATAAAGAGATTTGTTTTTTTTTTTTAAATTCTGCAATAATTTTTGTTTCTATATATTTTTAATATGGTATTTACAAATAATTATTACTGTGCTGTCTACCTACTAAAATATTATACTCGGTCTTTATAGCAAACAAATTAATAATAAATTTAAAACATAAGATTTGTATTGTATTATTTTTATTAATTTTTTTTTTTGACTTCATAATAAATAAACAAAATAACAAGTTGATTGTTTTCATCAATATACTAATATTGGTCGACTTTGTATTGTTTTCTTCTTACATTTTTTCTTTTTTGCATATTTGCTTATACATATATAGATTTTTTTTGTTGTTGAGTAGTGAGTACATATATTACTATACTATATTTATTTAAATTATTGTTTTGGATATCTACCTGGTACGTACAACTCACATAATTTCCTTTCCAAATATAAACGATAAATAAAAGTAGCTCAATAGCAATTGTTGTATAAAACCAAAACAAAACAAAAAAAAACAGTGATGATGATACATAAAAAACATTTAATTTAAAAAAAAAAAAAATATTTTATTTATGCAATAATCTTCTTTAATTTTTTTGTTTTTTGGGTTTTGTATTTATTTTCTTTAATTTTTACTTTTACTTTTATTTTTATTTGTATTTTTTCACTGTTTATTTATTTTTTTTGTATTGTAATACTACATTTAAATTATTATGATTATGATTAACTTTTATAAAAACGATTGTAATTAATTAGAATGTGTTTTTTCCAAAAAATGTTTTTTTTTATAGATTATCTAATGGCTATTATTTTATTTATATATTGAGCCATTTGATGCAACTTCTTTTTTTTTTTTGTATTGTTGGTTTTATAGATTTAAAGAGTGATGCTATATATTGTAATAAAAATAAAGATGAGATAATATCAAAATTAATTTAAATAAATATATATATATATATATAGACATTTTATTGGTGGTAATGGTTATTTTAAGTTAATGTATTTTTAAATGGAATTTCGATTGTTTTGATTTTTCTTAAGGTGGTTTTAATATTATGCAAAAACTGCGGAATTAGATATGATGCATTTCTTTTATGGTAAATCGTTTAATAAATTAGTTTTTTAATAGTTTATTACATAAAAATTTCTTTATGTGGGTTTTATGGTTAATTTACGTAATATTGAACATTTTTTATAATTACTATAGACGAGTTTTGAACAAAAATATTAACTGAATATTTTTTCGATTATAATTTAATATAGACTTTAAATGTTTTTAATCTAACGATATTTTATGTAGTTTTGTTTTATCAAAAAAAAATAAAACATTTAAGAAATTAAGGAATCATTTCCCATAGGCGGAGATGGGAAATTGGTAGCCAGATTTCCATGAGGATAGGATATTCTGAACGGCTTATGTCTAATTAGCTGATTCCTGATTTATAAAAAACAAAAAGGGTCGAGCACTTGAACTAAATTTTCCGGAAAATCAACTGTTCGAATTTTTTAATAACAACCAAGGTTTTTCTTAAATTTTCATTTTTATTCGCATAATTTAAAAATTCAATTCTTAGAATATTTCATAGATTTTCCATTCAATTTCCATCAACTATATCTTTTGAACCCACTATAGTCGATTTTAAAAAATTTTCTTCCATCAACTATCAGAAATTGTTTGAATTTTAAAATTATATGAAAATTTATATGAAAATTTAAGAAAGACTATGACTGTATTTCGAAAAATTCAAAAATTTGGAAAATTGAATTTTCCGGAAAATTTTGTTTGAAAAAATTCAATTTTTGTGGAATAATTAATTTGCTTTTAGGCTCTATTAATATCCTATCCTTTTGGTAATATGGCAAAAAATTACTACGAGTATGAATGATCGTATTTTAAAAGCATATATCGACGCATATAGACTTTAATTAAAAACAAAAAATAGAAATATTTTGTTAAACATCTATTATATGAAAAAAAAAAAAATAATGTATTTTTCAATGAAAATAAAAATGAATAGCGTGAATAAACGAAAAATTTATTAGAACATATTTTAAATAATTTTGCATTAATTTTTTTATTAAAGATCATTGCTCATTTTGATATTTATTATAATTTATAAACATAGTACAAAATATATAATGATGGTAATTTTTATTATACTATTATATATAGATTCATTATATGATGTTTTGTATTAGAATTTTTTATTTTTATTTTTTCATAATATAATACAAAAAAAAAAAATGAAAAATAAATATTAATTAGGTGTATTTATTTCACAAGCATATATAAGTATAAAAATAAATATAAATTGCTTCTCACGCAATCAGTGAATTTCATTATAAAATTTATTTATTTTATATATGTTCAACACTATATAATATATATTTTTCTATAAAAAAAAAATAAAATAAATATGCAAATTTATATTATTATAATTTTATTTTCTTCTGATATATACACGTATAAATATAAATATTTATTTTCGTCTTTTCGCGTGTCTTGACCTACCTCAAAAAATTTATAAGCAGCCAAACGGCATATATATATGGTATTATACTATATGTCTTTAAAATATATATATTATAAGCATACGTATTCTTATTGCATATATATGTATGTAATAAAACACAAGTAAATATATTGTATATATTAAAAAAAAAAAAAAAAAAGGTTATTAAATTGTATTTTAAAGAAAAATTTTTATAACATTTTGAAAAAGTGTATATTGGTATATAAAAATACAAGAAAATGTATACGTCAAGGTATATATGAATAAAATAACATAAAAGAGTTTTATCGTGAAATATCTTAAAATTTTATTTATGATATTATACTTTTAAAAATTTATTTATAATAAAAGCAAAACACACACACGCATTTAGGTATGTTAAAAAATTAACAACAATGCAAAAATATATATGAAAAGAAATTTTAAAATAATTAAACACAAAAACAAAACAAAAAAATTGTGTTTCCTGTTTTTAATTTTAATTCGTGTCGATACACAAACAAATAAATAAATAACATACATATATTATTATAAATGGATTTATAAAAAAAAATGTATTTGGGTAAACTAAATTGTATAGTATTACATAAATTATGCAATTTTTAAAGGAATTTAAATAACTTTTTTTTAACATATATAATTTATATAAAAGGTATTTTAATAAACTCAACACTCAAACACAAAATTAAAAAAAAGGATTATATTAATATTTATATAAGAATTCATTCAGTAGTGTTTACTATTTAATAAAGGTCTTTTATATAAAAAAATGTTTTTATTAAAAAAAAAAACTTATGAGTAACCATAAAAAAAAGATATCCTTAAAAATGGCGAAAATAAATACAAAAAAAAAAATCTATAAATTTTCCTTTTAACAAAATTCAATTTTATTAAATGGAAAATTTATGATAAATATACAAATACTTTCTATAAAAAAAAAATATATTCGGAAATACATCTTCTTCTTCGTTTTTTTTTCAATTCTGTTATATATCAACATTTATTTAACTCAATTCCTTTCTCGCGAAATATCGAATACATCATTTTGTATAAATGGTATAAGTAATAAGTTATATTATATATAAGAAGAAATATCTATATATACAGGGTGTCCCAGCTAACGCTATCCAGCCAATATCTTCGAAACCAGTGGAGTTATCACTAATATGATGTTAGTGGACTGGACTGGATTCCATTTGGCTACATATTTATGTTAACCCCTCCTTCCAACGTTAACCCTTATGTGCTTAATGGATATCAACTTTGGAAAATCAAATGTAAACCTATATTTTTTTTTGGCCTATTTTAAAGAGCATGACGAGTAGTTAAAAAAAATGTAATAATATGTGGGGATCCCATGGGGAATTTTTCCACGAATGGGGATTGTCCATCTGATGGAAAATGTGCGAAAACTCGCTAAATCTCTATGAAAACATGTGTTGTGATCTATTAGAAAGTTGTTCTACGTTGAAAATTAAGGGGGGTCTCCAAACACCCCAAGCCCCCCACGCCCCGTTTTAAGGGGAAAAGTCGAAATTTTGATTTTTGCATGAGATTTTGCTTGCAATAATAAAAATATGGTTTTCTAATCTGGTTTCGAAGATATTGGCTGGATAGCGTTAGCTGGGACACACTGTATATATGTTTATCTATTACAATAAAATATAAAATATATATATAATAGTAAAAATACCATCAGGATACTGACAAGTAATAAATATACGACATTTTTCTACATCCAAATATTTCCATATATAGAATATATGTACATACATATTCATATATTTTGACCTAAATTATTTTGTATATATATATATATATATATATATATATATTCCGTTGAATATGATATATGTACATATATCCGAGAATGCATTTTAAAATTAAATAACATTTATTTGTTGTTGAAACACATAAATTATATATAAATAAAACATTTAAATTTTTCATATATTCTATCTATATATAAATATGAAAAGAATTTATAAATGTAGATGTATGGCATTGCATATATGTATATTTATAAAAGAAACCGTCGCTTTTTTTAGATTATTATTTATTGTAATATAAATATCTTTTGTATATATATATATGAAACCATAGTACTTGAACTATATTTATTTTAAATTATGAAAATAATATTTATAAAATTTACTATAATGATTTGGGGTGGATATTGAATTGATTAAATTTCATTTAAATGTCACATTGAACACATTTATAAAATATTTAATGTTAATTTTAAATGGAAAATATTTCATTATTATAGTTATTATTTTGTCCTAGAAATGTAACGCATTATGCAGAATCGATGATGAATTCTTTATATATGATATAATGAATTCTAAATCGAAGGTATTCTATATGATGTTTTTTTGATACATTTCGTATACGATAAAATTGGGTATATTTAGATTTTTCGTATAGCTTTTGAATATTATTTTTTTCAATTTTTATAGAGTATTTTATTCAATCACGAATGGTAAACTATTGATCGGAATGTGCAATGTGGTTTGTTATACAATAATTGAATAAATCAATAAATCAATTTTACTGTTTTGACATTAATATTTTGATATTTTTAGAAAAACTGATTTAAACTTAATTCAATGTTTAATTTTATGATCTACACGATCCTTTTTACTAACTATATAAAATAATTAATGGTATATGTATAGATGGAAATCATTTCAATATATAAGTGATAACTTTAGATAAAAATGTGCTCCTCGACAATATTGTGTAAAAATCATCGTATATTAAGATGTTTTGATGATACCAGACAAATTTTTCTGATAAAACTATCTAAACTATACCTCATAATTTGAAGCCTAGTTCTATGTAGAATAATTTTTATTTAGAATTCAACAAAGAAAAACCAACACCGACTATATATTAAACGGATATCTTTTTTGAAGAGTCCCGCCTTTGGTGTAATAATTTTATAATAATTAAATAAACATAAATTCATATAAAGTAAAGAATATAGTTTCGCGTTAAAATTATAACCATAAGTTTCTACAAAAAAATATCCTTTCTTATATACAAATTAACGAATTATTATTTAAAAACCTATTTTCCCACTCTCTTTATTATACATTAATTTTACCATATATCTACATATAGAAGAATATCATTATGAATGATTAAAAATATACAAAATTCATAAAAAAAATGTTCCGTTAAAAAAAAAATTCCCCCTCCAATATTTTCCAAAAATGTAATAATAATAAGCTCTAAATATACTTAATCATAATAATGAAAGTATATAAAAAGAAAACAAAATGAAAATGAAGAAAATATGATCTTATATATCTCATTGTCAGATAAAATAAATATTTAATGCATATCTACCATTAAATAGTTAGTATACAAAGCTATATACAATTTTTACACGTATTTTTTTATTTTTTGTTTAGACTTACATTAATTTTTTTTGTGTCATTTTGTTTTTTTTTTCTTTCTTATTTATATATGGATGTATATATATAAATGCACAGGTGCCGTAAGAAAAAATGGAAACATGATTTACCAGCAACAAGTGTAATAATCACTTTTCACAATGAGGCAAGATCTACATTATTACGAACAATAGTCAGGTATGTATATACATAATATTATTTTTATTTATTTATTTTTTCATATATACATACAAAACAAGAGGGATTTTATAATCCATATTCTTTTCGTTTTTTTTTTTTCATTTTATACATAAGAAATAAGAATTTTTTTTATCAGAAAAAAAAAATAAAGAAAAGTTTTGTTCGTATTTATATTTAAGGATTATATTTATTTTTTTCCATATATATGTTTAAGAAAAATGTGATAAATATTATCTTAAAATAAATAATATATATATATATATATATATATAGACCTTATTATATTATAATAAATTGAGTGTATCCTTATTGGAAAATTAACGTTTTATCCATTCAAATTTATTAAGAAATTTGATACTATCGCACATTGAGGTTTTATATTCTATATATGTATATACAGTGATACGATACGAAATGTAAATAAAGTAATTTTTATAAATGGAATTATAGAAAATAAGAATTATTTTTATACTTATAATAAATATACTAATTATATAGATGTTTCTCTATATCAAATTTTCATCCAATTGTCAAGTAAAAAATAGAAAAAAATACTAGAAAAATCATAATTTGTTTGTCAAGTATTTTTAGAAATTGAATAAAAACAAAAGATAAACATATAAAATTCATGATTCCTTTAACAAAAAAAAATGGAATACCTCAAAATTTACAACATAATTTATAGATCTTTTACACTGCATTTATACTGAACCATGTACTGAAATATACTTTGTGTTATTTTTTGTCATTGCAGTAGATACATAATCGTTTTAATTAAAATGAATTTTCCCTTTATTTAAGAAAACCTCAATTTAGATTATTTATATTTTTATTTAATCATTCAATTAAAATTTTGATCAATATTCCAATCACATTATTTACTTCTATTTATAATATATAGAATTACATTTTTGAAGTATAGAAATTGAACATAATAAAATATACACTAAAATAGAAATGATAATATTTTCAATTACTAGTGAAATAAATCCATTCATTTATAAATCAAAATAAATGCATGAACAAGAATATTAGAATTTTTTTTTTTCATTTTAATTTAATGAAAAACAAAAAAATGAAAAAAACTTTAAATGTTAATATATTTTAAGTAAAGCTTAACCGCGCACACTAAAACTCATATAAAGAAAGAAAAAAAAGTATATTTCCGAGGATATTAAATAAATTTAAAAAAAAAAAAACTTATATCATTATATTATAATAATGATGATGAAAAATAAAACTTTTCTTTTCCATAAACATAAATATATATATAGAGATGTATAGTAGATTTAGATACATATTTTTTTTTGTATGTAATTTAAGTAATTATGTATAATATATATTTTAAAGTTTAGAATATTTTAAATGTGTACTTTATATATAGAGATTGTATATTTTTTTGGACCGTATATATACAATACAGTATATATACAATATACATACAGGCACATGAGATTTTTGATGAGGTTATTAAAAATCTTTAAAATATTTAAATATATGAAATGAAAGTTTTTTTTTTTTACATTAAATAAAATACAATATTCCATTTCCTCCATATGGGGCTTATTATTTTATTTTCCATGCATCAAAAAAAAAAAATATTATGCCGATTTTTATTAAAGTAAATATTTATATATACCATACAAAAATAGACAAAAATATTTGAATATTTTCATCAAAATTATCTCATGAGAATTTCCACAAAAATAAAAATAAAATAATAATATTTTTCAAATATAAATAAAAATACACGGAGGATATAAATAAAAGGAATGAAAAAATAAAAGTTTTATTTTTTTTTTAACATATATATCATTTTCATATAATATTATATAATATTACGGCAGACCATAACAAAAATTATTTGTGGGTTACACAACACAGGTGGGTTATGATAACACGAGCCTTATTTCTATTCTATATAGGCTCAAAATATGGGGAATTTAGACGTCATCATTCAGTAAGTCCAAAAAATTTTCATGGACAAGTAACTTTTTATATATGTAGAAAATAACAAAAAAAAGGATATTTTCAAAAAATAGGCTTAAAGGATTAAAATGTATTATTTCCATTCCATCATACAAAATATATTTAAAATGATTTATATTTTTAAAATTGAAAACTTTTTAAGAACATGTATACATCATTTTTGTAAGTCAAGTAATTTGATTCCATTGAACAATTTAATGCTTATTATTTTCATTTTAAAAATATAGAGAAGAAAATATATAAATAGATTTTAAATGCAATTTGATATTCCTCAAAATTGAATTCAAAAGAGATATTATTATTATTATTTGAAAAGTATATATATACCATATATATAGTAATTTCTGTGAATGCAATACACGGACAAACAAAACATATTAAAAAAAAAAGGATATATACATTTTCAAGTTTGATATAAACTATCCTGTTAACATAAAATAAAATGTAAACATTAGGAACATTTATCAGAATCAGAATAACTCATCATAATGAGAGATGCGGTAATATAAATACTACTTGTATATTATATATAGCATATATGTGGTGGTGGTATGTATTTGCAGGTTTTGATTGATCAAAGTGTATGAACATGTATATAAATAAATAAAAAAAAGTATATATATATTTATTTACACCATAGGCGATGTTGGAAATTTGTTTGACAAAATATTACCAAAAGGATAGGATATTTTTCAAACAAAATTTTTCGGGAAAATTCAATTTTACAAAATTTAGAAGCCATAGTTTTTCTAAAATTTCCATTTTCCTGGAATAATTTGAAAATTCAATCAATTTCTGATATTTTATAGTAGAAAATTTGAAAATCGGCCTTATTCTTCAAAAGATATATGTAAATTTTCCAAAAAGTTTTAGTAATATTTGCTCATTTTTTTATAAAATGTT
Organism: Dilophus febrilis; assembly: GCA_958336335.1. NCBI lineage: Eukaryota > Metazoa > Arthropoda > Insecta > Diptera > Bibionidae > Dilophus > Dilophus febrilis. The sequence continues at coordinate 28,950,783 of OY284471.1, read as the reverse complement.
TGTAATTGGTGGTTCACTTTTACAATATCGCAAATTTCTTTGAATTTTCACTGAATTCAAATAGAAAATCAGCTATATTTATTTTGCCAACCAATCGGGCGATTTTCTTCTATGAAATTTTAAGAATTTATTGAATTTGCAAATTATGCGAGAAGATAAATGAAAATTAAAAAAGAAAAACCTGATTATAAATAAAAACAAATAAAATATTTAGAAAATTTGATTTTCCGGAAAATTTAGTTCGGGGCACGACCAATTTTTTTTTTTCAAAACGAGGTAATTGGGCATATGCCATCCTATCCTCTGGGAAATCTACCCAATAATAGCTCAGCTTCTCCTATGATTTCCTCTCGTATATATACGTTCGCAGATATATGTATATATAAGTACATTTATTATATATATGGAATACTGCTAATGATTATATAGACAATTTTTAATGGAAAATATGAAATAAAAGAATAAACATTTTTTTTTTCAAAAATAAACATAACTCGGAAAAAATATTTTTATAAAACTTTTTTCAATGTAATCCAAATATTAAAAAAAAAAATCAGATATTTTTGATGCAGATATATATAAATAAATAAATAAATAAAAAAGATACGCACCCACAATTGGTTTTCTTATATACATAATTAAATTGTATAAAATTTACAAATGTAATATTGCGAGATTTAATTACACATCATGCGATTGCGATATTAAAAAAAAAAAAAGAAAAGTTCAGTGACCTTTTCTTTCATTACAATTTTATCATCATATGTATTAATTTATAGATGAATGAAAAAAAAGGATATGTATTTTTTTTGCCCTGTAAAATTCTCATTATTTTATGTTATATTTAATCCCTTTTTAACATTACATATGGTTTTAATTTATTTTATGATATATTTATATATGACAAAAACATATGGGATTTTTTTTCAATTTTCATGTACAAATGTAAAAAAGAACGGGGTGGCAACCTTTACAATCGATGATTTGTTTTAGTGTCCGTGACACGAACACGATTCAGTTGTACGTGGTTTTTTTCAGGATCAATAATTACTCGCGTGTACGACCAACAATTTGTGTTTATTCATGAAATTTATATTCCAAAATAACAGAAAAACCAATAAAACGGATGTTTTTCTCGTGTAGAGGATTCGAAACCATGACCTCAAAATGTTTTTCAAAGCAGAGTATTTTATCAACTGTACGGCACAGAGGCACACACATTTAAATGAATATATAAATAAAATTTGTTATTTTTTAAGGATCATTCAAATTTTTTATAATCAATTTACAATTCATTTATATGGTCAATAATTTAAAATTCATTTTTAAAGTGGTAAATTTTGAATAAAAAATAACATTTTTGTTTTAATTTTCAATGATCCTTTAAAAATTATTACGAATATTATATATTATATATATTTAAATAGGATATTGGACAGTCGGATTCTTGGAATGGATTCTATCACTCTTTTGGGTTTTGTTTCGTTCTGATGTTAAATTATTCTGATATTATATTACATATTTTTTTACATTTTATATAACTATACTATATATACATTATCAACTACATACATATATGTTTAAATTATTTCAAATTATTCGATTTTATAATGTGACTGACATTTGACATAAAATCGTAATTTAAACGTCTATAAAAAATATAGAGTTTTTATAAAAATATACAGTTTTTAAAATATATCTCTAATGTAACAAATATGTAAAAAAAACAATAGGTTTTATACATTTTAATTTTTAGAGATAAATGTATCGTAAATGTACATATATAAATTGATATAAAAATTTGTCATTTTAAATATAATGGATGTATATTTAGAAATCGATAATTTATATATATTATATATATATATAAAAATGTCCTTCGGAAGTATTTTTATGGATTTTTTATATAAATAATCTAACTAAATCAATATATTTTTCAGACAAATACGTATATGGATAAGTTAAAATTTCTACAAATATTTATTTTAAAATGCATCGGTTGATTTTCTATTTTATAATTTATAAAAACTATATTCCATTTTCATTTCCCGCAGATAGGTATTTTTTATTCTATTTTACCAAGCAAACACAACACATGAATTTATTTTTTTTTACAAAATGCATATAAAGAAAAAATATATATGTATAATAATTTTTATTTGTACCATGAACTTGTCATGGTAATATGAAAAGAAAATAAAAAAAAAACCATTTTACCATATGTGTAAATAAAATATTATACATGATGTTGATGTAGGTATATATAAAACAAATCTATAATATTTGTATGCAAAACCGTAGAAAAAAAAATTTAATTTCTTTTAGTATATATACCATAGCTATATAAATAAATGGGGTTTTGTATATGGATACGATATGGCGGGGGATTTTGTTTTTTTGTTTGTTATTTTTGTAAACGCGCTTTTATAATTTCATAAAAAGGATAAAAATAAAACATATTGTTTTCATATACCGCTACAAATATATAAAGAGGTATTAAATACATATACGGATATATACAAATGAAATATAAAATATGAAACGGAGAAACTCAATTACCCACTCCTCATAGATTCACATATATATAATATATTCAGTTGCATATTTAATATATCACCTATATACACTATTCTATATTATATATGTATACATATCCTTGTATATCCTGCGAAATTTATACCATATATATGAGAATGCGTATATAGAAATATAGAAATTGCTAAAAATATAAATTTCTAAATGAGGATTCCAGCATATTTTTCACAGGATGATAAAAATAATCTCGTTTACTTTTATAAATATCTTTATGTATATATACTATATATGTGAATGAATATGCTTATTTGTTGTTTTTTTTTTGTGTGTGTTATTTATATAGCAAAAATATCTCGTAATTTATATATAACATGCGGATTTATTTATATGTAATCATATATTCGTAGGTATTTTATGTATATGCATGCAGATATAGAGCTTAAATCAATTTAAAGTTTAATGATATCTGTATTATTTATTATATAAATGTATATATAATTCCCAACAATATTCCCTGTAAGATAAATGTAAAGTTTTTTTTTTTATAAAGAATCGGAATTTTTCTCCATTTCAATTAAAATAACTGCAATTTATTTAAGTATACAAAATTTTCTGTATCAATTTGATAGTTTTTAAACGTATATTACCGTTTTTAAAACAATAACAATAACAAAAGTTTAGCTCATTTTTACAATTTACTTTTAAAATTTACAAATTTTCAACAATTTTCTAACATCATTTTCACTTAAATATACCTTTTTTTATACAATCTACCTTTTTCTGGACTTTATCAAACGAAGTGTGTATATTTAAAAAGTAATCTGCAATTTTCTTTATTACTTTATTCTTTTAAGTTTATATTCAAATTTATAAATTCAATCGAAATTTTCCTTATTTTTCCAACCGAAATGACACTGTATTTAGAATTTGTAAATTTTATATAATTTTCTATACAATATATTTCCTTAAAAGGTAAATATAATCATAGTAATTTTCCAATTCTTATTTAAATTTATAAAATTTTTGGTAATTTTCATATATAAATAATTTACTTATATTCGGTAAGTTCATTAGAGATAAAAAAAGTACTTTAAACAATCGAAATGTTCCTCCTTTATTGTTTAAATTGAAACTACCACAATTGAATTTACCAAATAGATAAATAAAGTTAATTTTAAATCATTGTGACATTTAACTGAATTTTTTTTCAATAGAAATGATTAAATTTCCAAATTTTCTGTAGTTTTCATATACGACATATATAATATGAAATTTATGTAATAAGAATCATTAAGGAATGATTTTTTATATGTTCGTTTAAGGATATAACAATTATTTTTTACTAATAATGGAATAACAATGTATATTTGTTTTATATTTATGATGAGTTATGAGAATTCTATAGAATATGTATATGTACCTTTTTATCATAGGTGGAGAAGGAAAATTGTTAGCACGGAGGTTTACCATACAATAGGATATTCGAAACGGCACATGTCTATATAATTAGTTGATTTATAAAAAAAAATTTTGTCGTATTGTCGAACTAAATTCTTCTAAATTTTTTATTTGTTTTTTAAAATACAAAAATGTCTGAAAATTATCGTTTTTCTTCGCATAATTCGCAAAAAATCAATCAATAATCAATTATTAATATATCATTGAAGAAAATTTTGTTCTTATATGAAATTTACGTTGATGAAAATCGCCCTATTGTTTCAAAAGATTTAGCAGATTTTCCATTCGAATTCAGTGAAAATTCAAAGAAATTTACGATGCCACTGTAAAATTTAACCATCAAATGGTAAAAATATATAAAAACGGGAAAAATTTTACCAACATATTTTGGAAATTCGACCATATCTTTTGAAGCAAGCAATTGGGCGATTTTCAAATTTTCTTCTATGCAATATCCGGAAAATTGATTAAATTTTCAAATTATTCCATGAAAATGTCAATTGGAGTTTTCTCTGACTGTAAATAGAAAAATTCAAAATTATCCGGAAAATTTTGTTTGACCAAAAAATTTTTTTTTTATCCAATCCTTTTGGTAATATGGCAAAATAATTTACAGCTCCGTCTATTTTATATATTTGTAATATACAATTTGTTTATTTATACAAATAATCTATGTGTGTAAGTGTATATAATAAAATAAACAAATTAAACAAAATAAATAAACATATATAAATAAAAATAAGGTTTTTGTTTGACTTATTATATGTCAGCGGAAAACTAAATTCATATAGAATATATGTATGTTTTACAAGAACATATATATATATAGATATGCATGCATGCATAATATTATGTATGATAGTTATTGCGTTATATAAATAAAAGAGATATAAATACGCGATATTAATCCATTGGAAAACTTTTATGTTTTTACAATATATATAGGTTTTACAGTCCAAATACAACCTTTTACAAATCAAATTCAACTTTTTACAAATCAAATTCAACCTTTTACAAATCAAATTACACTTTTTACAAATCAAATTCAACTTTATACAAATCAGATTCAACTTTTTACAAATCAAATTCAACTTTTTACAAATCAAATTCATCTTTTTACAATTCAAATTCAACCTTATACAAATCAAATTCAACTTTTTACAAATCAAATTCAACCAATTTTATAATTAGTTTTGCAGTATATTTTAATGCATATTTTCATTTATTATCATTAATTTTGTATAAAAAAGGATTTAACTTAATTTTAATCAATACTACGAATTAAAAAAAAAAATACAAAAAATTTTTTAAACAAACAAGGTTTTTACAACAAACGGAAGAGTATCTTAAACTGAAAGGGTAGTTTTAATCCAGTGCATTAACACGGACTAAAATAAAACCTGTCAATTAAAATGAAAAACACCAAATAGCTAGTGAAAAGGATTTAATGTCGCATTTTGCGACAAATATTCGTTACCAAATTTTTACCACCATATTCTGCAATGGTAAATCCGATAGAAAAATTGTTTTCTGAAACGAAATTTTGTTCAACTAATCTAATGTCGGAACCAGGAAACAATAATTTAGTTGACGTTATTCAACGGTCCATTTATACGATTTACTATATATATTATTCAAAATCAAATTCAATATATATATATATATATATATATATATATTATTCAAAAATATATATATTCGATGACGGAGCATTAAATAATGTGTCCTGATAATCCCAAAGATAGGATATTCTGATAGATATGATCGCAAATGAATTAATTATAGTGTTGTTTCTTGAACAAAATTTTCCGGGAAGATTCAATTTTCCAAATTAATTTTTATTTTCATGTGTCATTTGAAAACTCAATTAATTCATGTTTTTTATAGAGACAAATTAGTAAATTGGTTAATTTTTTTAAGAGATTTATCCTATACAGTATAGAAAAAAAAAGCCCGACATTTTTTATTTCAAAATCGACTTTATCTTTTGAAAAAATTAATGTATTCTTAATGTGGGTTCTTAATTTTTAAAGAAAAGCTATGAATAATTAAAAAAAATTATTTGGAAAATTGGATTTTCCGGAAAATTTTGTTCAAAAAAAATATTTTTTGTACTATAATTAATTTATTTTCGATCTTATCAATCAGAATATCCTATCATTGGGATCATCAGGACACATTATTGAATGCTCCATCATTGAATTTATATAATTTTGAATAATATAAATACTGTTTAAAATACTTTTTTGTTTATTGTAAAAATTTAAACCCTTTTTTTTATACAAAATTAATGATAATAAATGAAAATATTTATTAAAAAATACTGCAAAACTAATTAAAAAATTGGTTGAATTTGATTTGTAAAAAGTTGAATTTGATTTGTAAAGGGTTGAATTTGATTTGTAAAAAGTTGAATTTGAATTGTAAAAGGTTGAATTTGATTTGTAAAAAGTTGAATTTGATTTGTAAAAGGTTGAATTTGAATTGTAAAAAGTTGAATTTGATTTGTAAAAAGTTGAATTTGATTTGTAAAAGGTTGTATTTGGACTGTAAAACCAGGATATATGTACATATATATTTATATAAAGTATGTATTTGTGTATGTATAGAAATAAAAAAAAAACAAAGAAAATTTTATATACAAATAACAATTGTTAATATTTTATATATTTTTTGCTGACATAAAACTTTTTTTTATATATCCTTATATATACTAAATAAATATATGTTTTATTTATAGATTAATTGTATATATAAAGCATATATGTATAAATAAATTCCCTTTTACAAAGATCTGTAATAATAATAATAATATATGTATATATGAAAGTTTTCTATATATATACCATATACTATTCGAATAATATGAATAATATTATGTAAATAAATTTATATATGCAAGTGTAATTATTTAAGATTATATAATGGAAAATTATAATCTCACAAACATAGATAGATATATATATATATATATATATTATTACCTATATGTATGTATATCCATTTATATAATACATATTTTCATTAATTAATTGAATAACATAATAAAGGAAGCTTTACAACAGCAGCTCATATATGTATATTGTAAATTAATACAAAAGATATGGTTTTATTTATATTTATATATGGTATATATAAAGAACAATCAATTGATTGATATAATTTATTCTATAAGCCCATTAAATGCATATAAAATACGGAATTAATATTATTATTATTATGTATTATTATATTATTATGTACTATGAAAGATTATTGATTTATTTTACAATATTTAAATAATTATATATATATGTATGTATATTCAATTTGTGAATTGTAATTGTTTTATGTGCGTTTATTTAGTACATAGATTTTAATGTATATATTACAATGTATACATAATAAATATTAATCAAAATCATTTTAAATATAAATTGAAAAAACAAAAACTGATTGCCATATATTTTAAAGTAATAATTGAATTATGTACATTTAAATTAAAAAATACCTTATTACGAAATCGTAATCCAAATCGAAATTGCAGTGTTGATAAGTTCGTATACCTATCTGTTCGGTGCCACATAATTGTAAGAAAAATTTAACAACTGATTGAAATTAAAAAAAAAAAAAAATTAACACGTGACTTTGAACAATTTCGTAATGATGTGATGAAAAAATATAAAATATTTAATTGCAAAATAATTAACTAAAATAAAAAAAATGCTAAAAATCCTCTCAAAAAAAACAATTTGATTTATAGTTAATAAATACACAACATATGGGATGTTACAACACGTATTTATATATTTAATTAAATATAAAACTAAATTATATTATCAATATATAATGTTTTTGTATACATATATTTATTATCGACAAATAACGTGCCATCATTTTACAAAATAAGACAAAACAAGATGATGATGATGATGATGTCAACGTATATTTCATATACTTTCATATATATGTAATGTAACAATACAATAAAAGTGAAACAGTGAATTAATTAATATATTATTAATATAACACAGTTAATTTTGAATTTATTTTTTTGTACACTGACAAATATAAAGAGAAAAAAAAATAATATAATGAATTCAATTTTTTTTTTATTTAAAGTACATATAATCGTTTGTGTTTGATAGTACACAGCACGATTATTCAATTATTTTTTTGAACAAAATGTAATGTCCGTTAATCATAATTCATATATACATTATTATAATACAGTCGACTCTCGGTAATATAGCACTAGTAAAATTTTCACCTGCTTGCTAAAATCAAAAAGTTGCTACTATATACCGAACCATATTTCTCTACGCTAGCAGAAAATATGAAACCTCAATAATGGCGACTTTCCGTTCGATCGTTCAAACGTACAAATTTTGAGTTCCCATTACCAGAAAATTGCCAGTATTGTCGAGTGTCGACTGTATATAAATCAAATATTTATAGTGTTATAATTATATAGACAAAAAATGTACAGGTACGATATAAATATTAATTTATTGTTTATGGTCGTATATATACGATAATAAATAAATATTATTTTATTATTATTATTATTATTATACTATATATAATGTGATATATAAATAAAGTAAAAGTAAACTCATCGAACGAAATTATATACACAATGATTGGGAATCACGGACGAATATTGTATTTGTATATAATTTGTTTTTTTTTTTTCATAAAAAAAAACAAATCATGATCAACGCAATAACTTAACATACATATATTAAACTGCATCATATACGAAACTTTATTTTCTATTTTTTTAAATATATTTTTTAATCTGAACTTAAAAATTGTATTGTATATGAATTATTATGAAATGATATTTATATTTTTACCTCTCTATAATCCATTTATATTTATAACGATGATTTAATACACTGATTTAATATATACGAATTTCTTCACAATATCATGAACAAAAACAAAAACCAATGCATAAAGGAAAAAAAAATATTTGTAATAATTGAAGATAATTGCATTTGAAGATGAAAATAATTTATATTATTATTATGAAATCATTTCATCTCTATATTATATTTATATTATATTATGCATTTATTTTTTTCTTCTGAATATCTATAATTTATTATTATATAATATAATATAATTTAAAAATATATTTAACACCTTTTCAAATTCAAATTTAAATCGTATATCATATGTGAAATATTTTGGAATTTAATTATAATATTATTTTCTTTTAATATACGATTAAATGATCTCAAAAATCAACTTCAAATATCTTGGAATTTATTTAAAAAAAAAAAAAATACAACTTCTTTATGATTTTTTTTTTGTTGATAAAATTTTTAAATAAATACTTTGGATAAAATTCACAACATAATCGATAATTATATATTAATATATTTATTCAATTATATACTCATAGTCATAGCTTATTATATATGAACCAATAAACAATTAACAATGAATTATAAAAAAAAAATATTACCTCTTTATATGGATGAATTATTAATTTATGTAAATGACAGCTTATCATAAAATAATTATTTATATATATAGTATATATAAAAGATGCACAAACACAAAAAATAATAATTTTGTTGTATAAAATAAATACAAAAAAAAAACACCAACGATTATTATATTTGTATGTATTATAGTCGAGTTATTTAAATGTGCATATTGAATAAAATGAGAGAGTAGAAAAAACCAATTATTATAAAATATACTATATGTATATAGATTTACAGTAGATTATTTATTTATTTACACTATGTTACAAAATAATTTATCACCTTAAAAAATTATCCATTTAAAATGGATTGAAAATAATCGTGAAGTTCTTGGAAAAGTTTCTCAATTATATGACTAAATCGGTGTAAGAAAACCCGTATTTTACGAAGATCAATTTTTGCAATGCATTAAAAAATTCAATATGAAATATTTTCAAAATGATCGGTTAACAAATTTTTAAGAAATTGATTTTTTTTTTGTCAAATTCTCCGCATATAAAATATATATTTAAAGTTATGAAAAACGTTGACAATTTTCAATTATGAACGAATCCGTTTAGGTAAACCCCATCCAATATTTTATACTATTGCAAATATTTTAATATTCCGGTAATAACCCCATTATAGATCATAATGTATTAAATAAATTGTAATATATTTTCAAAATATTTTGTTTTTCGAAAAATCAAATACACAGTTGTGCAATAAAGATTATTGTTAATATACAGATTCCAAATTACGAATCGAATACAATGCAACTAAGATATATATAGAAGAATATAATACATATTATAATGAATGCTGAAATAATTAACAATAAAATGTTTATTGCATAAATACAATTTTAACAATTACTATATATATTGTATTCAAAATTTGTAATGTAATTATAAGATACAAAATAATTGCAAAATACGTTTATGCAAATCAATAGGTAGAGATAGATTTCATATATGAATTGAGATTTACTTTATAAATATTTCCTTTTCGTATTTCTATTGGAAATTTAAGGTATTTTTAAATCATTTATTTAATGTTAATGTTAAAAAAAAACAATTACACGGTTAAAAAATCTCAGGAATTTCATATGGAATGAACAATATTCTTTTATAGGCTTTATTTTCAATTATTATCATGAATCCCTATACCTATATAACAATCGTAACTTCATTCAGATTGGTTTAGTAGTTACAATAGTATACAAAGAATACTATTAGTATAAATATCGGAAATTGGTTGAATTCTTCTCTCATATGCCAACTGGAAAATCGAAATTGAAGAAAAATCAGAGGGAAAAAATACGATTTTCCGGAAAATTTTGTATGTTTTGTCCTTAAATTTTGATTTTTCAAAAATTAGCTAATTTTATAGAAGTGCATTTTGGAATATCAACTCGGTTTCACAACATTGCAAAATTTTTTAACGGATACTATATCAATGCAAAGTAATGCATTGAGAGACTGTTGGTAATTTTTCATATTATTTCTAAATATATACAATATATACAATACAAATAAGTGGTTTCCCGTTTAAAAGCTCTATATGAATATCTAACGACGATTCTTATCAAATTATTACAATTTTTTTTATAAAGTTACATTACATTTATCGATATATTAAATGATATAAAAATCTATACAATGTTATTTTATTCGGATATATAGCAAAAGATGGATAGTCTGTTTGTCCAGATCCGCATTTATTTATTGTTATACAAAGTTATTAAGTTACAGTTATTTTGTATCTGGCGAACCGGGTCAAAAGTTTTTTCAAGTACGGTTTTTCGATATCTTTCTGTTTAATATTTATATATTATATGACGCATTTATAGGGAAAAACATAAAATTACTTTTAAAATAGAAATTTATTCTTTTCCCAAATATTTCCAATTTAATCTTTAAATTTTTAGTTTAGTATTTTGCAACATTTCCATATTTTTTAATCTGCAAAATTTATTTAATAATATTATAAAAACAAAAAAACATTGAAGGAGATTCTTTTGGACCAAGAATATTCCTGATCACAAGGACGAATTCGCTTTCATAAATACAATAAACGTGACTTTATAATTGATAAAAATGCAAATCTAAAATTCTCATAAAAATTTTGAGGTCATGGGTGCTCGAATACTATTGAAGACATAAAATATGCTTCGATTATTTTCAAATTTGAATTTTCACACAGATAGAGTGACATATCTTCTCATGCGGTTGGTTGTATACGGATAATTACCGTCACAGTAAAAGCAACAAATTAAGAAAACAACAACAGAATCGTTTGTTGTTGAACGATAAACCGATTATTGGTTTTAAAGCGGTTTTAATTTTTCTTAACACGATAAAAATGTAATGTATTATTTAGAATAACACACTCTGTTGAAAACTTTTCAAACTTTTTCTACTTATGATCGCATATTTTGCTTATTTTGTATAGTTAAAATACATACTTCATTTTCATATATGTAGTATGTATAAAATATTATGTGTATATACAACAATACACATTTAAAACAATTTTGCTGTTCAAATATATGATATAATAAGAATATTTCTCTATATAACGAAAGAAAAAAAAAAGAACAAAAGGATATTTAAAATAAAAGAAATGATTTTCTATATAAATATATATATAAGAATATAATCATATAAAGTTACATATATGTATTTATATATAAAATATAAACGGATTTAAAATAATATAAATTATATTTTTTGAATTTCTCATTTCTTTTCCTTTTTTTTTTATTCCGCTATTATATTATAAGGATAAATATACGTAAAAGGATCTATATATATATTTAGTTCTATATAATATATAGTTTGTTCTTTATATTGTTATAAATATTATATATATATATATATATATATATATATATATATATATATATATATATATATATATAAATAAATGTTTGTAAAATAAAGACTCTATTTTATTCAAGGATTCAAGTTATATATATAGCATAAATATAATATAATATAGCATAAATATAGTATATATAATAATAAACAGCAAGTTTTTACTTTTTGTTTTATATCATAAGCGTTGAAATTGAAATTGCATGAAGAAATAAATAATATAACAAAAAAAAAAAAAATTGAAAGAAAATTTCAAGTTTGTTTACTTAACAAAATTTAATATAATATGATTATTATACATTTTTTTTTGTATATTATATATACATTATTATTATTATTATTATTAACTTTAAAAATCTATATATATATATATTATCTTTAACATATGTTGAACATTTTTTTATTAAATCCATTTATTAAAATTCTAAAATTCTTTGGAGTTATTATACACATAATAATATTTAAAATTGCAATTATAATAAATTTTTCATATATTGAATAATATTTATATAAATAATTCTCATGTATTTTTTTTTCTATATATTTTCAGTGTTTTGAATCGAAGCCCAGAGTATCTTATCAAAGAAATTATATTAGTTGATGATTTTAGTGATCATCGTAAGTATACACAAATATGTATTTAAATTTTTTTTTTAATGATTATTGGAACTTTTTATAGTACATAAAAATTGATTGTTAAGTAAATATAAGTATAATATAATCACTTTTTTGGCTAATAAGAAAAGAATCGACTAATTGTTCTTTGCGTAGTTTGACAAAAATCTTATATTTTTTTTGGGTTTCATAATTTATTTTTTACTTATACGCTTATACGGAGTCTGTATAGGTAATTAGCTTTGAGATTATAAAATAAAAAACAAAAAATCAAAAATAATGTTTCTTTTTTATATTTAGTTCGAAATTCGATCACCCTTGAACCTAAAATTTTTATCAGAATTTTAAGTTGGATCCAATTTTATCAACTCCTATTACACCGCCATACAGAGTTCCAATTAGTATATAAATAAAAATTGTTAAATTAACTGATAAACATAATTGAGTTTATCGCTATTTCAAGAAAAAAAAAAGTTTATAGATTTCGAAGAATTTCTATGCAGAGATTTTGTTTTGTTATACTTTAATTTTATTTTGTTTAAGCGAAAATTTGTTTTTATTTTAAAAAAAGAAAAATATATTCTTTATACATATAGAATCCAATAAAACCATTAATGAAAATTAATATTTTTCATAAATATAAAGTCAAATACAAAATTCCAAAAAATGATTCAACATAAAATATATAAAATAAAATGAAATGAAAATAAAATATAATAAAAACCAAAGTTTTGTCATTTTTACACAAAAAATACAAAACAAAATTTGCGAAATAGCTATACAAATAAGCAAAATAAAAAAAAAAACAAATTATATTCATGGCTTTTAAGAAAGAACGAAGAATATATAATATATAATTATTATTTTTATATATAAGTCATACATTTTATTTTAATCTATTTATCTTCTTATATAGATAAATTTCCAAAGATAGAAGAAAAAAAAAACAAGAACAATAAATGAAAGCCATTCGCAAAGCAAAATTGTTAAAATAATATAATAATATTAGAAGAAAAAAAATATTAATATATATAATTTTGATATGCGAATTTTTTTTTCTTTTATGTCATGTGTGCGTAAATATAAAAGGAAGAAAAAATTTATTCAAAAGGCAAATGTATTATATATAAAATATTTTCATATGTATATTTATAAATGTGAATATGCGATGAGTGCGAAAAGAATATATATACGCATAAATAATTTATATATATATAGATTTTTTTAAGATAGTTCAATGGTTCGAAATTATATACATTTGGATAAAATTTTATTATAAAAACAAAACATATATAAAAATCATAGGCGAAGCTGGAAATGTTTTTGCCATATTAACATGCCAAACATGCCAAAAGGATATAGGATATTTCGAAACGCACATGCCTAAAAACAAATTAATTATACTTCAAAAAAAAAAAATGTTTTTTTTTCAAACAAAATTTTCCGGAAAATTCACTGTATTTGAATTTATCCTATTACAGCTGGTTTGGCTGGCTACAATTTTTATTTTCCTTGAATAATTTGAAAATTTCCATCAATTTACGGATATATTTCATTGAAGAAAATTTGGAAATAAAAAAAAAAGAAAATATGGATTTTCACTGAAAATTTTTAGATATTCGGTACAGGACCAAATTGTTTTTTTATATCGCAGCTAATTTTAGACATATTTCGTTCAGAATATCCTATCCTCTTGGAAATTTTACTAAAAATTTCCCATCTCCGTCTCCGTATGATAAAAATATGAAAATATGAAATATTTATGCAAAAAATTATGCATAAATAAAAAAAAAAAGGTTTTATTAGTAAAATTCTGTATAAAAATTATACTCACATATCTATAAATAATTCTATAAATAGCCAAAATTTTACATATTCTTTTATATGTATGACTATTCACAGAAATAATAAATATATTCGAATATCCTTTTCGTATCTATATATATATATATATGAATATTTGTGAACTTTCAAATATTTATATATTCACATATGGATGGTTGATGAAAAGATAAAAAAATATAAAAAAACCGATAAAAGATTATCAGTTTGTTTTTATGTTTTTATACGATATTTTAAAGATATATTATAGAATGCGTATATGTTGAAGATTATTTTATTATTTATATAAATTATTTTTTTTTTTGTATCACAAATCGAAGATCGCGCTTCATAACCGATGATTGGTTTTAGTATATACAACAATATCCTTCTATTTCATACGATTAGTTTTCTTATATAGTGTTATTATAATCCCCTTGAGTAAATATGTATAAATATGCGGGAAATTTAGATTAAAAAATAATAAAAAATATGTGTCGCATATCTTCAGAAGTTTTACCTTTTACATCAATATATACAATAACAGTAATAATATTTTGGAAAATTTTCTATAAACTATGGGGAGGAGGGTCTAACCTTAACCTCCACCGAGTTACATCAGGGGGTTGAAAATTGACGTTCAATGAAAACTGTAACTTTTAAACTTATGACCCGAGCATAATCAACGCAGGTACTTAAAAATAATAGGTAATTGAATTATAGGTTTAATTTTATTTTGATACAAATGTTTGCTTTCTGCCTTACGTTTGGAAATATTTGATACTTAACATACGAAAAATATGTTTTTTTTTCATTAACCTTTTCTGAAAAAAATCTATTTTATCGAAATTCTTTTTGTTTTAAACCTATTTGGATTGCATTTTTCAAGCCGTACCAAGAACCTTGTCTTATGTATTTTTTTGGAGATAAAGTTTTCCCCCTGTTGTCCTAGGAGTATGTGGGTTATAACTGCTATGGCTCACACTGTATATATGTATAAACGATTTTGAATATCATATCTTGATAGATATATACAAAGGATTATAATTATATATATTCGCAGTTAAATTGTGAGTTAAATATATTTATACAATCATTTCAATGTTATATATGTATTTGATTTCAAAGGATTCAGCATCATCAACATTGTAATAATAATTTTCTGATTGTACTTTTTGAATTCAATTA
Organism: Dilophus febrilis; assembly: GCA_958336335.1. Lineage (NCBI taxonomy): Eukaryota > Metazoa > Arthropoda > Insecta > Diptera > Bibionidae > Dilophus > Dilophus febrilis. The sequence continues at coordinate 28,934,828 of OY284471.1, read as the reverse complement.
AGATATATGATAAGATGTAAATTAATTAAATTAAATTATATAATAATGAATAGTTTTATTTTATATACATATGTGATGTGTGTATTTGACAGGATTCAATCATATATAATAGAATATATATGTATTGCGTCGCGATCGCGATACAAATGTTATATAAATTAATTCTATATAGACGCACGTCGTAGCTATTTCGTAACAAAAAAAACGTTAAATCGAATATGTTTTATTCTAATTCTTGATATAAAATTTTTTGAACTAATAATGAAAAAAGAAAGAAAATCTACAAACAATTTTTAACAATAACCTCAACAGAATCGAACCCATTGCCTTGCTATAACAATTTTTAATCAACAAATTTATAATTTTATTTATATACTATTTAAAGAGAAAACTTTAGTATTTCTATTCATTTAATATCCCTATATACCAAAAGTACTTCAAATACTTAATAATAAAATCCCTCAAAAAAAGAAAAAAAAAGAATGTTTTTTTTATATATAAAACTACGCGATGCGTATTCAATAAGAATCTGACCAGATAAATAATTTGATTACTGATAAGCGGAGGAAGAATCGTTACAAATATTATATATTATTGATATATTATAAATAAAATGAAATATCAGAAAAGTATAGAATAGAAGATATTCGCGCTATATATATATATATATATATTGATGATAATAATAAAAATATAAATAATGTGATAAAAATCGTGAATCGATGAAATGATTTATATGCGTTATATTGATATTGCATAATGGATATATATACCATTATTTATTATCCATATCATATACATATATATATCTATACGGTACGGATCACGATAGAAATTTTATTTATAAAATTTTTTATTTATAAATTTATATATAAAATGATATAATAAGTGTATAAAAAAAAAAGAAAACAGAAGAATAAGTGGTTTTTCTTTTATAGAAGACGTAAAAGACGAATTCCTATATATATATATACTGCGAGTAAAGTCAAGTTAAGTCGTTTACATAGTGAAAATATATAATATTGTATATGGGATATAGTGAAGTAACATCGAAGGGAATATATATATAGAATAAAAATGAGGTCAAAATCAAATCAAAATGATGAAAAGGAAAATGAAAATATAAAATCAATTGATGATGAAAATATATAAGAAGACATACTTAAAAAATATAATAATAAATATTGGTAATCGTTTCTTAATATATTATATCGCGTTTTTATCAGGTCCGGTGTTAACTGATTTTGATTTTATTTTATAATTGTGGTAAATTTTCAGATAAACACCCTCATGTATGATTTTCTCAAGAAAACTCTGTATAATTTCCAAAACTCGCGTATCGTATAATTTCCAAAAGACAATTCTGTGTATAATATTCCAAAAAGCATTTTGTCTAATTGTTTTAATGAATTACGGTATAATTTTTGAATGATTAATTAACCATCTCGCGTCTGTTCTTTAATAAAATAAAAGCCTCAAAGTATAATCCTTAATCCTAATTACGATCGCAATTGGTCGATGCTATGTCAAAATCGTTCAAATTGATTTGCCAACAAAAAAGCTCTTTGATATTTTAAAGGTATAATTATTCAAAGAAAAGGCGAATCATTTCAAAATGATTATTTAATGACAGAACGACATACTTTGAACAAAAGAATTATTATCAGGTCATGAGAATTTCCACAAGTTTTAAACATTTTTTGTATACAAAATTGTAAATATACCATTTATTGAATATAGTTAATCAATTTTGATTGTATATGATGCATTAGAGGAACGGAGAATGCGACATCGCACGTTTAAATTGCGATGAAAAATCACTTTGTCGTTATATATAAATATTTTTTAAGATGATATTATTATGTATAAAAAATCGATTGATTATTAAGACATAAGTGTATAAGTATATAAATATATATATATATTATAATATTATATAGGCGGTCGGTATATATAGATATACGCATTCCTGTATAAACTTGATGACGTTATAAGCACGTTCATATCAATTTAATATGAATTGATATAGAGAAAAAAAAAATTGATTCCCTTGTTTTATACATATACCATATTATACATATACCATATATATATTGATTGATATTCTGATATAGAATACAATAAAGTAATAAAAATGTTATAAAAATATCTATATATTTCATCATACCAATAATTATATAACTAACATCGTACATATACGTCGTACGAACATATAGGCGCAAGAAAAATTACATCATATAAACAATACAATTAAAATAATTACATGTATATATATAGTTGATATGAAATGAACGATGTATGAATATATATAGAACAGAAAAAAATACAAATCAGTCGAGGGTTGCGATTATAATAAGAGAAATTAATATAAAAAAAATCTGTTACATATATAGGGAGATGACTAAATATGCTATATATATATATACAGATAGATAAATATATGTATATATGAATATATGTGAGAAAACAATAAAGTAATATAGAAAATTAAGGGATGGTGTGCGATAATTGATCTCGTTATAATCCCCCCCGCATCAAACGCTCTATAGTTAACAAATAATTTACAAATTTTGATATATTCAATATACATTATTATATATTCGATTCAATATTTTTCAATAAAATGGAATAAAAAGAATAAATTATATACAAAAATATCCATATGAAGGCTTTCAAACCTTCTTCGCAGTGTGATATTAAGAGAATTTGAGAACATTTTAAATAAATGTTAAATGATAAATTAAATATTTATATGAAATTTAACATATACATTTAACATTTTTTTTTTTGTTTGGATGATTTTTTTTTTTTTTTGCACAGCCGAAGATGGTTTAGAATTGGCAAAAATCCATAAAGTACGTATTATACGAAATGAAAAACGTGAAGGTTTGGTGCGATCACGGGTAAAAGGAGCCGATGCTGCAATTGCCGATGTACTAACATTTTTGGATAGTCATTGTGAATGTAATGAAAATTGGCTGGAACCATTGTTGGAACGGGTCGTCGAAGATCCAACAAGAGTTGTGTGTCCCGTTATCGATGTCATCAGTATGGATACATTTCAGTATATCGGTGCATCGGCTGATTTACGCGGTGGTTTTGATTGGAATTTGGTATATAGTTAAATAAAAATACTGAATATATTTCCGCTAATTATTATAGTAAAATGTTATTCTAATGTGGTTATAATTTAATTATAAAATACAGGTTTTTAAATGGGAATATTTAAGTACAAAAGAACGAGCCGTACGACAAAAAGATCCAACATCAGCGATACGTACACCGATGATTGCCGGTGGTTTATTTGTTATAAATAAACCATATTTTGAAAAATTGGGTAAATACGATATGGCAATGGATGTATGGGGTGGTGAAAATTTAGAAATATCATTTCGTGTATGGCAATGCGGTGGTAGTTTAGAAATAATACCATGTAGTCGTGTGGGTCATGTATTTCGTAAACGACATCCGTATACGTTTCCCGGTGGTTCGGGTAATGTTTTTGCTAAAAATACAAGACGGGCCGCCGAAGTATGGATGGACAATTATAAACAATATTATTATGCATCGGTACCGTTAGCGAAAAATATACCATTTGGAAAGTAAGAAAATAATTTTTTAATTAACCGCAATTGCCATCGATGATTTATTATATATAAAATTGTTCTTTTTTTTTTTGCAATACAGCATCGATGATCGTTTAACATTACGTAATAATTTAAGTTGTAAACCATTTAAATGGTATTTAGAAAATGTATATCCTGAATTAACTGTACCTGAGACACAAACAATAGGTACTTTACGACAAGGACCCTATTGTATGGATACATTAGGGCATTTAGTTGACGGAACAGTTGGTAAGAGAAGAATTTTTATATTATTATATGTATTATACACAGTGCGACAATTAATATTCCGGACTGCGATCCTAGGAAATACATTAAAAACAAGATTTTTGAAATTTTTTTTTTTTATGTATTCAAAATATTCTCCTTCGGATTCAATACAACTGTTACATCGATTTAATAATGATTCAAATGCGTATTGCAGCTTATATTGTGGTATTGTCTCTAGTGCACGTGAAGATGCTGTTTGAATGGTTTCAATATATCCTAAAAAAAACATCCTTTCAATTTCGTTTTAAGTTTTGGGAACAAGGAGAAGTCACATGGTGCTAAATCGGGTGAATAATTTACCACATAGACTTGATTTCGAGTCAAAAACTGACGACCAATAAGTGAAGTGTGACTTGGTGCATTATCGTGTAACAAACACCAACTATCTGATACACGATATTTAGGTCGAATACGACGAAACCTGCCCATCAAACGCTTCAAACGCTTCGATATAATACTGACTGTTTGACCAGTTGGAACGAATTCTATAGGGATAATTCCCTTTCTACCGAAGAATGTTACGAGTATTGTGTTGATTTGCGATGGAACTTTTTTTTGTCATCCAAATGCAATGAAATTTTTACAGACGATAGAGAAAACATCAAGCTTCAAAACGCTCCATCACATAGATCTTCCCACTGTGGTTATTGAGATATGGTTTGAGTCCGGAATATTAATTGTCGCACTGTGTATAATATACTTTTTATGAATGTTGAAAATTGAAAATTCACATAAAAATCCATTTTTTTTATATATAGGATTGTACCAATGTCATGAAACGGGTGGCAATCAAGAATGGAGTATTACGAAAAAAGGACAAATCAAACATCATGATTTATGTTTAACGATAACGAAATTTTCCAAAGGTTCATTGATTATAATGCGTTTTTGTGATGATTCGGAAAATCAACAATGGAAAATGCGTGACGGTGGTCTAATGCAACATGCAAAAATGAATATTTGTTTGGATACACGATACGTACAAGATCGTGGTGTAACAGCCGAACGTTGTAATTCCGGTATTGATTCACAACAATGGCAATTTATCAGTAAATATTCATGAAATGAAATTGGAGTAGATGCAGATGATGATGGTGATGATGACGATAATAATAATAATAATAATAATCATAATAAAAATAATAATCATAAAAATCATAATCATACTCATAATAATAATTAAATCATTTTATATAATGGTGATGCGATATAATAATAATAATTAAAAAATAATAATAATAATAATAAAGATAAAAATTTTTTTTTTATCTTCTTTAATTTCTTTCTCTAATATTAAATAATTTAATTTTTTATTTTTTAAATATTTTAGTAAAAATTTTTCTATTTCTTTTTAGTTTTTTTTTTTTGTTATGCGATAAAAAAACGATATTTTTTTTTTATATATATTTTTAAAATATTGTTTTATATAAAAAAAAAAAAAAAAGACTTTAATTGTGATGTTTTCCTGTTTATTTTTTTTTTTATGTATTTTATATTATTATTTATTTTTTTTATATATATATATATATGAAATATTATGTAAATACTTTTTTTATTTATTGTTTTAATAATTTTTTTTATCTCTCAATTTTGGTTTGTTTTTTTTTTTTTTTTTCATTTTTTTATTTTTGTAAAATAATTAATTATAAGAATTAAATTTTTGTTGGCACAAAATATATGGCAGGTTAAGAATTTTGAAATTCAAAAAATAAATAAACCACCAAAATTTAGAATTACATTCCATAATAATTTTTTTTTTTATGAATTAAGTGCAATTTTTTTTTTATTATTGATATTTAGAAAAAAATGAGGAGAAATTAATTAATTATATTATATAACTAAATAAAATAAAACAATTTATTAATTATTATAAAAGAAAATTAAAAAAAAATTACATTCCTCATGAGAGAATATTTAAAAAAAAAAATCCAAGTATTTAAAACAATGATAAAATGTGTAGAAAAACTCATTCTATACAAGAACAATAACACAAAAATGCAATCTCTTTTTTATTTTTTTTTTATTATAAGGGCTATAAATAAAAATATTACTTAAAAACCTGGTAAAACTCCAATTGAGAAATAAAAAACAAAAATTAATATTAACAGAGACTGTCACAATAAAATTGAATAAGGCACATTTTTTTTTTTTCAAATTTCTTTTCCAAAAATGAAAAAAACTTCCTTCAAATTAGCAAATATAGTTTTAAGAATATTAATTATAAAAACTTTAAATATATATATATATATATATATAAAAAATTCTCTCTGAATTATAATTAATTAAGAATAAAAATGATAATTTTTATTAAATATATATCTAATGAATTAAATTTAAAATAATTAAAAATTTTACACAAGTTTGAAATACATTTTGAAATGTATACAATATAAATTTGAAATTATATTGTGATGAATGGCGATGTAGCAAAAAAAAAAATAATCCAAGATGGGATAGCAGAAGACGTAAGCGCAGTAATAAAAAGTTAATTAATGTTTAAGGATTTAGAATTTATATATTAAAAATCTATACACCTTACGATAAATTATTTGTAAATATATAGTTAGAATCTTTTTCTTTTTTTACTTTATTTTCAATCGTGATTATATTTTTAAAATTATAAAAATTTATAATATAATATATTTACATACATATATATATATACTATAATAATATAATAAATTACTTTGAATTTAATATATATCTATAAATAGTGAAATTCGATAATATTAATTTGATATTTGATGAAATTTATATATAGATATATAATTAACATTTAAATTAATATGATGTAATTATATTAAAAATTAAAAATATGATAATTGATAAAATTAAAAAATACAATTTCCAAAAAGAACAAAAAATTGAAAAAAATTTTATTATAATGTAAATATATGCGAATGGATAAAACAAACAATTTTTGGCAATTGGAACAATAAATAAAAAGAATTATATATAAATATATAAAATATATATAAATAAAATGAATTCTTAAAAATAATTAAATTTGTTTTTTTTTGTAGTAATTTTTTTTTTGGGGGCTGAACGCCAAAAAAAATTATCTCAATCATTTGGTTAAGCTTTATTCCAATTACTGTTGTTGTTGTTGACCGAAGTCGTTATGTCTTGTCTTGTGTTGTAAGAGTTCTGAAAATGACGGAAAATTCAAGAAATGGTCAATTCTTGATTGTCAAGAAATTTCTATAGTTCAATCAAAAAAATGTCAAACCAAACCCAGTCGACCAGGTATGGAATATAATGTAGAGTCAATATTGATGTATAGAAAATCAAATATAGATGTTGTAGATGTTTTTTTGTGTATATGTAGAAATCTTCTACGAAAATATCGATGAGCTCTAAACGAAATTTTAACAGATGTAAACGAATTTGTGATCATCGAAAACACTGAAGACATGTTCCTATACGCAATAATCTAGTGAATTCAGATTAGAGTAACTGCGGAAGCGATTCTACATATTTATAATACATAGAAAAATATTCGTTACCTTCGACTATATTTTCTATTTATTTTACTGATCCAAGTTAAATTCTATTTATTGATCTCTACAATTTTTGCATTTTTTAATTAATTTTTCGCTATACAACCAACAATCTGTTTTAGCGTCCAACAACAGCCTTCTGTTGTTAGAGTTTCTTAATTTGTGTCTTTTACGGTATCGGTAATTTGACGTACGACCAACCGCAAGCGGAATATACAACTCTGCGTTAAAATTCAGATTCGAAAAATAACCGAAAACACAAAACATATTTTATGCATTCAGTAGGATTCGAACCCACGACTAAAAAAATTTAAATATTTTTATAATCTTCTTATAACAATTATAAATATATAGATAAATCCATCAAAACGCTAGTGGAAAACCTTAATTATATTGGTATATATTCTGTAGATATAAGGGTGAAGAATAAATGGAAAGATATTAATCTAGAAAAGATAGAAAATAAACTGTAGAGCAATTAAACGAAAATTTGATAAAAATCTAATGTGAAATCTATATATTCTGTTCTGTAGGTAGATAATTGCCAATGAAATATCTAGATTTCATATACAAGTGAATAAGGAAAATTACATAGAAAATATATAGTATAGAATAAACGACAGATTTTCGTATACGGTAACTCGATAAATTTATCAGACGTTGTAGAACATTTTTAGCCACTTTACGCAAAAATTTTTATACGAATTCTATACTTTAAATGCTGTAGAATGCCCTCAATCGAATCTATACAAAATATATCGAGATTTATAACGAATTTGTAAGTTCTTGCGGTTGATAGGGAACTAACGTAAGAAATTCACATTTGAAAATTATACAGCACTTGAAAAATATGAAAAATAAAAAATTTTAAAACTTTAAAGTGGATCCTCCGAATCCCTTTTTTTACTTTTCCTGGCATTTTCCTACACCTCCGCATCCTCAAAAATATGGAGACTTCGCATAAACAGCCGATCCCTTTTTGTGTACATCGTGGTTTTGAGGAGGCGGATTCGGGCGATCCAGAAAATTCAAATATTAAAATAAAAAACAAAAACTATTAATTAAAGCATAAAATCCAAATTTAAATAAAAAACGCTGCTAGATCAATGTATAATTAAAGCATATAAGGCATAAATGTATCACCAATCCAATCCTCATATTAAACTTAAATTTAAAATAGCTAAATATCTTCCACGTCATTTCCCAAAATTAAAATAAAACAACCCTTGAGGATTTCCATTAAAGTCAGCAGAATAAAAAATAAATCCGGATAAAATCCGGAATAAAGGATTTTATATGGGCAAAAATAAATATCACCGTTGTAACCCCACTTAACGGATATATATAGATTAAAATAAATATATGGAAAATTCATTAAAAATATTAAGTTTAAATATTTTTATATATACGAGAACGTTCAGCGGACTGTTTTAAAGGAGTGCGGTTGAATACGGTTTTACAAGGTTTATAGAAAAAATTCTATAATCTTATGAAACAGAGACTTAAAAGATTTTCCATCAAAATCCATTAATTTTATGGCATAGTTACAGAAAATTCATAAAATATTACTATATAAGTGCTCTAACCAAATCCCTGCGATTGCTTTGATATGAATTTTCAAAGACCCTTAACTTTCTTACCAATTTGTTTTAAATATTTACGTTCAAGAGTTTGTTAAAGGGTATATTACATTGAAACTCAAAAGTGCAACGAATTGATAGAAAATCATCGTTTTTAATATTGTCGTTAAAATCATTTATTTATATTTTATTTATATCCATATTATTATTAATTAGTGATTTTGTTAACGGTATAGGTGGTGAAATTAAAGCACGTCCAAACCAAATAGATAAACGATTTTATGACTGACTTATTTGTGATTATTAATATTAAAAAAAGAAAAAAACAAATTTTCCAATCGAAAAAACACAATTTTATTATATAATTTAAAAAAATAATATTAAATAAAAATCAAAACTTTATTACATATTTACATATAAATTGTATATTTTCTGTATTCATTTACTATTCTATTTTTGATATTATTGCCTTTTTTTTGAAATATATTAAAAAATATAGAATATTGAATACTAAAACAAAAATATATTAAAAAAAAATAACCCCCCCAAATTCTTTTTTGAGCTCTTCCAAAACTAACAAAAACCATCAATTCAAAAGTTTTTTTATTTTTTTTTAACGATATCACAAAATATAATTAAAAATATGATCCATACATTGATTTTACACAAGCTTCATCCAATTTTTGTTGAAATATTTCTTCATCCGTACAATTTCTTAATATTTGTATACCATCAAAATTATCATCTTCATCATCAAAATCATTATTATTATTATTACCACCACCACTATTACCATTTCGATTTAATTGACTTTTTGGATAAAATGGTGGTTCACCAATAATTAATCGTATTGCATTATAATCAATTGTAGTTGATGGTTGACATGTTAGTGTCGCTGTTGTTGTTGTTGCTGCCTTTGGTTGTACTATGGTTGTTGTTGTTGTTGATGTCAGGGACACCCTTGATTCTTTTTGATTTCTTTTTTCTTCTAGAGCTGCAGCTGATGCGGTTTCTTCTTTATCTTCTTCTTCGTCTTCTTCCACTTTGGCCAGTTTTTGTAGAGCTTCACGAATTTGTAAATAAATTGATTCGGCTTGGGCCAATGTTTTGTCCAAATCAATGTTCATCGATAGTTCATTAACATGTTTTAAAATTTCCGTAAATTCATAATTATTATCAATAAATATATGTTGTTGATCGTCCAATATGGCAAAACATATAAGTAATTGAAAATTACAACACGGTAATCCCGTCCATAAACATTCCCATAAGCGATTGATGTCATCATTTGAGAATTCCCGTTTAAACCATACGAGTACCCAACGAAAACAAAAATACATATTATCCGAACCGCTTTCATTAAAATGCCGGCTCAGCGTTGGATTGCCAAAAGCAATTAATTTTGATACGTCTTGCAATTGATTTATCATACCGGTTTGATCCATATCGAAATTATTGAATAACATATCCATAAAACCGACAAAACACCAAAATGCATCCGATTCATTGATCATAATCGAAAGAATCGGTGCTAATAAATCGCTCATACCCTGTACATAACCCAAATCAAAATTATACATAACATAGGTCATTAGAATATCTTGTAAAATGTGTAAATTTGGATTATTGTCGCCGGCATAAAATGGAATTGTACGATCCGTTCGTTTTACATCTTTATCAATTTGACATTTACGTTCACGATAATCGGCAAAATTTTTCTCTTGTACATCGGTCATCGACAACCATTGAACTTTCATTTTAAAATATTCAATTTCTTTTTGTTTTTTATGATGTTCACGTTGTTGATGCATATGCGTCCATTGATAATAATCCAATAGATATTTCCATACCTCAGCGCGTAATTCCGGTTCAACACCACCACGAAATATAATTTCTTTAATGCGTTCCACATCCGATATACAACCATCTTCGGCGAAAAATTCACGCCATTGTTTCATTGTTAATGGTTTACCACGATGTACAATTGGACGTGGTGGTAAATACGATTGCTGCTGCTCGTGTTGTTGTTGTTGTTGTTGCTGTTGCTGTTGTTTCCTTTCATCATTCTCATCATTATCCTGATTTGAATGAATTTTTTTAAATTTTATTATATTATTATGATTGATATGATTTTGCCTTGGTGATATACCTAAAACTTCATATTCATCACCAACGCTACCACTTCCATTATTACTATTTCGACAAAAACTTGTATTAAATGCATCCATATCACTGAACGTTGACGGTGATAATTGGTGATTCGGTATTCGTTGATGTGTTTCATTGCCGCCATCATCATCATCATCATCATCATTATTAAATTCACGTTGATGATGATTTGGTGATGATTGCCGTAATCGACGGTCTTCGGACGGTTGATGTTCTCGATACATATAGCTTTCATCTTCGTTTGTCGACAGTCCACCCAGTGACAGTTTAGTGGATAGAAAATTAATTGTATTACCTATTGGAGCACGTACAATATGAGATATCCAACGTATACCAACTTGTTCTCTAGCATTTTTAATATCATTTATATTTAATTCGGCAAAAGCCTTTTGAATTTTCTCTTGATCGTGATCTTCAATTGTTTCGACAACATCGAATGCCGAACGATTTGTACGACTACGTTTCAGACAACGTATCGTTTGTAGGGAACGTACAAAACCGTCAGCATTACCATTTTGAAAGAAATATCTTGAATGTAATTTACCATCTATCCGCTGAATTAATCGTAAGCCATGACCATTTTTTTCCAATTCAATACTCTTTAAACTGAATATGTTTACACGTAATAGTAATTTATGATTAGCAATTGTATTTTGTATGGCATTGGCACCGCTGGTTGGCGGTGATTGTTGATGCAATCGTGATGCAAAACCACCCGATGCAATATTATTATTATTTTTATTTGTATGTTCATCAACTGCCGATAAATGAACATTTATTTTATTACCATTATGATTAATATTAAAATTACTGTTAAAATTAGGGGGGCTATGATAATGACTACTATTATTATTATTGTTATTATTAATATTTATTATTTGTGACGACGGTGTGGGTGGTGGCGGCGGTAGCTGTGGTATTGGTGTATTAAATATTAGTGTTTCGCTTGCGGTTCGTTGTCGTTTTTTAATGGTATCAACAAATGACCATTCATCATTTTCTAATGCATCCCCATCAGCTATTAATACATCATTTGGTTTCCATTCAATGTAATAGTCTAATTGTTTCTGATAGCATACTAATGCTAAGGTTCCCGTAGTTGCATTTCGTATTTCTGATATAAATTCAGCTGGTCCTTGTAGTAATAAAATACCTTCATTTATGTACATTTCCTGAGAATTTAATATATATATATATAAATATAAACATTTTTCTTTAAAGATTTATTGATTTATTTATTTATTTTTTTTTTGCAAATCATTACCAGCTATGGTTAAGCATTTTTAGTGCAATATGCAATAATAATTGTTTATTTTTTTTCGTGTTTAGTAAAGGTTATTTACAATTTAATTTTATTACAATTTAATGTTATTTATTTATATTATTACTGTTACACTAATTTAAAAAAAAAGCTTTTTACATTAATTTTTAAATACATATATATTATTTTCAAAGCTAGGAAACTAGGAAAGCGGAAACAAATTTAGTAAAAATAAAACACATAACTATAGGATTTTGGGAAAATGAAAGTATTTATAGGCGTGCATATATATTTAACATTCATAGATGATGTGTGTTATAATAAATGAATTGTTGCATTTTTTTTTTGATTATGATGATTTTGTCTTGATTTGTAAATTCGCAATTAATTTTCCGGTAATTTTGCATCTTAATAAATTGAATTTACTTGTTTTGTTGTTGTTCAAAGATTTTCAGTATTTTGATTTTGATTTCGTGCGATTATTTATTTACGTATTTTATAATTAAATTCAAATGTATTTATTGATGTTCGTAATTCCGTTTATTCACTGTGCGGGTTCATTGACTTTTGATTATTTTGTTAATTACACCTGCACACACAAACAACGCGAATACTTTCTTCCAAATTTAATCACGATCATATACCGTAACAAAATCACTTAATTATAATATGGAAAATAATCAGGTTGTGCACGGAGATGAAGGGGGGTTAGTTTGATAATACATATATATAGAGATCATTTGAGTTGATCCCTATAAACAGATTAGTGATAATGATAGGGAAATTTCCATAATAAACTATGCATAGCATTCAATCAATAGTAAATAAAGCAACTACCTTATTTGTATTATTTTTCGTATTCTGTGAATAGTTCAAATGTAAAAAACAAAAAAATGTATGACGATGAAAATGATACGTTTTGTTTTTAGTGTTATGATGATTCTGTTATCTTTTTTTTTTGTTATAAATACGTTTATCAAATCCACCCAAAGTTTATATTTTGCATTTAGACAAAAAGACAAAGGATTATATATACAAAATGTTTACTAAAACCACACACGTAAAACTATAGGCATTATTTCAATGGCAATCCACAATAAATTATTAATACGTATCAAAAACACATGCATGTATATAAATAAAACATAATCAATTGTATATTATTTTTGTTTTTAATTGGTACTTACATGCCCATTTTCAAATGATTCATCCATGATTTTAGAATTATTTCGTTGTTGTTGTTGTTGTTGTTGAGTCTATCCAACGAAATCCTTTGCCCCCTATATTTTTAACTTTGTTTTGTCACAGACAGAGGATTCGTTTAATATTATTTATTATTATAATAAGATTTAATAATTACACATTTTTATTTAAAATTAATTACAATTGTTAATTAAATATAGAAACACTTTTATTTTTACGATGTATTAAATTTAAATTATTAAATTGCAGAAGATGCACAAGAAACGAATGCGATGTTTTCTACATTTCTTTTTTTTTTTTTGCTTGATTTTGTTTTTTGATTTGTTTTTGAAATTTTTTCACTGCGCAATAGTTTTATTTTAAATTTTTACCATGTTGGTATTTCTGAAAATATTAGATGCGGTTTTTTATTTATGAAATTTTTCGATGGGGTTACACGACGTTTTTTTTTGCATTTTTAATTTTTGTATATAAATTGATAAATTTTTTGGATATTTGTAATTTTAAATTAATTTTTTCGCTTTGATTGGTTTAGAAAATGCTTTTATGTTATTTAATTAAATATTATTTTTTTTATTTTGTCTCTTTCTTTCGCATTAAATTGTATATTAGTGTTTAAATAATATTTGTGATTCCAATTAAAAATGCGATTGTTTTTTTTTTGTCCGAAACCAAAATTTCCATATTCCGAGAATCCGCATAAGAAACAGTAATTGCAATTAAAAAATTATAAATTAGAGACATTACGGGATTGAAATGAAATTAGGATAATACAGATAAATCTCAGAATTTGACCTAGTGGACCGAGAAAAAGCGGTCCGATTCGGGAAGTGGTCCAATTTTGAGGTTATGGATTTGAGGTTTTTTTCTCCAAAATTAGGAGAAAATATTATAGAAAAACTAGATATTTCTTTTTAAATTTGGTACCTTTGTTCCGTAATCCTGTAGTATATTAAAAAACGGGGATAATTAAAAAATATATTTGTTCGTTTTTTGCCAATATAAACCATATTTTATTGAAAAAAAACAGCAAACTATTAAGTTATTGGCAAAACAAATATGTTTGCTGGCACTTCAAAAACAACAACAATACAAATTTGGTTCAATTGCGAGGTGAGAAACTCCATAATTAAGGATATTAAACGCTACATATTGGCCCAATTTCGAGATCTTTCGATTACAGTGGTAAATTTATACAAATATTTATGACCAACTTTTTTTTGGAATTGTGAGTTTGAGGAGTCCAATTTGGGAGGCCTAACTGCAATTGAGAATCTTTTTCATTTTCTCACAACCGAATTGTGAATGACAAACGCAAATATTGCTAACTTCACATCACTAAAAATAATAAATTATTGCATTATTTATATTTTTAATTAAAATAAACACGCGTTTACGACGCTAAATAAAATTAAATTAAATAACAAAATAAGTTAAAATAAACAAAAACAAAATAAAAAACATGGGTGGTGATACGGATAAAGAAGATCAAGATAGCGATACAGAAATGGATCATCAAAAATCATCAACGGAACCCGTTGATAATGCATGGGAATTAAAAGTTCCAGCATTTCGGCAAACAGATAATCCACATGGAATGTTAGCCGAAAGTTCATTTGCCACATTATTTCCAAAATATCGTGAAAAATATCTTAAAGAATATTGGCCAATAATAAAAAAAACGTTATTCGATGAAAATCGTCTGGTGGCCGAATTGGATTTAATTGAAGGTAGTATGACGGTGAAAACAACCCGTAAAACATGGGATCCATATATTATTTTAAAAGCACGTGATTTAATTAAATTACTGGCACGTTCCGTACCATTTGAACAGGCCAAACGTGTTTTACAAGATGAAATCGGTTGTGACATCATCAATATATCGAATTTAGTAAGAAAAAAGGAAAAATTTGTTAAACGCCGCCAGCGATTGATTGGACCAAATGGGGCCACATTAAAATCCATTGAATTGTTGACAAATTGTTATGTGTTGGTACAGGGAACAACGGTGGCCGCCCTGGGACCATATAAGGGATTGCAACAGGTACGTGACATTGTCTGTGAAACAATGAATAATGTACATCCGATTTATAATATCAAAGCGTTGATGATAAAACGGGAATTACAAAAAGATCCAAAATTAAAGGATGAAGATTGGAATCGTTTTTTGCCGAAATTCAAGAATAAAAATGTTAGTAAACGACATCGACCACAAAAACGTACGGCCAAAAAAGAGTATACACCATTTCCACCACCGCAACCACTCAGTAAAATCGATAAACAATTGGAAACCGGTGAATATTTTCTTAAGGAACATGAAAAACGTGAACGTCGTACACGGGAACGACAAGAAAAACAAATGGTTACGACCAAAACACAAATTGAACGTCGTGAACAGGCATTTGTACCGCCAATCGAAACGACGACGCAATCGAAAGATTCAAGCACGACGACTACATCAGCAGCCACAAAAACAAAAACAATCAGTGGTAAGGCAAAAATACGACAAGACATTGATATTGGTGCATTTAAGGCAAAAATTCGAAAAGCTAATGCAAACAAATAATAAATATGTATGTAAATAAATAAATGTGTTTTTTATTTTCAATTTATTCCATTTGATTAGGTTACTTTTTGTATTTTTCTTTTGTTTTACTTGTGCGTCCATTAAAACTACAATACTAGGATATAAAAAATAATAATTCCAAAACGTTAAAACCTTTCCTTCGGCAAGAATTTCCTAATAAAGATATTTATTTATTTCAAAATATTCCGCGTAAAATATTCAAAATACGCATTACTTTACAGTTGACCAATATAAAAATGTTAAAAATTTTAACTTCATTATATTTTTTATTCTTTATAGGGTTTTGTTATTTTTTTTATAGGGTTTTGTTATTTTTTATAGGGTTTTTTGAAAATGTTTGTTTGTTTACCCCATTTAATAATAATAACATTGGAAAACAATTCATAAAAATAGAAAATGTGTGATAAGAATAGTGAAATGAAAAAACAAAAAATTACAACAGTGAACCAATTCAAAGTGAAATTAAAAATTAAAAGAAAAAAAAACAATAAAAAAACTAAGAATTTTCATCAAAAAAAAGCGAATTGGCGACGCCGACGAAGACGACGGCAACAACAACACCAGCTACCACAACCTCCACCACAAGCACAAAAATCACAACAAAAACCAATAACAAATGAGAAACAACAAGAAAATTCCAACCATTCATTATTTATTAATCATCCAAGGAATAAACCACAAAGCATTCATAATATAAACATTAATGAAAGTTCTGCAGAAAGATTATGGCGTTCCATTTATGAATCCGCAATCCAATGGCAATTGAATGTAAATTCTCATTTTTATCCTCACCACCAACAAATTACGGAAAACCCGTTTTTTGTCAAAAATAATAAAAACAATTCAATGATCAATTCGCAACATAGAACACAAAGAAAATCGGAAAAATCAACAACGGGCTTAGAAAATCGTTTAGATTTTGATGAAAACTATCTAAAATATTTGGAAATTACCTTAAAACATCAATCAAAACATAAATTAGACAATTAAAGGGGGTTTTTTTGTGTTTGTTTGTATACATACATATTTTATGACATTATAATTATAAATTATTGAAATATGTAAAAAGAAAATGAATTTGAGACACTTTATAATAATGGTTTTGTTTAAAGTAATCCTTGTCGTTTTAAATCTTCATAGGTTTTTTTATTCACTACATTTCCCAATGAATCTTCAAATTCTTCTTCTTGTTCCGGTATCCATCGTTCACCTTGTTTTTGTGTTTTTAATTTTTCCCAAACTGTAACGAATATAAATGAATAAAAAAAAAGGATTATTATAATTTAATCCCCAGCCAGAAATAACATAAAATATATATACTTACGTGTGATTGCATCTTCGATTTGTGTTACATTAGCAAAATGGGCTGTATTTGGTATACCCAAACAACGCATACCATGAGCATGTCGCCATTCAGCAAAATGCCGTTGAAATGTTTTCGGTCCTTTATACGTAAAATTACCACAAATTTCACAACTATAACTAATATTAAGACCATGTAATTTATATAACCAATACGGTATTGGTTTTCCATCCCAACCAAGTGGTAAATTTTTTGGATTATATGGTACATCATCGGCATCGTCATCTTCATTATCCGATTCACTCATTTCTGCATCACTATCTTCACGTTCCCCTTCGGTACGCGCCTGTTTACGTTGAACATTCTCTTTTGTCGCGCTCCGTTGTTCCGACACCAATTCAGCGTAACGATACAATTGTGCCTCCAATTGAGCAACATCACGTTGACGTACTTGTTCACGGGCTGTCGTTCGACCCGTATCTTTTTTTGCCAATAAATTCGATTCAAATGTATTTTTTCCCTTGGTCGAAAACAGGCGTTGGGCACGTTCCTCCAGTGTACCGCCACATTTTATACCCAATGCAATTAGGGCGGATTTCAAACGATCCAAACCAAGTGATGCCAATTCTTCCCAACTGGAGAACGCCGATAAATCCAAGTGGGCACCGGACGTTGTCAATGCACTCTCTTGTTCTTTTGGCCATCCGGGAAATACACCCGAATCCCATTGTTTGACAAATTCACGATTTACATTTATCAATTCGGTGTCCAGATCCAATAGCGGACGTATACGCATCACAAAATCATGTAAATACAAATTAATCGATTCTAGATAATTTTTATAATCCATATTTTTTCGTTCTTTTGGTAAATCGAATACATGATCGAATGTCATCAAATACGTGATGTAATCGACTTTTTCAACACCGCGTACATTTAGAAATTTCTCATAACATTCGTGTAAATCCAAATACCGTCCGAATCCCTCTTCGTCGGTGAATTCAACCAATGCTGACATTTCATCGGTTTGCGAGAATATTTTGGTTAATTCTTCGAATTCCACCGATAACGGTACACTAATTTTATTCGGATGTTTTACATAAAATTCTTTGATTTGCTTTAAGCGTGTATAGAATTCATTAAATTCATTTGGTCCCGACAGAGCGGCTACTTCCGTTTTACGTTCTCCATCTTTATCCTCGTACAATTCACGTAATGCATTTGTTGAATTTGTATGCAATTCAAGGAGGGCTTTCAAACGATGTTCGGAAAATATACGATCACGTTCCTAATCAAACAACAATATAAATTATAATAGTAATTTAGCACAAACTCACAAAAAAATTATAAACATGTTTTTTTTATTTTTAAAATGCTCCTTATTGCCGCACTTACCGATACTTTTTTCGACATGTACTCATCGACCATCAATTTTATTAAACGTTCACGTTCTTCATGATAACGACGTTGTTGTTCCAAAATTGTTTCCATTATTTTTATTATTGTTTATTTATTTATATTTTTAATTATATTAATAATTGTTTTTTTTTATTAAATTAATTATTTAATGCGAAACCCAATTAAAAAAATTAAAACAAATCAAAAATAAACAGACAGAATAAAAAAAATCAAGGCTTTTTTTTGTGTATCAACAACGACAACAACAACAAATCGATGTTTTTTTTTCATTATGCTCTTTTGATTTGACATACGAGGAGAGTAAAATCATTGAATAAAGTATCGAACATACTGTCGAAAACGACGAAACGAAAACGAAAGCATCGAAAGCATGAAAACATACTATCGAAAACGACGGAATGTTTTTTTGATTTAACCTCATTTTTTTTTAAATAGTTTTTTTGATTTAACCTCATTTTTTTTTAAATAGTTAAGATAATAAGATTTTCTTGAATTGATTTGTTAGTAAATATATTTCATATGGGTTATGTGTTAATGAAGAAATAAACAAATAAAAACAAAATAATTAAAACAAGATTCAGATAAATAATTCAGTGCACAAATTTTATATATAAACATTAATTTCACATATCATCATATCAAATAGTGGATAATATTGAATAATAATAATTGAATAGTGAATAGTGAATATAAATTAAAAAATAAATAGTAATAATAAATAATTTAAAAAATAATTTTACAAAAAAAACTGTCGGCAATTTTATATTTTTATTTAATTTGTTTATTTTTCTATTTAATTTTACACACTCACATAAAAAAAAAACAGAAATTATACTAAATGCATCAACACAAATGTAAAAAAACGAATGAAAAATAGAATCATTTCTATTTACCTTCGAAACCGAAAAGAAATAGAAAAACATCGCACGCTCGTTTCGGTAGTATATTCGTTTACATTAGAATGCATGCATTCTATTTGAATTCGTTTCGTCGTTTTCGACAGTATGTTCGATACTTAAATGAATACGTTTTATGATGAGTAGAATTTTTTTTTACAGTTTTAAAAAAAACATGTATATATTCAATGATACGTATTTAGGCGCTTGGCCGCTTGCCCATTTAAACATTTTTAAACAAACGCAGTATGCAAAAAAAAAAAAAAACTGTACAGCCATTTTTATTTTTATTCATTTTTTATTCAAGTGGTTTTTTTTTTGAGTGAGTGCATGTAGTGAAAGAAAAAATATTAATTATGAATTAAAAAATTAAATTAACTATTGATTAATAAAAAACGAATTAAATATGGTAATATATAAAGGTACGTAATTAAAATTACATTTTTAATTAGTTTTAACAAATACAATATACAATATAATTATAAATGTACATATACTTTTTAACATTATTCCTCTGTCGTCGTTATTTTTGTGTGCGGGTGTTTCATTTAAAAAAAAAAAAATTTCTAATTTGTTAAAACCTTTTTTAATTATATCCAATTAAAGTTTTCAAATTAAGTTATTCTACCAAGGTTAATCTCTACTACAGATTCTTTAATAATATATGTATAAAAACCTAGAAATGATAAAGATTTAGGTAAGATATAATATATATAGGGAATACAATTTCATTCAGATAACGGTGAATTTTTTGCATGAAAATTTTCAATTCATTTACACGCGTTGATTTGCATGTGTGCGGGTGTGTGTGTGCTTTTGAATTCAGATTTTTTTTTTTGTATTCCCATTGAAAATTTTTTTATAGTGATTCTGTTTTTTTATACAATTGATTGTTTTATTGTTTTGTGTATTGCATTGTTTTAAATGTGTGTTTCCAATAATAATAAATGTACTTGGTTTTTGGTGATGCGGTTATTTGCATGTATTTTTTTTAAAGAGTGGTTAGAAAAGAACAAATTACGGAGAAATGTGTAGCGGGTGCGATATGGATAAAATTAATTTAAAGAACTTGGGTTTCAATTCATGGTATTTTATTATAAATCCCATTGTGTTCGTTGAAATTTTTTCATTATATACAAAAACAATTTCGGTTATGCTTCATCAATTGATTGTTTTTTATTGCATTGATATTTGTTCTGTTCCCAACAAAAATAAAACAATCATAAATAAGGAATCATAACCGCAAAATTTAATTATGTGTGTTTAATGAAAAATGAAAAACAATGCACAAAGAAACGAGAGAGTTTAACGACACATAAACACAATATGCGGGATTCAAAACAATATCAAAAATTGAAACGATTTCTATATAATATAATTATAATTTCATCCCTATCACCGGATTCAATTTTTGCTAATCTTTTAATCTATATTGATCTTAAAAAAAAAATACATGCAAATAACCAATAAAAAAAACCAAATGTAGTTTGTAATAATATTAATTCATATTAATTCTGTTTGACAATTTATTTCGTTCGTTACAATTTTATATATTATATTGGAAAAAATTAATTATAATTTTATTGATGATATATTTTCGAATTCGATTCCTCCACCCTTGCCTAACCCATGCCATTCCAAGGGAGAGTATCTGCGGTTCTCTTACTATAATAACTGATTAACTTGAAATTTTGGATATTTGATGAACGCACACAACAACATCGTTATCACTTTCATAATATAATCGAGTTTGTTCCTATACTATTTATACATATTTATTTAATATAGATTAACTTTTCTATGTATATATCTTCTTTTTTTTTTATTTATGCCTTTATACACAATTTTTCTTATTCCAATCTATTTTACCTTGATTTGATGTTTTTACTACAACCCTTTACATAATAAAACCATTTTTTTTGAACTGTAATTAATTAGTAAAAATCTATCATCATTTAAATTTTACGGGGTGGGAAATTTCCATAAAATGGTATTGATTTTAGGGGTGGATTTTAAATAAAATAAACTAAATTTTCCGAATTTACCATAATATTTATGTCTCAATGAAAAAAAATGTGGATACATCGACAATTTTTCACATTTTTAGATTTTTACTATAAAATTATTGTTCTACAACTCCAATTGATCTGTAGGGGAAGTGTTTAGAGAATTTAATTATCTATCGAATGCCTGAACGTTATTCTAACTCAACGGGTTTGAACATTATGTTGTTTTTATTACAACCCTTATATAATAAATTCTTTCAACGACGATTACTTAGTAAAAATCAACCTCTATACACATTTCAATTTTTAAGGATGAAATTTCCATGGAAAATAGAATTGATTGTGAATTTTCAATGAAATAAACTGAATTTTCCGAATTTACAATAATATTAGGTAGTCACTGCATGTACAAAATGAAATAAATTGAAATAAATTGATTATGGAGGTTGAATTTGATATTATGCAAACTGTTTCTCGCATTCCAATCTATTTTTACTTGATTTTTATGAAATATTTACAAATGATTTAATAATAGTAAACAAAATGCTATATAATAATTTTTCATTATATTTTATTTGTAATGTTATACACATAAAATGATTTCTTTTGGTTGATCAATCAAATTATTTTTGCTTTGCGCTTTTGAATTTTGGTTTATCATTTTATCAAATAGTGCATCGTCTATATTGTTGTGTCATCCAAAAATTCAAATATAAAGCAATTCATTTATTTTTTTTTCTTTGCTATACGCGGTTCTATATATTCGAAATATATTTAAAAAAAAAAATAAATAATTTAAATTAAATCAAAATATAAAATAAAATTTTCTTTTATTTTATATATAAATATTTCTTTCTTTCAAAATATATGTATATCTGTACGATAAATTCACCCAAATAAAGTAATACAAATATCAAATATAAAATACACGCATAAATTGCAACTTTGTTGCTAAAAATAAAAATAAATTATTATACATATCAATCATTATTATATTTATTTATAGTTTTTGTTATATAAAATCGCTTTTTTTTTATTTTATAGTCATCAAAAATTATAAATATATAGAATGTTATATAGAAATACAAATCATTAAATTATATTTTATCAATCTCAATCAATACTTTATATCGTCTGCCCTTTTTGGGTTTACTTTTAATTGTGTAATATAGTTTGTTGTCTTTAGATTTTCATATCATTTATTTTAGAATCTATATATAGATTACGTATTATTCTAGAATCCACATAGACTACGTATTTATTCTAAATATAGATAGATCATATTACTTATCAATTTCTTCTTTGTCGTATACACCTTTTTCTTTGTATATCATGAAGTTTATATATTGAGTTTTTAACATTTGGCAAAACTTTATTAAAATTATAATAAATGACAAATTGATTTTAATTATATGCAAACAAATATTACAATTTTTTTTTTTGTTTTTGGAACATATATAAATTCAATTGATTTGTTGATTAAAAAAATAAAATAAAATATTATATATAATATTTAATTAATTATATATACATTTATAGATTTAATTAACATTTACAAAATGTTTTCAATTAAAAATAAATATATATAATAATATATATATATATATGCAAAGAGATATAGAATAAATAAAAAATAAATTACTGCATCTATATATAATAATTCGGAATAATTTATATTATTTATATATTGATATTTACCATAAGATTTTATATTCAATTGTGATAATAATAAATATAAAATAAAAAAAAAAAACGATTCGATATAATAAAATAATATATTTTACTTTAATTTTACTAATTATAGCCAAAAGCGAAGCAGAAAAAAAAACGAATGTACATACATATATATATATATATATATATATATATAAAGAATTTAAATATTTTGCAGAATTTATATTTTCATCTTCTCTGTTCGTATATATATATTATTAGTATAAATAACAGTCGCATAAACTCATAAGAGTCATAACTCGAAGATATAATATATATAAATATATTTTTTTGTAATTTAACAGAACGCAAAATCAAAAAATACACACATACAATTATTTTTTTGATATTTTTCATTTCAACTGCCAAATGTATAATACAATTAATTACAAAACAATTTATTCTGTGATATCGATTTTTATAAGTATATATAGTATATTATGGTTATATATATAAAAAGAGTTTCATTATAAAAATGAAAAAAAAACCAGAGATTCTTATTCTTATTGTTTAAATATCCACGGTTATTTATTAAACGGAATTTTTTTTAGAAAAGTTTTACGGAACTTCATTTGAAATATAATATATAAAATTTTTACTTTAGAAATATTATACAGTATTTGCTTTAGGAAAAACTTTGTAAAGAATTTCCTTTAGCGAAAATTAATCAGAATTTTATTTAGAAAATTTTGCCGACATTTTC
Source organism: Dilophus febrilis (assembly GCA_958336335.1). Lineage (NCBI taxonomy): Eukaryota > Metazoa > Arthropoda > Insecta > Diptera > Bibionidae > Dilophus > Dilophus febrilis. Next base: position 28,910,592 of record OY284471.1, on the reverse strand, counting down.
TACAGAAAATTATGCAGAACTTTTTACAGAAAATTATACAGAATTTCCTTTACAATTGTATAATTTTCCTTCAGAACATTTATTTCTATTTTAAATTTAACAAAAAAAAACGTAATTATATTTCTATATACAGTCAATCTATACTAAAACTACCTCCATATGAATCATTTCGGGAAATTGTATACCTTCATAAAAATGATTCCATATTTTTTTAACACATTCTGTAATTCATTCATAATTGTATCATATACCATAAAAAATTCGTTGTATATTTCAAATACTCTGCGTATGTCTTCCTCAATTGTGTTATATAATTATACGTATATATGATCTGCATTTATATATGCGAATAACACTAATCATCACACCACTATATATATATATATATATATTAATAACACAAAAATTAAAAAAAGGTAAAAAAACAAAACACCAATAAAAACAATCAACTTTTTTTTGTATGCATTTAATGTAAATGCTTTTAATTAAGAAAGGTTTTTTTGTTGTTGTTAAATTTCATCTTCGCATGTATGCTAATTGCTTTTGAAATGGTAATAATACCTTAAAATATAAATATAAATAAATAAATAAATAACGCGTATATAAAAAAAAAATAAACAAAAAATAATATAAAATAAAATTTATATAAAAAAAAAATGTTGTTGAAAAAAAAAATGTTTCTTTTTTGTTTTTTAAATATAAATAATTTTTTAAGTTTATTATTATATGATTTTGATATAATATGAGTAATGAATGAGTGAATTAACAATAAGAATAACAAAAAAAAAATTAAGTGTTTTTGATAAAATATATTTTTTTTAACCGTATAAATTACAAATACAATGAATATATTTTTTTATACACTTTACACGAAGCATGTATTACAAATTCTCGATTACAAAATTGTATCCCTCTTCATGCGAATATTCCATTTTTTTTTTGCCATGTTACCAATAGGATAGGATATTTCGAATGTTGTATGTCCAAAAACATATTAATTATTCAGCAAAAAAAAAATTTGTTCCCAAGCAAATTTGTTTACCTGCAAATTCAATTTTGAAAATTTTGTGATTTATGCAGCCACGCAGTTCTTCTTCAATTTTCATTTTCCTCGAATAATTTGAAAATTCAATCAATGTCTGATATTTCATTGAAGAAAATTTTAAAATCGTCCAATTGATTCAAAAAAGATCCGTTGTCAATTTTCCAAAAAGTGTTTGTATAATTTGGAGATTCACGTATACAGTATGGTTAATTTCTCCGAATTTTCACTGAATTCCGGAAAATTAATTCAGTACTCGGTAAATTTTTTTTTATAAATCAGCTATAGTTATTCACGTGTCGTTCAGAATTTACTATATATCCTCTTGGAAATCTAGCAAACAATTTCCCAACTTCGCTTATGCCTTATACACATAAACGCTTTGGATTTAAAGGGTCTGTGTTTTCTGTGACAAATATTTGAACTCTTGAACTTTTAAAGTTTGAAAAGTAGTTATATTACCGTATTATAGTTGAGTCAAATTGTGGTTGGTCCACGATCCCCCCCGAAATATTCTATAATACTCGCCAATCGTTTTGCATATTTAACATTCGCATCACCGCAAAAATTTTAAAGCATTTATTTACTGTATGAACTTTTAAATTCATATAAATATACACATATATAATATAATATTTCATTGGATGTTTCATTTATTTTACTATATATTTTATAATACAAAATATAAAGAAAAAAACAATTTTGATAAAATATTTATCTAATCAAAAAGATAAATAATATTAAAAAAAAAAAAAAGAAAAGTTATCTTCATCGGAAGATATATGAATATAAATATTTAAAAATAAATTCCATATTTCTACCAATACCCAAAAACCAAAACTTTTTTATATATAGAATTTTTATATTGAAAATAACCAAAAATAAATCAAAACGAAATTAAAAACCTTAATAAACAAAAAATCTTCAACGTATTTTATTTTTATTTTTTCTGTTTATAACAACAAAAACACAAAAAAAAAAATCTGTATTTGCATTTTGCATTTTAAGTACAAAATCAAATAAAAATCAAATGGATTTTTTTTTTTTCATTTTAATTTTGTAATATTTATTTTTCTCTATAAATATACAATGTTTTTTTTTTTTATCTTTTTATATATTTTCCTCCTTGTTATAACATCGCTCGTTCATGATATGTATTTGTAAAAATATAAATATATATATATATATATATATATATATATATATTTTTCTTAAATTCAAAAAAGGTACACACAAAATTATTATATTGATATATATTTAACAAAAAAAAAATCATTTATGATAAAAAAAAATTGAAAAATAAACATGAAAAAATAAAAATAAAAAAAAAATTTAAACGATGAGATGCATTTTGAATGATGTTAAATATATCTTTAATATTTATAGTATATTATATATTTTTAGTATATAAATATGATATTGAACATGATTTCGATTTGGGATGTATATTTACAATTTTAACTTGTTGTATAATTTTTTTTTTATTATTTTATTAGTTGTATGATAATTTTTGCTTTGAATATTTTCATATTTTATAGACAAAATTTTTATGGAAGGTTGATAATATAACAAAAAAGCAAAAAGAAAAAAAAATTAGAATACCATTATTACCAAAAAAATTAAAGAGAGATCGTATTTTTTCGTTTTAAAAATATTATTAGTATAGAGGAGAAACATATATATCAGATGAGCTTTTGACAAAAGGACAATGGCAAAAAAAAAAAAAAAATCCATATATATATAATGAGAAAATGCATATTAAAAGTCTTTATTATATACAGGACAGGAAAAAATGCATATGTAAAACTATACAAACCTCCTCTATATATATGAATGGATCTCATCGTATATATACATTTCTTTTTTATATATAAATAATGTTCCGTATTTGTTTAGTATAAAATAAAAAATACTTCATTTTTTTTTTAATTGGATATTTGGCCATCTGAAAATATTTTTATATATAGGTAAATATATATATATATATATATAAGCATAATCTTCTATGGAAAAAGTAAATTAATATATATATGTAAAAACCATACATCAAAGTATGATTTTTTGTTTTACCGCGTAAAATCTCAAATTACATTTTTATACAAAATTATGTTGATATATATTATAAGAATATAAGCATAAAAAGAATTATGAACAAAAAAAAAACAATAAACCATTATAGTAATAATAAGTATATGCATATAGTTATATATAGTATTAGGTCAGGTCAGGTCTTAACCATTCTGTCTGGCAACCCCTTTTAATTCTATATTTTATAGATAAATGTTAGTCATTTCCACATAACCCATATAAATATACCTGGCGGTTTATTTTAATCATCGATTTTTATTAACGTTTTTCCTGGTGTGTTTTTCAATTTTCAGAATACATTCCAAGATCTAATCCATAGACTATAAATTATCAATTTTTTATTGTGGAAACAATCACAATTTTGAGTTTTCTTTGTGCCATTACAACATTTATTTAGGACCGTCATTGAGTCTTATGGTCTTATGTACAGTATTTATATATACAATACACGAACAAAAATTGTAGAAATTATACATAGGTATTTAATACAAAAGACCATATAGAGTGTATATTTATAAACATATGAAAAACTTTTGGTTAGATTATTCTATATACATATAGGTATATTTTTATAAATAAAAACAAAAATTGTTTAAGACATCATCTGCATTATACATTATTATTATTATATGAAAAGTAAAGACTATATATAAAAATTAATAAACTAATAATTTGGTTTTTGTTTTTTTTTATGTACATAATTTGAAAATTGAATTTTTTATATATGATTTTCGTTTTGTCTTTTTATATAATATTATAAACCACAAGAGTTTATATGTGTATGTATGTATATATAAGATATGATATTCATTTTAATTAATATGTATTATACATATATATATTTCGATTTGTGTGGTGCGCGGTATATTGAAAAAAAAAATATATAATAATGAAAATATAATGCATCCGTGAGAGAATAGGTTTTTTTTTGATCGTTTAATAAAAAAAAATGGAAAAGAAAATATATTTATTTTATGAAATTTACCGAAATAATAACTTAAGTGCACTTGATTAAAGTTTTTTTTTTTCATTTTTATTTTGATGTACACATTTATATGGATACGCGATTAAAAATATTTATTTACATATTATTTGTATATATATAAATATTGTTTATTCATTTAAATGTAAAATATTTATTTTGATATATTACTTTAATTAAAATATTTTTTCTATATTTGAAATAAAATAAATAAATATTTGTAAATAAATTTAATTTGAATAAATGGTAAATTTTTTTGATAAATAAATATAATTATGTCAATATAATTTGTATAGTTAAATATATTAAAAAATTAATAAAAAATTTTATTGTTGTGAATTTAATTTCAAGTATTATTGAAAAGATAATTTGTTTTTTTGTTCTGCTAATAATCGTAAATATGGAAAAATGGAAAAATTATTCCGAATAAAAAAAATAAATAAATTTTTCGCTATACAACCAACAATCTGGTTTTAGCGTCCAACAACAGCCTTCTGTTGTTAGTTACTTAATTTGTGGATTTTACGATGTCGGTAATTAGCCGTACGACCAACCGCAAGCGGAATATACAACTCTGTGTTAAAATTCAGATTAGAAAAATAACCGAAAACACAAAACATATTTTATGCATTCAGTAGGATTCGAACCCACGACCCCAAAATTTCGTTAGAATTTTAGGTTGGCATTTTTTAACATTAACACCGCAGAGTTATATTATTCCGAATAGAAAATTCAATTTTTTTTATTTTCCAATGAAAAAATATATGAAAAAAAAAGGGTTCGTTGCTCAACTCTTTTATTCAATTTTATATAATTTTTTTTTTGTAATTTTTGTCAAACAACTTCTTGTTTTGTATAAATGTGAAAATTAAATAAAATTTGTATATGGATTTTTTTTTTAATTTTAAGGGGTTGATTTAATTTTGCGTATTTAGTTTTCGATTTAACTATAACAAAATTATCGATAAGGAATTTAATAATTATTTTTAATTAAAATAATTTATTTTGAAAAAAAAAACATAAAAAGTTTCAAAAAAAAAAATATCACTAAAAATGTTTTTCGGTGATTAACAAAGTGTTAAAATGTTTACTTTATAATGTTCTATATAAATATGCTCTATAAAATATAATATTTGATATATACAATTCAAAAACCATTAATTATTTTTTTGCTTATTCCATCCATTCAATTATTTGTTTTTTTTACGGTTAATTTTTATATTATTATATAAATTTAGTTTTATTATTTTGATTACAGAATTTCCAATTTCCAATATGAATATTTCGTTTACAAATCGAAATAAAAAAGCAACAACAGAAAAATACATTCCAATATACGATAAAATACATTCGAAAATATTTAGAAAATTCTGCATGAAACTATAAATGGGTAAGTACACAATATTTTTCTCCTTAACATATTCATTAAATATTTTTTAACCCGATATATTTACCAATGATACATAAAACCATACCTTAATAAATAAATAAACATTTTTATTTTTTTTTGTTTACAATCACTTTATAATTTAATATTAATTATATATAATTTTTATTCACATCCATACATATACAAACTTATACATATAATAAAATATATAGAAAAATTATACAAAAAAAAATTGGTACATGAAAATATTTTCTATATATATACTTCACCGTATAACAACTAAATAATCTCTAAATATATTATAAACTATATTTTTTACAAACACACACATTTCAATATATATCGATAACAATTGCAAAAAAAAAATGAAAAAATAAAAGTTAAAAAACGAAAAACATGCATATAATATTGAGCACATACATCTTTTATACACATTGATTATATATATAAGATTATTGGTATATGAATGCCAATATATAAATCCCCATTTAGAGAGATAGATCATATATATATATATTTGTATATAAATCCCTATATAAATATATTAGTATAGAAAAAAAAATTGTTCTGCATATATGTATATCTATATATATACAATTTAACATAAAAAAGCAAAGCAAAAAAATGCCATTAATCTGTTCCAACAAAAACAAAACAAAAAAACTATTTTATTTTTCATGTTCACTTTGCACATACATAAATATATGTATATAACTCGCCTATTTATAAATAATATAATAATAATAATAATAATAGAAGACATTCAACATAAAAACACATAAGATTAAAAGAAGAAAAAAAAATTGTATATTATTTATTTATATACAAATATACAATATCTATATATATGTATATAAATATAATTCTTTATCAAATACGCGCGATTTAAATTCTTTTTGTGCAAAAGTCTATTGAATAAACATAAATGCATTATTTCATATATATATATATATATATATATATATATATAATCTGTTGTTATTGTTATTGTTTTTTCGTCATCGCGTCGCAGCATCGATCGTTTATATCACACAAAAACTGTATATATACATTTATTTACCTTTATATTTATTATTCTTATATAATATTATATAAATTATTGTTGTTATTCGTCACATATAATTTTTTTTTTTTGTATAAATATCTTGCATTTTTTTTTCATAAATATTTTTGAAAAACAATGAACAATTCTACATATATATTTATAAGTATATAATATATTTTATATATATGTTGGCATTAATTATGTGTTAAATTATAATCTGTAATTTGAATTTTAATATAGATAAATAAATACAAAAATGTTTTCATAATAAGTGAATAAAATCATATGGAATTTTAAATAGAAACAAAATAGATATATAGATTTATCTGTGATCTGATAAATTTTTTTTAAAAAATGTATATGCAATATAAAAATTTTTAGTTTATTGGAATATCGGCGGTGATAATTTGATTATGTTTTTGAATGTGTTTTTTTTTTTGTAAAATAAATCTGAAAGAAAACTGTATGCGGATAATTGATAAATTAATTAAAATCATTAATTCAAGTCACACACACACACTCAAATTCACATTTTTTGCAAACTCGCAATTCAAAGAAAAAAAACAAAAAAATCTCCGTTTTTATTTGTGACTAAAAATAGCAACATGCACAAGCAATCATCATATATATATATATATATATATACGTGAATATATATATAAAATTTTTTACCATTACCACGTATCTCACCAACAACCACACACATCAATCATATTTTAACATATCACATCATCGCATATATATATATATATATATATATTTATAAACATTTTATGTATATATGCAATAATATAAATGATAACTTAATATATATTATATATAGAATGTGTATAATTTTGAAAATAGTTAAAATAAACTTAAGAATTCCACAGTAAGAATAATTATGTGAAATAAGATTAAAAAAAAAATCAAACATTGTGACAATAACCGCGCGATATAGTACCTATATATAACATATATATATATATTATATATGTATATCTTATGGTGATGAAAATAATATTATACAGTAAGGAATGTTTTTACATGTAAAATATTTTTATAACAAAACAAAGAAAAAAAAATATGAAGAGTTTTAAAAATGCCAATTATTATTGAAAAATCTACTTGTTTTATATATATATACAAATCTATATATCTTAAAAAAAAAAAAAGAATACATACATATATATATATATATATATATATACAGATGTGTGTTTATAATTTTGTATATATATAACAACTTGTCAATAACTCATCCATCTATTCATCATATATCTATATATGTATATAGTTTATTTATAAATAAATATTTGTTGATTTGACTTTTGTGGATATATAAAACATAAAATGTGATAATAATCACAAAAACTTTTTTTAAGAAATAAGAAAAAATTAAACTAAAACAAAAATAAAATAAAACCATCGGATCTGAAAATCGGTTATTGTTGTATTTTTGTCGTTTTTATCATTTATATATATATATAAATTATACTAATATATAACGATCGTTACCTTCGATATGTTAGTTCATAATACACGCACATATAACAAATATGTCTTATGTATAAAAAAAAATTGCACATTATATACACAATCTCTTATACAATGTTTTATAAAAATATCACATATTTATATATATCTATATATATATAGAAGTTCTAAAAGGTATACCGACAGCATTGAATTTTCTTTTCTGTTATTTTAACATTATTGCACTCACACATCATATATAGATATAGAACAATATGATGATATGATGATGAAATTAAAGAAATATATATATCTATAATATCAAATATATATATCTATCTATAATAAACAATAAAACAATATAACTATTTTAAATTAAACTATATCTAAAGTTAACAGAAACAATTTTTATTGTCGATTCTTTATATATGTTGAATATATTAAATTTTATTTTCATTATTATCAGAACAGACGTATACGTTTGATGACTTGCGATATCCTAAAATTGGTAAATCCCGCATATCATAAATGAATAAAGCCAAAAATTTAAGTATACGCGGTTTATTACATTTTATTTATTCATATGTGTGTATTTGTGTGATTCAATTTAAAAAAAAACAGCTTTTCAGCCTTTGCTTTTTATTTTACTGATCGAAAACAACCTTCTGTTGTTTTGTTATCATATAATATGTTGTTTTTCTATATGTTTTACGTGGAAAACTCATGGAAAAATGTTAAAATTTGCGTGAAAATTCGCAACCTCAGCATTTTGGATTTGGAGACGGTTTGTCATTTAATATATGATTTAAATCATCATATAGGGTTTAATTTTTGTTGTCACTTTCATAATTGCCAACCAAAAGGGTTTCATTCTAATAGAAAAATACCAAAAAATTTTGAAAAAGACTACCATTAAAATCGCGATAAATCAAAGCAAATCGTAAAGCCTAGTGAAATATCCCTCTAATATAAACATTACTTGCATGTAATGTGAAATAACCCTCTAATATAAACATTACTTGCGAGACCAGTAAAAATGAGATAATAAAAGTAGCTATTATCCTATTTTTATTACTGACCGTAACCGTGATTTTGATCACACGACGATGTGACGCACATGCAGAACTTCAAATTTCATTATATAGATAATACTATATTACCCATAATCGTTTGTGCTACACCACTTCATATGTAAACCATATATATGGCAATTTATCCATATGGAAATTCTATATGAGAAACGACGATTTTTAAAGATTCATTAAATATTTTATTCCGATATTATTTGTAGTTTTGTACTATTATGATATTAAAATTAACACCTTTGGTAGTATAGTATTATAATTATCAACACCGCGCCGGATTAAAAAAACCGTAAATTATGAAACCAACAACAGAAGGACGTTGTCGGACATTAGAATCAATTTGTGTGTGTAAAGCTTTGTTGATTGTTTGTATGGTAAATTCCAATTATGGACCATTTACAAGTAAAATTAGTTTAAAAACGTTCCCTATATTTAAGAAACGGTTATGGAAACTTTAAAGATCATCTTCCGATAACAAAATGGGGAAAAAGTTAATAATAAAACATATACACATATTGAACTATATATCGCATATAATAGTTTTGTCGGTATATGTTCAAAGATTATAAATACATATAAATATACGATCCTTTTTTTAAATGATTTGTAAATATAGAGGCAGTACAATATATAGCAAACTGCTATGTATTGAATAATTTTTGACAGTAACAATTTTTTTTTTTAATCAATATGCTATATATTAATCGTGAATTCGCGTTGTAATACAAGCAGCTATTAAAAGGCAATCAAAAAAAAAATTAAAATGGAAGCACCTTATATTATTGTATACAGTCAATATTAAAAAATAAAATATACAATATACGCGACGACCCGGCATCTCTATAAAGCATTTATAATAGACCAATCAATATTATATATATACATTTGATATAAACAGAAATAAACAGACGATTTTATTATTTATTTATTTATTGATTTTATATTATATATTTTGTAATATTTTTTTTTGTTGCTATCCTTTTATATATATTCAATATGCAGTCTCATTTTTATATATCTATAATTATATATATATATGTTGTTTACCTTTACTATTTAGAAAAGTTTCTATAATATAATCCAATTGAAAAAATATGTTTATATTACATTGACATTATATAAAATCCAATGAAAACATCAAACATAAAAATTATATATATATTTCTATATATAATAAAGATAACACAGATGTGTTTATCAGATTGATTTGTTTGTCACACAAAAGCAAAAATTTTCAATTTATACATGTATAGATTTTCTTATCAAAAATGGATGATTTTGTTTGATAAATAATTTATTACAATTTTTGTTGCACAAAGAAGAGAAATGTCGAAAAGTGTATATATATAGTATAGTTATAGTTATAAACTTTTCATCTTCATCAGTCTTTCTTAAATAATTTATAATTTTATATATTGTTGCGGTATGTAATTGTGGTTTTTTTTGTATTTGCTTTTAAAAACAATTCCAACATAATTTATGCATATAATATGTTAATACATATATATATATATATTGCTATATACAATTCAGTTGTATAAAATAAAGATTTTTTAATTTAATTTTAATTTATTATAGGTTTTTCAATGTTTCAATATCTGTATTTATATAAATTGACAATATGAAATATAATCAATAATGATTTGATAAAGTTCAAGGGTTTTTTTTTTTGTTAAAATTTTGCCGATATCACGATTTTCTTTTATAAAATATATTGAAGTGGACACAATTAAAAATACAATTTTCGTATTTAAAAATCCATCTCATATAATCTCATTTCCGATTTTTATCAAAATGTTTATGTGAATTATTTTTGAATTATTATAGTGTCTAAGTGATTGTGATTTTGAATGGTATATACGTGATCGTTATCGCACTTGAAAGACATTTTAAATTATTTTGTTTTATAAAATCAATTTAAGATTTAAAAATCTTTAACAATCACAAACAAACTTTGCAATTGATATTATATAGATTTTTTTTTTATAGATATAGATATATTTTTACAAAATTGATATGTCATTTAGTAGATAAGGTAATTTATTTTTTATTAACCTTTGTAATATCATATAAAAAATCACTTTAAAAGTCAATAGAAAAAGTTTTTTAAATTATACATATTCTTTCTATACATATCACTGCTGTCTTTTATCGTCGCATACCATATACCATACCAAATATTAAATAATTAATTGTATATATAATATTTATATATACCCTTTTTTTTGTATACCAAATTTAATTTTAAATAATTGTTGAAATACTCAATATCATCAGATTTTAAATATATATATATAGCAATATACCTTTTTGTTTATCGATATATGCCATTTCAGGTTTAGTTTTCGATAAAAAAAAATCATATTTTTATTCCATATATACAAAAAAAAAACAAAAACTTACAGAACACAGAGCACATTCAATACATTCGCAGAACATCTCGTCGATAATAACAACAACAAATATTATATTGTTTAAAAAATATAAAACACTATATTTTATATATACACAATTACAATAATAACATATTCCATTGCCTGAAGCAACTACCTTCGCTTGCGGCTACCATACATCAATTAATTATAATATTTTTTTGTATTATTTATATATATATATATATATACATGAATATAAATCTACATGTATTTTATATATATGCAGATGTATATATATAAATAAAATACAATTTCATTGTTTCTTCAAATATTTTCTTACTATATAGCAGCGAGTCACCCAACTAATGAATAGTATATATGTATATCTAAATGAATATATACATATTTAAATATCATTATGTTTATAGTTAGTTAGCTTTATATTGTTTTACTATTTATTTTTTTTTTTTTTTTGATATAATATTATTATATTATAAATTATTTCCATTTAAATGGACACGACAAGATATATATATATAATAATAATAATAGTATAAAATTTATAAATGTTCGTATAATCCTATATATATTTTACTTAATTGTGTGTGTGTGTGTGTTTTTTTTTTGTTTTAATTTATAAAATTTATTCAACATTATACCGCCCCAGCATTATTTTATTTTTTTAAAATCTATAATTTTTGAAGCTTTTTTTTCTACAAAAAAAAAAAAAAAGAATAAAAATAAGTGTTAACAATTTTATATATTGGGTATTATAAAAATTAATCGAATCGTTTAATTTGGTTTATATTTTATTGGGTCGTATGGCGATTGTTATCTTTGGAATGATGTGATGAATATATTTTTATTTTTAAATTACCTTAATTTTAATATCAATAAATATCTTGTTGCAATTCAATCATTGCAATAGCATATAATTACTATATTTTTATAATGAAATCCTTTTAATAAAACCATTTAAGAGTTAAATTTTTACATTTATTTGTTCATTTTGTATATTAACGTTATTTGTTCTTGGATATTTTATCTTAAATTTTAATAAATATTTTTATATATATTGTATGTAAACTAACATATTTTACATAATATGCGATCAATTGATAATTCTACTATGTCCTAAAAATTCCCTCCTTCCATACAGACGTGAACTAATTTCGTCTGTAAAGCATAGATCAGTCTCGTCCTTCCCGCCACAATATAACATTCAACGGAAAAGTAAAGTTTTTAAAGAAGAAAACGCTTTCTCTATGTTTACATTTGTTTTTATATAATTAGTTTAACTTTTTAAAATCAATGTAATTAATAATATGGTGACATTACTGTCGTCCACTAAAAGCAAACAATATTCGTATTACAGCCTTTCAGAAATAGTTTTTTAATTTGTGAATTTGTGAATATTATATATATATATATATATATATATGGTTTTTAGATATTAGATTTGTAAATTAATCATTTGTAAAAATAAATGTTATTGTTAGAATATCGAATTAAAACATGTATAGTATATTGTATATATACAATGTATAACATATATATCTTATATATTACAGATAAGTCTAAAAGGAAAATCTAAAATCAAATCTATTTTATTTTTCTGTCTTAGAAAATGCAATTCAAAGAAAAATATTTCTATATATATATTCTTATATATAAATAATTCTATATATAAAAAAAAAGAAAAGAAAACTGCACAGACAACAATTTCATTTATAAATGAAAAATTATCATTTTTATCATTACCAAATTATTTTTACACTAAAATATTTGAATGTATATGTATTTAAATAATTTTTTCTTTAAATAAATTATCAATTTAAAATATAGTTGGTATATTTGCTCCATATATTTAATCAATTTTCCGACAAATTTCCTAATAATAATTAAAAAAAATAAATAATTTATTAGAATTTTTTACAACATCTTCTGAAAAAAAATAATTAATCCTTCATTAATTTGCTCTTGCATTATCGTATCAACGACAGATAATATATCATATATAGGCAACAATTTAGGATAAACATAAAACATCAACAAAAAAAAAAATACAAATATTTTCATTTATACGACGAGTTTGTATTTTATACAAGTAAATCGCATATATTTATAATAAATTATAATGTATAAAAAAATATTGTTAATGCGCGCGGTAAATTATAACAACCATATATATATATATATACCATATATATATATCTATATATATATAGCTAGTGAAACAGGTAAGCATCTATCTATCTATATATATATATATATATACAATATACAGGAATACGAATACAATGACAATATAAAATGAAGAAAACAAAAAACAACTGGACACAATGGACGAACTTTACAACATTAGATCTGGCCAATTTTTATGTTATGTGCATTCACATATATATGAGTTTTTTTTTCATACAAACATCTCTCTGACGAGCTAACTAACTTTTATTCTAATATTTTATATCTTTTGATGTCCATCCATTACATATAATGAAAAAAATAATATACTTTAGTTATTATATATGAGATGACCGTCTTCTTGCCATCTTCATGTATCCAAATATATATATATATATTTATATATAAAGAACTTGGTCGGTTTCTTTAAATTATATTTATTTATTTTTTAAAATTGTGAAGAGCATATAAAAGGAGAATCAATTGATTATCTGTATGTAATAAAAAAGCGAAGACGAAGATGTAAGAAAAAAAAATGAATAATTTTGAAAAATAAAAACAAGAAATGTGATTTTATAAGAATTAAAAATGTATGTGAAGTATCTTTTAGCATAAAAATATATTTTATACTCAAATGAGAAAATCAATGGATTTTCAAAACAAGTTTGTGTGTTTATCTCAGGTATGTTTGTATTCTAAAATCTTATATATATATTACATTTAATTTAATTTTAACATACCTTTTAAAAATGGTTAATTATTCCTTTTTAAAAAAGTTCATATAGAAATGATTCACATATCCTTCGGATTAAGGATACAAATATGTGTTATACAAATTCTATTCATTAAATTAAATTAATTAAAATTAAAATTATTTAATTCCCAACGTAAAAATGTAAAAATGTAAGGATTTGCATATTTAAAATTTCTCTCAAATCAAAACTGAACTTACTGACAATGAAAATTAACCTTTTATTAAATTAACTCAAAATTATATGCTAACAAAAGATATGTTTTAGACAACGAACCTGAAAGTATCATTTGCGTATATTGAAAAATCTTCATTTAAACATTTTTAGATAATATAGCAAAAAATTGTATCATTCTCACAATCATTAATCGCGGAAATGTTTCCAAATGTGCCAAAATCATAATATTTTATCAATATAAAATGTTTAATTCATCTTCAATTTGATTAATTATTTCTTTACGTAATAAATGATTCGTACATCTGATCTACTAAATAAGGATATTTTGAGTTCATATACTTTTTAAAAATCCATTATTCTTAGATACCTATAAAACGTGTGCGCGGTGTGTTATTTAAGCCGCATAATCGCATCTTTTCTGCATTGATACATACTAGAAGAATAAATAGTTTTATAAATATATTTAAGAATAATAAAAAGCAAAAAAACTTTATGATCACTGATCACCACCAGCCTCAGCAGACGCATGGTTAATTTAAATATTTCTCCTTTAAATTAAAAAATTATATTCTCTTTAAAATACAAGTCTTTTCTTAAAAGAAATATAAAAAGAAAACTGGTTGTTCTTATATATATATATATAATTTTTATATTGAGCTGTGTTTCTTAAAATTCATAAATATTCAAACACATATGTGAAAAAAATCGAGTTACCAAACAAATACAAATATATGAAAATACAATTTTATATATAATATTCGAGTATAGGAAAATGTTTATAAACAATTGTCTAAAAGAATTTATGTTTTCTTTTTTTATTTTTTTTTGTAAATAATAATTTCTTCCATAAAAATTCGTTTCAAACATATCTACTTATATACAAATACATATAATACCAAATGGCAACCATATTTTACCTGTGCGGAGATATACGTGTGCATATATGCTTATAACACACCACTACCATCATAATAGAATATATATTGAATAAAAAATAAATTATAGATATTTTATAAGAAAACAGGTACATATAATGATATTATTTGATTTTTTCTGTACATATATATAACATTACAAAAAAAAAAAAAAAAGACTAAAAAACTATAAGCTTGTATATATCGACTGACTGACAATTTTTCTCAACTTTTTCTCTTTAAAAACATATCTTATATATTTTATATAGCATCATATATTTATAATCGAATAAATGCAACATAAAAGCATATATATATTTTATGTATATGCATCAATATATTTATATGTGTGTATAAATAAATATGAGTATTTTTTGTTTAATTTTAAAAAAAATCTATATATATATATATATATAGAAATAAATCCCATATAACTTGATTTTTAATGTTGAAAATGCGAGATCCACTTGAACTTTTTTTTTGTTGTTTAGGTTTTTTAATTTTTTAAACATTTACCATTTGCTTCAACTTCAGTTCTTCGTGTGCTTACATTAAAGAAAGAAGTTCTAAGAAAATTAATGTATTTCTTTTCTTTTTTTTTTTTTTTGTTTATTATATTTAAAAAAGCGTATTTGTTGGCAAATGCGTCGTGTGCCGATTTTATTAAAAGTTTTTTTTCTTTTTTGTGTTTAATTGAATAAAATTTTATATTGTGTTTTGAGTGTATATTTTTATTTATTTTTTTTTTTTGATTGTACAACATTTTTCTATGCATATATATTTATTTAATTGATAATAAATATAAATATAGAAATAGAAATATGATTTGTGTGTCTTATATGATTGTGAAAATAAATTATTGATAATTTCATAATTGAAAAATAAATAATTAATTATTGGAAAATTAAAGAGTGGAAAAATAAAAAAGAAAAATTGTTATATGAATGTTCAGATTCTGTTCAAATACTACATATTTTTTTATTATATGTAAATGTTTTATTTTTTATATATGGAGATATATATATATATATATATACGCAAAATGGTTTAACAGAAATACACGCGCGAGTTTATAAATAATAATAAAAAAAAATAAAATAAAATATAAAAATATATTTTTATATAAATAAAATAACGCATATATTAAAATTCTTTCGTTGGATATCTATATATAAATAATAAAAAAAAAAGATTTTATAAATAAAATCTCATATATTTTTTATATTTAAAAAATAAAATGTATCCAACATAATATAATATAAAAGGCAATACATAAAAGAATTTCTTTTATAGTTTTATTTTGCTTTTATTTTTTGTTTTATATTTATATCGTTTTTTTTTAATTTGTTGGGTTTTTTTTGTGTTATCATTCTTGGTCGTTTATTTTCTATTGAAATTTGTGTGTGTTTTTTAATTTTCTTTAATCATTAATGGTTTTCATGAAAAATAGTTAAAAAAAATTTATGTGTGAACATTTTATGTAAATTAATCACATATTTAAATCAAGATGGAACGCATCTAAAAGAATCGATGGAATAAATTCGGTGCGCTTTTACAAAAAAAAAAAGATATAATAATTTTCTATTATCAAGTGAAAAAATATCATAAAATATTGAAATTTATTATGAGATATTAAACTCAATTTAATAATAAATATAAAAGAAAAATTGAAAAGTTATAATTTGTGTTTGCATTGCAAAGAAAAAAAGATATGATTGTGGTTTTTATACAAAAGAAAAAATTTGTGTTGTGTTTATATTAAAAAAAATAAATAGAAAAAAATTTTAAGGCGCCAACAAAAATTTCATTTCAATATTCCACAACACAATTGCGAAAGAGGAATATAATATATTAATATCAACACAAAAATAAAAACAGGTACACGAGGACGTATTTTATTATAACGAAAATATACAAAATATTTCTATGTATATACAATAAGTGATTAATGATTATTTTTCTTAACATATACATTTCTGATTTATATATTTTATTATATCGCATAACTTCTATTGATGCGTATAGTAAAATAAGATCAAATTCTTTACATTCAATGCAATGTGCGCATATAAAAACAAGTCTATAATATAACAAATAAAATATATATTTACCTAAACGTAGGACGTAACAGTTCAAACATTTCTTTTTTAAAAATACATTTTCAAAATAAAAAAAATCATAATAAACATATATTAGCTATATGAAAATCCCTTTTTTTTTTGTATAAAATATTTTTACCCAAAATTTCTATATGCATATATATCAAAAATATTATGCACACAAAAGATATGTTTAAGCGACGAACCTGTAATATTTTTCTATAATTTTTTACTTGTATTTAAATAAAATCTTATTTAATATATATATGTTAGAAACAAAAATAATATTTTATTTTATTGAAATCGCAATCATAACGAAATTATATGTACCCCATGCATATAAATATAATTTAAAATACCTTTATATATATAGTGAAAAAAAAAGTTCAAATCATTTTTCTATATATAAATATTATATTATGTGGGTGTTTTTGGTTCGATTTGAGATAACGTTTTCTTAAATATTTATGTACAAAAATCTTATAGAAAAAAAAAAAAATACAACGCTTTATATGACGACTATGACGACGACAACTAACTTTTAAATAAGTGTATATACACAGAGCATATCTTATATAAAAATATGAAACAAGTTATAAAAAAAAAAAAATATAAGTACATGTGTATATATTTTCTATATTAGTTTATTCATATATATATGTGAAATTTGTGCTACTTTTTTTTCTTCTCAATATATTTACATGGTAATATTCACTAAACTACTATATATTTTCATTTATTTAGTTTATTTTAAATATAGATTTACATTTTAATTTTTTTTCTCCATTAAATGTATAAACTATTTTATAAGCCATTAAGAATTGTTTATTTTTTTCCAAAACGATTGTAAAATACATTTTCTATCGGCAGTTTTATCTATGTACATTGTACATATTTAATTGTATCGTTAAATAGATATTTAAATGTTCATATAGTATAAAAAAATTGCATTCATATTTCATTTTAGGTTTATTATTAGTCTTAATCCATATACAAATATAATTTTTGTATTGAAAAATGTGTATATATCAAAAAATTTAATGAGAATTATATTCCGACGGAACTCTGATAATAAAATTTATAATAATCAACTCTAAATTTAGCATTAAATATTTAATATTTTATATATAAAAATTTTTTTGTAAATTATTCGATATGTACAATTATAAAAACATTTCAATTTTGGCTTTAATTTTAAATTTATCTTAAAATAATTTTTATTCTAGATATTGACTTCTCCTTCTTTTACATTTGTATACTTTTTATTATTACCACATTCCTTAATGTGTGTTTTCTGTATTGTAAGGTCTTAATACGACAAATTATCGAAAAATCGTTGAAACATTTATTTCTTGATATAAAATTCTTCTTTTAAAACATAGGCGATTATTATACAAAAACACACTTCAAAACCTATTGCTTCTGTGCACGCATTTTCTAACAAAAACCAACTGTTGCTGCAGTGTACACTTTTAGATAAAGAAAAAAAGGTATATATACGTTTATCACGTACCTAAACATTTGCGAGCATATTTACCCTTAAAATAGACATTCAATTGAATTTACAAGAAAAAATATAATACTAAAATTCAGTATTTTATTTAAAAAATATTTAACGAAATAATATAAAAAAAAAGTTATATTATTGGTCTATTGCTCAATAAAAAATAATAAAAATAACAAAAAAAATTTATGATTAAAATGTTTTATCAAAATTCTAACAAACATATATATAAAAAAAATATTTAGACAATTCAATCACAATATTTTTTTTCATTGTAAGCATTTATTACATATACTTTATTGTATATATTCTAATTTTGAAATACTTTTATAACAAACAAAATAAAATTCATATAAATAAAATGATATATCAAATAAAATTTTTGGTAATAATAAAAAAAATGGTTTTATTATAGACTGATAATAAAAAGAAGTTAAATGAAAAAATTATAGATATATAAATATAAACAGTTTCGTTTATTAGCTTTACGTGCACATATTTTTTTACTAAATAAGAATTTTGTTTTCTTCTTTTTTTTTTATTATACCTATATATAATAAAAACTTTAAACTCTCACAAATAATATTTTATATTTTTACTAATAATATAAATATATATTTATTTATATATGATTTTATTATATTTAAAAAAAAAATATATTTTTAATACCTTTCAACGAATAAACGCGCGCATAAATAACAATATCATCTATATGTTTTTATGCTTCTTTCCTTCATAACTATAAACACAAATACTAAATAAAACATCAATCTCTATAGATATAAAAACTCTATTTATTTTATTTTAAACTCAATCATATTTATTCTATATTCTATAAACGTAAATTTAAAATAATTAATTTAATTGCATTTAAACACAAAAATTATTAATTAAATTACATTATACGCGTTTATATTATATTTTAATTAAATATATATAGATATAGAAAACATACTCCAATAACAAATATTCTTATAATTATTCCATAACAATAAAAAATAAAAATACAATTTCGTTTTTTATATTTTTCGGAAAAAATTTATAATAGAACTCTATAATTGAATTAATTATAATTTCTGAATATATTTTACAAAAAAAAAACACACACACAATTAAAATATATGAATTTAATTATCAGTATATTAAAATATGAAATATTTTGGTGAAGTCTATAAAAAATAATTTATTATTTTATTGTTTTGATGATATATAGTGGAGACTTGAAGAGTATAAAACAACCCAAAAAGACATATATTGTTATATATATTCTTTATTTATTTACTTTGCGTAATTCTATATTAATATACCATATATGAATTAAAAAATTAATTTACCGTGAAAATAATCATTAAATATATATATAATTAATATCTTTTTAACATATTCATTTCAATTTTGTTTTGCGTGCGTATTTATATGTATCTCATAAAAATTGCTGAATAATTACATCATTACAATCTTTTATTTTATTAAAAAAACACATTTTTTGTTAAATAAATATTTATTTATTATTTTCACATAAAAAAAACAACAAAATTAACAAAAATATATCAATAATTTTATATATGATTGTAACATTTAATTTAATTCATATCAAAATAAATAATGAATTTCTTATATAAATCTCCTTCTAAATAAAGGGTATACAATCTCCTTTAAATTTTTTAACATATTATAATACATTAAATAAAGCATAATATACATTAAATTAAAATGATTATGTTCATCAATTTTCAATAAACAATCTGTTTTTTTTATTATGTATATTATACCTATATGATTTATGTGAGAAATTACATAAATTTAATATTTTCCGGTTGAAATAATACCTCACTGTTGCGATGCTTATATCAAAAAAAAAATTTATGTGCGTTTTGTTTCAGCAAAACCATCATCATATATAAAAAAAAAGATTATTATACTATACAGTAGTATACTATACAAAGCAAATTTTTTAATATATGTAAATGCAACGAAAAACAACAAAAATTTATTGATTATAAAATATGATAAAACTGCGACATAAAAAGTACGCTGTTGTTATGCGATAATCCTCTTAAATCGTTTCATATATACATATATGTATATATATCGATAAAATCAATAATTTTTGTAAACAAAATATATATGAAAAAAATATAAATGCACATAGATGCATTTATGATATATATATATTAATCTCTGTTTTGTATGATTTTATGCCAAACATATTTTATTGGAATTCTTATATTATAGGGGATTTTATAGTCTAAAATGCAATTACATATATTTTGTTATTGATATTAAATATATATTTTATTATTATAATGTTATATATGAAGTTAATGAATAAAAATGCATTCTATAAATATGAATGAATATTGTATTAACATGAATTGCATAATGGAACAACATAATCTCTTAATATTAAAACTAAACAAGATTCCTTTTTTCTGAAAAATATTTCACAAGAAGCCGTAATCGAATATGAAGAATTATATGGTAAAATAAATAAATTCCATAGAAATCTTTAATGGATATACACAAACAAGTGTTCTATTCAATTAATATCACAGCAATGAAAAAACAATCATCAACTCTTTTTGGGAAAGTCCACAGAGAGAATACATATAGAACAGTTGAGGGTATAGACATTTTTTCTTTAACACAATAAAACCGATGTTTTATAGCACCTAACATTGTATATATATAGAATTCTTACACTTTTCCAATAATATAACATTTTATTTTCAAAAAATTATAGTTTTACAATTTTTTTTTTATTATACACAAATTTATTTTTGCATAAAAAAATCACAATAATAAAAGAAAAATATTAATTAATGGAAAAAAATCTATATATATATATATATATATATTAAACTACTTTGTGGCCGCGCGCCGTTAAAAATAAAACATAAAAATTAAATATAACCATATAAGAAACTAAGATAAAAATTTTAATTTTAATGTTTCATATAACCTATGTATCATAAGTAGCTGGACAAAATTCAAACGCGGCAAAACATGGGCAAACATGCTTCAATCTTCACAAATTTTTTTTTGTAAATCCTCTCAGTATTCCAAAAATCATATTATTCATATTCAATCAGTATTACATTTGAAATCAAGATGAAAGTATGTGAACAAAATCATTTGCGATCACGCGTATTTAAATTGCTAGGACAAGAAGATAAAATATACGTTTTGCGACATTTTCTGAATGAAGGATATAGTCGTAGTACAATATATTCGATAATTTCCAGATATAAGAAGAACATTGAACCTAAAAATTTAAAAAAATCGGGAAGAAACCCAATATTGAACACCACAAAATTGAATTTATTAAAAAAGAAAGCTGAAAACACAATCGCGGTGAGTACACGCAAATTAGCCAGATAATTCAACGTTTCAAAAGATACCATTAGTCGGAATTTGAAGAAAATGAACTTAAAAAGATACAAAAGGATTGTAAACCCAGGTACACTGACAAACAATTAATAGAAATTCCTGGGGAATGTAGATTATTACGTCAAAATTTTTGCAAGGCGAAACAGTCATCATTTTGGATGATGAAAAAAAATTTACGTTTTCAAATAGTACCGATATTGCAAATCAAGGTTACTACAGCGCTAATAATAGTATCACTCCCGATAATGTGATATAATATACAATCATCGAATATATAATATATAATATATAACCACGACTATACCGTTCATTCGGCAAATGTCGCAAAACGTATTTTTTATCTTCTTGTCCAAACAATTTAAATCCGCGTGATCGCAAATGATTTTGATCACATACTTTCATCTTGATTTCAAATGTAATACTGATTGAATATGATTGTTGAATACTGAGAGGATTTACAAAAAAAAAATTGTAAAGATTGAAGCATGTGTGCCCATGTTTTGCCGCGTTTGAATTTTGTCCAGCTACTTATGATACATAGGTTGTATATTAAAAATATAAATACAATAAAAACTCAAAACAAATATTTATGATAGGAAATAAACTTTTATTTTATATATATATATAAAAGCATTCAAAATTCTTATCCATGGTATTTAAAAGTTTTCAAAAAAATAAAAAAAAAACAACATTAACCGCATTTATTTATTTTTTTTTACCAAAATAATGTTTATGATTATATTAAAATCAAATTATACCGTGATATATAGATTTTGTAAAAAATATTTCTTTTGGTTATGTTTTTATTGCAATGCTTGGGCGAGCGGTTACTTTTTATATTGGAAAAAAAAGTTAAATTTTATTACATATATACATACAATTAATTTTGAATGAAAAAATAAAATAAAAAGATGCGCAAAAAAAAAAATAAATATATATTTATAATTAATGATTTATTGAATTAAATTATATTGTGATTTTTTTATTATTATTATTTTTTTTTATTAATTTTATTAATTAAAATTTTTATAACACATTTTTTACACCAATGTATTTTTGGTTTATGTAAAAATTGTTCACTTAACAATGCGATAATTCTTACTAAAATAAAGAGGTTAGAAATTGGTTAAAAAAAAAAGAAGACACCTTCATAAAAATGTCATAAAAAAAGTTAGACAAAATTTCCATTGGAAAATGATAAAGAAATTTTTTTAGAAAATTATACAGAATTTCATTTACAAAAATATATAGAAATTCGTGTAGAAAATTAGACTGAAAAGTATACAAAATTGCCTGTAGAAAATTATTCTGATTTTTTCTTTAGACAGAATTATACAGAATTTCATTTTGTAAATTTATGCAGAATTTCGTTTAGAAAAATATATGTGAATATGAAAATTTAAAGGTGGCAAAATAATATTTACCGGATACAATAAATATTTAGACCTCTGTGAATGATCTAAAATAAATTGATTGTGAATGTTTAAGAAAACTGTGTGTGTGTGTGATATATATTGTTCTACTTTTTGGTAAAAAATATAATTATTTAATGATGAAAAACTTTTTAAATTGATAATGAAAAAAATAAATAAAAATAAATAGTATAAATATGACATAAAAAAACATTCCCATCATAATGATATAAAATATAATTATGAATTTAGTCCGTATCTTTTATATAAATACATATATATATAGATAAAATAGATAAGTTTAAAGAAATTCGCAATCTTTTATATACAGAAATAATAATAATATTATTATTTTTTTTTAATTGAATATACTTATAATAATAATAATAATAATTCCTTCAATTATGTTTCTCATATCTTATAAAAAATAAACTGTCGTAGGTATATATTCATATTCATACTTTCAAGTATTTTTTTTATTCAATGTATATATAATATATTATATACAAAAACGCAGTCAATATATAAAGTCAATTTTCTATATGTGTTGTATATAAAAGAAATAAACTTATTTTATTTTGTTTAAATAACTATATATTTGCAAGAAAAACTCATCTTTCATTTTCTACTTATATAGATATATCATATATAAATATAGTTAAATTGTATATTTGTAATGCATATCTACCGCATTTATAAAAAAAAATTTATCTATCTATTATAGTAAGTAGGTATACTGGATGAATGCAATGATGAAAAATCGTATATCTAACATCTTTTTATATATACAAAACAATATATCTGCTTTTATATATATACATATACTAATTAAACTTCATGTTTTTAAATATTATCATTATAAATGTTATATTTTTCTAATTGCGTTATTAATTGTAAAATGTCAACTTTATATTATATTGCTTTATTATGTTTTTATATATAAATATTTTTATATCTATTCATTTTTTTTTATTTCAATTTATTTTTTATTAAGAACTCTTAAATATAGAAATAATTTTATATATATATATATAAAAATATAATATCTATATTATAAAATAAAATAAAGATATAGAATCTTAAAATACATTACGCCTAAGTTATAAGTTATATACATTTCATTTATATATATATTTATAGAAATCATCCACACATACATTTTTGGTTTGTTTATTTATTTTAGTTTTGTTTTTAAAGACTTCTGGTATATACAAATCTGTATTTAAAATTTCTAAAAAAAAATTTTTGATGTCACGCATAAATTTATAGAGATCTGATGGTATTCCTACCGTTATATAAATTCAATCCAAGAAAGTATTCCATTAATTTTGGTAATGCTTAAAAGACAATAATATAACAAATTATTTTCAAAATAAGAATAATTAATTTTAGTATATTGAATTGATTTGTTTCTATTAACGATCTTCATGAAAACCAATTTTATTAATTTTTTTCAGAATTATATCCATATCAATTACCTTTTACTACTAACATATTTCCTCTTCACATACTATAAACTCATTTTTATTGAAACACAAAAAACAAACTGTTTTATTATATACAGTAGTAGAAATGAGTATATATTTATATATAATTATAGTATATAGATTATATTAATTATTTATATTTATTTTAAATTATAATATAAATATATAGAGACATACAATTAATATATAAATATATGCAGCATATATAAATAAATGCAAATTGATTTAAAATCGATCTACCGCATTCTTTAATATATATTTTGTTTTTTTTTTCATTTTAGTCTTCTATATTGCATATAAATTTATAATATATATATCACATATGAATATATAATAAACCCTTTACATTTTAGTTTCATTTTATATACTATAAATATAAAATAAAAACAAGAGCACTTATCAAAAACTATTAATTAAAATTGTTTCTATATATTCTATCAAATATATATATATCTTTGTATATAGTTAGTTATATATTGAATGTTCTTTTAGTTATATGTGTATATCTAATATGTTATAAGAACATATGTAAGAAAATATATATAATATATAAACTAAAACATATGGAATTTTAAAAATGTATATAAATACAACATATATACCAGTATATAGATGGAATAAATGTATACAAGTTTATAGACATTTATATCTAAATTTACGAGATTCAAAATATTTACCGGTTTCATTTTATATACAAATCTATATACGTATGTATAAACATTACATATATATATGTAGGTACATGAAAAATTACATATTATAAAATATACTTTTTTGTTTAAATATAAATATAAAAATATATATAGTCACGAAATATTTCAACAAAAATATAAATATATATAATATTATATTATATTATATATATATATATATATATATCGTTGTTTTTATGTTGTAAAATCATAGCTAGTATAGAAATATATAAAGTTTAGTTGAAACAAAAAAATTAAAAAAACATTCACTCACAAAAAAAGTCGCAGTGTTAAAAAGTTAAAGAATATTTTTTAATGTTCTATGATTGTAATAATATTATATAATTTTACATACATATATAGAGAAATTACTTTAAAGAATATAATTTTTTTTAATTAATATACTATAATATATATAATATATTTTATATATATACATTTTTTTTAACTGATACCCATTTTTAGACCCATTTTTTAAATTTAAATTTTATAAACATACGTTTAAAATTCGTATTTAATTAAAATAAAATATCTAAATTATTATTAAATGGGATCGCAATAGGAAAATGCACCATATAGTTTTCTTTTTTAATAAATACACAACAGGATATACTCAAGTTAATCTTCCTGTCATCATTTCAGATATATACCAATTGATAAATGTATACAATAACTTTATTAAAAAGTATTTCAAGTCTTCAGAACATACGACCTCGAAATTTGGGCAGAATTTTGGAGTGTCACAGATTGACATATTTTATATTTACATTGCGAATCATATAATAGAGAATTCAAACACATGCCAATTTAAATTATTTACATTCGGCGTTTGTTATATAATAAGATATTTGTAAATTGTGTGAATAATTTAAATTGACATGTGAGGCAGAGATCTAATGATCTATTACCTCATGTTACCTCTAAATTAATTAATTAATTTTACTTATGGTCACATAGAAATCTTTATGAAAATACCGGTAAATCTTAAAATCTACTCGATCAGTTTGCTGACTGCGGATGCGTATTAGCCGCTTTAATTGATCCCCCATTATTCAGCATTCTGATTATAAGAGTCTTTGGATGATCTTGCATCAATCTATTGTGATAATTGTTCTGCTGTATGTTTTAATTTCTTCTTTAACAGAACATATTCATAAGTCCAAATTATACAGGAGATAAATACTATACCTTATACATTAAACTTCTATACCTTAAAAGATTTACATTATGCAATTTAAGTGAAAAATAAATGTATTTAAATAAAAAAATTATAAGTTACCAAAATATTTGCCAATAAAAATTATGCATATAGTGGTAAATAGTTAAATTATTTCTACACGCTGATCATTTAAGTTTATGAAATTCACTTATTCTATTCTTTTTTTTTTGATTTT
The DNA here is from genome assembly GCA_958336335.1 of Dilophus febrilis. Lineage (NCBI taxonomy): Eukaryota > Metazoa > Arthropoda > Insecta > Diptera > Bibionidae > Dilophus > Dilophus febrilis. Next base: position 28,883,125 of record OY284471.1, on the reverse strand, counting down.
GTTGCACATTCAATTTAGCACCGAAAAATTTTTTACTCTACAATACAATGTTATTTGTTAGTTTTTTTTTTTAATTTTATATTTTTATACATGAAAATCATAATAAAATCGGGATGATAAATTCGCAAGTATTCATAAAAAAAAAAAGGAAAAAAAGAATAAGAAAAATAAAAGAAAAAAGTTGAACAAATTCCTGTATAACCATATCATAAAAATAATATATATATATATATATTCTAGATTCGTATAATGGTATAATATACTATATATAGATATGTTTGACTGTTTTATTGTAAAAGCTCATATATATTTACAATATTTATATGTAGTTTATTCACGTTTCTTATTCTGTCTGTATAGATGATTTTTTTTAAAGCGATATACACACAACAAAAATATATAAGTTTTTAAAATGTTATTACATATATATGTATGTATATATGGATGGATGGATGGATAGATGGATGGATATACCTGATGGTCTTATACATATTATTATTATTATTATTATAAATAGTATTTTTAATATACACATGTATAAAATAATCTACACTATACACACAGCATATATATAGAAGAAGCATATATAAAGAAATATTTCTATATGAAGTTACTAACTAGTATGTTAATCATATATATATATATATATATATATATATATAAAGAAAAGAAATGAAAATAAGACTAAAAATTGTAAAAAAAAAAATAAATAAAAAATAAGAATAAAGAATCTTCAACAAACAGGTATTCGGTTTGTTTTTTATTTTCAATTTTTGTTGTTGTATTTAAAAAAGATCTTCTTCATATATTCGTCATTACCGCACCATCATCATTATCACTATCATTATATTATTATTATTATTATTATTATTATACCATCGCATATATATGATCGTCGTCTTAATTCTTATTTCATCATTGATCCATCAGAGCATTATTATATTATTGCGATCATTTGATCATTATAATCATTATTATTTATTATTTATTATTATTATTATAATATTATTATATTTTTTTATTTTATACCTTACCATCGTGATCTTGTCTTCAATTTATACATATACATATTGAGCATATTTCGTACACATTCTTTTTTATTGTATTGAAAAATTTGTTTTGTACATATACATTCAGTACTATCATCCATCCAAATACAAATATAAATAAATAAATAAATAAATAAGCGAGTGAGTGTAAAATTTGTTCATCTTTTTAAACCATTTCCATCTTTATAATTTGAATATGTATTTGTTGTGAATTTTTATAAGAGATGCATACAAAAAAAAAAAAAATAAAAATAATAAAATAAATGACCAAATAACAAAATATACAAAAAAAAATATATATAACAATTTTCTTATACATATGTATAGTGTTGGCGCGCACATAGTTAGTTCGATAGTTTATTTTGATTAAAAAAAAAAATCTTGACGATGGTAAAAAATCACTATGTGAAATTAAAGGTATTTTTTTTATTTAACATACTATATTATATTTGTGCTGCTGCTGCTCCTATAATATAAATATTTATATAGTTTACAGATTCTCAAACCGTTTGTATTTGATTATTTTTTTGTAATCAATAGTAAAAAATTTTCCCTTTTAAAATTAATTACTCTTTTCTTTTCCATATTTTTTCCATTTCACCACATAAAAGTATTTAAAAAAAAAATTCAAAAATGAATTTAAAATGATATTTTTAGAAACACTGCGTTTAACATTTATTTTAAATATATAAATGTTATATTGTATTTATATATCAAGATATTTATTATTCTCAACTATTTCTGCTGTATGAAATAAATATATAAATAAAATAAATGGTATTCAGAATAAATATTACAAAAAAAAAAAAAACGATTTTACAGCGATATATAATTGTTCTATTTATATATATGCAAGCTAATAAATAAATAATACTACAATCGTATTCATATATAGATTATTTGGTGCCCGTATACGTATATACATACACAAAATAAAGTATATCTCCTATATAATTTTTAATACATGCATACAAATGCAATTATAACACACAAAACACACAATATACGGTATAAGAAAATGAATTAAAACAAAAACCAAAAATTTGTATACATATATATTTAATATACTTTTAATTATTCTCAAATGCATCTGTTATGTTTTTCTTTATACCTCTGTGAATACAATATACAAAAAATATTGTATTTATTCGATAAGTAATAATAAAAAAAAAAAAGCTCGATTCGATTTATCAGAAAATAACTCACAAACAATAACAACAATAACAATATTAATCACAAATAATAATAATAATAACAACAGAAACTTGAAACAACAACAATAAAAAAAATAAATATACAACACTATAAAAGTATATATACATACATACATACAATAAAGGTATATGATGAAGAAAACAAAATAATATGAGATGTAAGGAATGTATATAATATAAATTTATGTTGAAGATTAGAAATTATAGTGGATTAAAAATGTATTTATATAATATAATTCATTTATATTTATATGTATAAGGAGGAAGTTCAGGTTATTGTTTTTGTTGTTGTTATTATTATTTGATTTGATTTCCAATCTGTATCTATATGTATAGCATATTGTATATAATAATAATAATATTTTTCATATAATAATTCTCTGTATATATGTATAAATGTATATTAAAATTTTTTATTACGTTTTCTTATGTTATTATTATTATTATTGTTGTTGCTGTTTGTATATTGTAAAAAGATAGTATATATATATATATATATATATATATATATATATATATATGTATATTTTGTTAAAATAGATCGTCTTGTGGGTAGGTGTCAAACATGAAAAATGTTCATTTCGTTGGTATTATATTTTATATATCATAACTATACTTAAAATTTTCTTAATACATAATCATATTTTGATTTTTTTTTGTTATAAATTTTATATGTTATATAAAGACTTTTAAAGATTATTTTAATTTTGTCATATTTGTTTTTTGTTTTTTGTTTTGTTTTTGATATATCAAAATTAAATATAATTGAAATTAATTGCCATACAAAATTATTAAATAAAAAAAAACCTTTGCGCGATTAAAATACATATTATTAGTATAAGTATTAAATATTTTTTAATACTATTTTCTATTACATATATGCGATATTTTCCATTCTTTCCATTCCTTTTAATTAATATAAATTTATATATATTAATTCAAGCATATATATAGTGTAAATTGTGATAATCTTTTCTAATCGAGTTTTATTTATTCATATATAGATATAAAATATATTCGACCTTATATATACGACATAACATTGCAAAGTCTCTCTATACTAAAATGTCATTGTTTGTTTCAATAAATTTATAGCGCTTAAAGTATAAAAGAACTTTATATTATGGTATTAAATAAATATTTGTGTATTGTGTGTACTGTATATATAGCAAAATATACACTTTTAAGAGTGTTAATAAAAACAAAAAAAAAAATAAATAAAATTTACAGAGTAATGCAAATACCATGTACTTTAATAAATTAATTGTGTTAAAGAGGTTTCTGCGTTTTGTTTTCCATATATACCAACTTTTCCATAGATATTTATTTATATACAAATATAATAAATACCTCTTTATATAATGTACATTTATTTATGCAACATATATATATATATATATATAGATTTAGTTTTATGTATATATAATAATGCACATTCAAAATCATGTTACACAAAATAAATATAAAGAACATATTATATTATATTTATTTCTGTTGTTTGTATATATAAATATATTTTTGGTACATTATTTGTTGTAATTTAAATGTGTAATTTAAAAATTATTTCAATGTAAAATCGTGAATGTTTTCCTTTTTATGGTATTTTTATATATATATATATATATATATATATGACAATAATAAACACTCAAAAGATATTTTATACATTACAATGTAATTTCTTATATATAGCATTTTGTTTTTTTTTATTTCAAAATAGAAAATATATATTTTTCCTATATCAACAAGTTGGTTAATATCGATTTTCTATTTTCGGTATTTTATTTAAAACTTTCTGCGACAAACATTTGTATTATAGTTTTGATGATCTAAAAATTTACATAGAAATAAAACAGTTAAAAAATGTCAATACACCACGAAATCAACGAAACCCAATCTATATAAATGTTGTTTAACGAAGAATATCAAAGATTTCAATAAATTTGCGATATATATATATATAAAAAAGTGATGTATTATTGATTATTCCAAAATCACCATATTCAGAACATTAATTATGAATAAAAAAAATACACAATTAATTTTATTAATGAACTGTAAAATTGATAAATGTATGTAATAAATATATAATTAACTATATGCAAACCATATGAATTGAAATATTTTATTAATCATTACCTTAATTAATTTTTTTCATTGATATATATACATTTAATTAATCAATTTATTATAGATTTAAAATTTATAATTAATCAATTCGCATCAAAGATTTTAATGAATTTATATTAAAGAAAAAAAATACATATATTTTACAAATATAATTTATATTTTTTGCAAAATATTTTCCATATTTATCTTGGTTGTCCATAAAGTTTTTATTTGTATTATCCACAATGTATATATGCGTATATGCTATAAACAAGTATTTTTTGTTGATGCTTAAACATTTTTATACCCTATCGAATGTGACATACTTTCTATATATATATATATATATATATATATATATATAAATAATTAAATATATATTAAGAATTAATTAATTTTATTTTTATATAAATGATAGAAGAAAATTTTTCAAATTAATTCTATATAAATGATATGGAGAAATTAAATTTAAAAAACAAAACTTTTAAAAGCTGTATATATTGATGACACAATAAAATTATCCAATTATAAGAACCAACCGAAAAATAAAAATCTTTAATATTTAAATTAATTACATTAAATATATAATTCAACACAATATATAATTATTTATCATTAATTTATATATATATACACTCATCAGTTCTTTATATAAATTGAATTAAATAAATGTATTCAATAATAAATTGTCTATATATTTATAACTAAATAATAAGCTATAATACACAATCAATAATTAAAGTTAATTGAATGAAAAATCCGACGAGTTTCTCTTATTTCTATATTTTAATTTGATTTTTATGTACCTATAAATATATATATATATATATATTTAAGAGATGTATGTAATTTACATACCAAATCAAATTAATAATTATATATATTGTATTTGGAAAAAAAAAGCAAGAAAAATTTATTTTAATATATAATTTTATTGAATTATAAAAAAAACATTATTTAATGTTATATGTATATGCATATATAGGATATATGAAAGAAAAACAAAGAATAATTCATTCATTATAAATATAGTAAAAACAAAACAAGATATTTTTTTATTTGTTTGATTTTCTCTATATCACTCTAAATCACATAAAAAGATTTTTTATTTTATTTCTAACGTATCAAAAATGAATTGTTAATTTATTATTTCTATCATATCTTAGTATCCATATACATATTTTTTTTTTATATTATGTAAAAGACAAAAGACAAGACAAAAATAAAAATCTCATATATATATATACTAAATTTAATTTTATTTTTATCCATTCTCATATACCCTTTTATTTTTCTTGTCTTATATTATTGAATATTCTTTTCACATTTATATAAAAATCTAATATTTATTCCTAGCACGAAATGTATACGACATGTAAATGTACGTTCTCTATTTTAGTATATATATATATAATGAAATAAACACATTTATAAGATTCAGAATTTATTTTTAGAAATACAAAAATAAAAAAAAAACAATTTATTTTATTTATGTACATGAATTTAATTACTTATATATACATACAAATCTTAAGTTATAGATGCGGTTAATAAAAAAAAAAATAAAATAAAAATGCTGTATTCGATTAATAAATAAAAAAAAATAAATATAAATATAATGAACTAACACAATTATTAATTATAAACAACTAACACGGATATAAATAACAACAACATCATCCATACATAACGATAAAAATTAAAACAAAAACAAAATCATGATAATAATTATAATAATAACAAAAATAATAATAAACTATATTTTTTCTACATATATATATATAAAGGAATTGTTATATATATAGCAAATGAATTAGAAATGAATTGGTATTGATTGTTATATTGTATATATATACTTTAAAATATGTAGAAAAAATCATTTTTGTTAGTTGTACTACAATAATTCTGTATCTTTTTTATATAAGTTCATTTTTCTCAAATTTGAAGTCATGAATTGCATTTTTTTTTCATAGTTACAAAAAAATTTAAGTAACCATATTAATTTTTTTTATGATTATTATAGAAAATCCATCCATAAACAAAAAAAAAATCGAGATATTTATATATATATATATAATTGTTTCCAATCATATATGTATATATAAAAGATACCTTCCTTCTTAATCATAGCCGAAACATGTGGTTTTAAAATCTTTTTCTTTTTTTTTTGTTGATACATACATATATAGTTAGATGTGGACAGAATGTTAACTGAACGCCTTATAAATGTTCACACATATACTAGAATTTTTTTGATTGATTTTTTTCTTCTCCTTGGTTTTTTATTTTTGGTTAAACAATTTTTTTTTTTTTCATTATTATAAAATTGTTATGTGAATGAAGAAAAAAAAAATAATATACCTTTTTATTCATATATATATATATTGAAAAATAATTGACCTAACCCTAATAAAATATTTTTTTTTAATTCACCTCTTTATATAACCATATAATTCTATTAACTCTCACACATTTATTAATATATATAAAATCCATTATTTGAGGTTTTCTAATTCCATTGTAATTTTATTATTTAAAAATTGTTTATATAAATATACTGCTTATATTTTTTATATATTAGTATTTCGGTTATTATGATTATTATATATATATATATATATATAAAATAAAAAAATCAAAAACATATATAAATAAATACTGAATGAAAAAAAATAAATATAATTTGACAATGTACCGTTTTTCTTGTACGTGGTGATATTCTTCTATATAAAATAAAAAACTCGTAAGAAAAGAAAAAAATTAAAAGACACATCGAAAATAAAAAGAAAAATAAACCAAAAAAAAAAAATTAATATTATATATGATTGACATATTTGTTGTCATTGCCGTCATTATTTTGTCATTATCATTAAACAAATATCGCAATATATATTAAAATAAATATATATATAAACAAATGCAACAACAAATGTAATATAAAAAAACTAAAGAAAAACTTATAGAAAAAGAAATAAGTAAAATAATCTAATAATAATAATATAATAAAAATAATAATGTAAATTACAAGTGGGAGCCACAAAATTCTTATGTATTTTAATTTAATTCGATAGTATATATTCTTGTTGTTGTTGTTGATGCTATTATTAGATATAAGAAAGATTTTTTTTTTGGAAAATGAATTTTTAATAGTTATTTGTCTTTTTTTCTATAATAATTACCGAACAGAAAAAATATCAAAATATTATAATATATGAAATATCAAAAGATATAAGCGACGAACCTTTTTTTTCTCATCCATTTTTTCATACAGTCATAAAAAATATGACTTTTTTTTTGTATTTTCTTTCATTGCTATATAATAATACTAATAATGAGAATTTATTTTGTGATTTTTGTGTATTTTCTGCATTAATTATATATATTTATATACGAAAATGTAAATAATTTATAAAAATATATAATTATTAATTAATTATTCGCAGGAAACGTGATATATTTATTTAAAGCAATATCTAATGGATTTTTTTTTGTCTTTTCTCTTTCAGATATTCAAATATTATATAGTTTTAATCCATTCGTCAAAAGTGATTTCGATTATTATTTGGTTTTTCGATAATTGTAATAATATATAGAAAATCATTTAAGGTGATTAAGGAGATAAAGTTAAAAGGATAACAAAAGGCGATAAATTCCAATTAAAAATATAAATAATGGAAAAATATATAAATTGTAATAATTATCGGTGATGTTTGTTTGTGGCTGATTGATGCTGCTCCAACAAAACTAAAAATACCGGGATCAACAACAAAACACAAAACCAAAAAGTAAAACATAAAAAAAATATCAAAAACAAAAATGGCAGCATTAAAAGTAAAATATTTTCGAAAAAACCCTATGAGAAATAATCATCATAATCATCATCATCATTCACATCCACATCACAATCAATTGATGCAAATGTGTCGATGTACATGGATTAATACGAACATCAGAAATACCATCGTAAAATCCATAATAAATTGTAATTATAAAAAAATGAATTATTTTAAAATAATGTATGAATCATTACCATTTCGAATAACATGGATAATTTCATATTATTTATTATTTATAAAATTATTAATTGTGTTCAATTGTTGTGCGATGGTCGCAAAGCATATGTGCGTAACGGCGGAACATGTACGCGAGTTGGAAGTGTCCGAAGGTGTCGCGATCGGTTATCGTATCGGTTATATTGGTGAATTTTTAAGTGATTCGCATATTAGTCCACCGTATTTAATTGTGCCGGTTCCGGGTAGTGCGGTAAATAGTGATTTATTAATTGATCATACAACGGGCGAAGTACGAACTAAAATTTTATTAGATCGTGAAAAACGTTCATCGTATTCATTTGTGGCCATTCCGTTGAGTGGCGAAAATATACGAGTTATTGTGCGGGTACTCGATGAAAATGATAATGCACCAATGTTTCCGGTGCCAATGATGCATATTGAATTTCCCGAAAATACGCCGCGGGACGTTAAGCGTACATTGAATCCCGCTAAAGATTTAGATCTTGGCCGCTTCAATACACAACGGTATAATATTGTATCGGGTAATGTGAATAATGCATTTCGATTGTCATCACATCGTGAACGTGATGGTGTCCTCTATTTGGATTTACAAATTAATGGATTTTTAGATCGTGAAACAATACCATCGTATAGTTTAGTGATAGAGGCACTGGACGGTGGTAGTCCACCGTTACGTGGACAAATGACCGTTAACATAACAATACAAGATGTTAATGATAATCAACCGATATTCAATCAAAGTCGATATTTTGCATCGGTTCCCGAAAATGCAACGGTCGGTACAAATGTACTGAAGGTATACGCAACCGATACGGATGCCGGTGATAATGGTCGTGTACAATATTCAATAAATCGGCGACAAAGTGATAAAGAACATATGTTTCGCATTGACAGCGAAACGGGTTTAATTGTGGTGAATAAACCATTGGATTTTGAAACAAAAGAATTGCATGAATTGGTGGTGGTGGCCCGTGATCAGGGCGAACAACCACTGGAGACCACCGCATTCGTATCGATTCGTGTTACCGACGTGAATGACAATCAACCAACGATAAATGTAATATTTTTAAGTGATGATGCAACACCAAAAATTTCCGAATCAGCATTACCCGGTGAATTTGTTGCTCGCATATCAGTAAATGATCCCGATTCAAAAACAGAATACTCAAATGTTAATGTATCGTTAATTGGTGGCGATGGCCACTTTGGTTTGCAAACACACGATAATATCATTTATTTGGTAATCGTTTCGAAACCATTGGATCGTGAAATACAATCAAATTATACATTAAATGTAATTGCCACCGATACCGGTAATCCACCGTTACATGCGTCCAAAACCATTTATCTAAAAGTTACCGATATTAATGATAATGCACCGGAATTTGAACATCCCGTTTATCGGGCAAATGTTATGGAAATTGCTGATCCGGGCACATCTGTCATACAGGTGATTGCCATCGATCGTGATGAAGGTAATAATTCGGCCATCACCTATACCCTATTGGACACACCCGATACCCATTCACAATGGTTTCAAATTGATCAACATACCGGTTTGATTACAACACGTACGCATATTGATTGTGAAACGGAACCCGTTCCACAATTAACGGTGATCGCCCAAGATAATGGGAATTCACCGTTATCGTCGACAGCCACCGTTTTGGTGACCATTCATGATGTTAACGACAACGAACCGATATTCGATCAAAGTTTTTACAATGTAAGCGTTTCGGAAATGGAATTAAAAGGACGATGTATTTTAAAGGTGAGTACAAACATTTTTTTATATCACAAATTGAAATCTCTTTTATATTACCATTTTATTTATTTATTTATTAATGGACATAATACAAAATTATTTTGTCTGTTAATTTCTCATAATTTGTGACGATTGCATGTATGTTAAAAAAAAAATAAATAAATAAAACAAGGAAATTAAATTCATATATAGAATACAAATTATTAAAAGTTAATATAATAATACGATATTACGAACTCTCTAGCTAAATAAAAAAAAACTACTAAAAAAAATTTAAATTAATAATAAAATACAACGAAAACCTATGTTAAAAATTGACTATTGTGTTATATTAAATGTGTGCAGTATACAAATATACAGTAAAATAATGTTATTTTATATATACATATATATATGGAAGGAGAAAAAAACAATTAATCATTTTGAAAACTCTTATTATTATTATTATTAATATTTCTATATATACTGTATTATATTTTTATTGTTATATATATTTAGTTTCAAATACATATATTACAAAATTATGATTGTTGGTTAGATTGGTGGAGATAAATTTTAAAAAAAAATAAATAAATATATACTAAATTAATGTAAAAATAAAATAAAAATAAAATACGACGATTCTTTTGCCGCTTCGAAATTAATTTGAAATATATTTATTTAGTATAAAATAGTTTTACTTGGATATAACGTAATTACCACGATATTTATTATTCAAAGTCGACGCTACACTACACATATAACAAATATTATTTCCCATTCAATTGAAAACTATAAATGTTTTATTCCCCTAAATATAAAAAATTTGTTTTTTCTTCTTTCTAAAGATAATCCTAAATATTTGAAATTGACATGTATATTAAAAAATTATGTTTTCTGTATATATACAATACAAACAAAACATTGCTTTTATATATTGTGTTGAAATGAATTAAGTGTTTTTCACGTATATTCATTTAGTGTCCCTGTATAGTGAGATTAAAATATATCCCTAAAAACTACCAAAATGCTTAAATTAAATGTCTCATAAAATTTACGATTTTTTATTATCATTCAAATTATTTGTCATTTAGTTCCAAAGAGAAGAATATGAATAAAAAATACCTGTTGAATATAGAAAATGGAAATGTCTAAATAAAGAAATAATTTGAAAAAGGTAAAATGAGTATGAGAGGTTATATATTGTTAAATAATTATCTGCAAAATTGATTCTTTTCATGATTTTTCTATATATTGTCCATATAACAATAAATAATAAATGACCATTATAATTTGTATTTGTTTATTTACTTTTTTTTGTTAAAGCCTTTTTAAACCTTTTTAAACCTTTTTAAATCCTTAATAATTTCGATGTTTGAAGTCGGTTTTCAATAATGTCCACATCATGCGATTTTTAATAATACAGTTCTTTTGTCGAACCTATAGTTGAACGGAGACAAATAAAAAAATGTCTATGGGTATCCTATTCGAATAAATTACCTATATTTTAAACATTTATAATATTCTTTCAACTTGATTCAATTCTTATTTTTTTTTTCTATATATTTATTTTAAATTTGAAAATTATATTCTGGGCATTCAATAAAATATTAAATACTATTAGATTTGAATATTAAGTAAAATATATTTTAACGGAGGGTTCATCAACATAAAAAAAAACAAAACCTAAGTTTTTTAAACTAATAATATATATTTTTTATAATATAATTTTATGACATGATAAATTAAAAGTATTTCACACACAGTTAACTTTAAGTATATATATATAGTATATTAAAAAATGTGTAATTAAGTCATTCATAGTAAATCAAGTACATTACATGCATGAAAAATGTTGTAAACGTTCTTTTCTTTTTTTTTTATTCTGAGAGTTTAGTTTAATCGCATGTTATTTCATTCATATATTTTGTATTTATACAAAACATAAACACAATCACATAATATAATTCTTGATGCGATATTATTTCTACCTCATAATTTTTACATTGTTTTTTATTTAGAAATGCATGAAGAAACTATAATAAACAAAAAAAATAATATACAGCTACATATTGTACATATATAATTGCGGCTAAACATTATTTTACTACACATATTAGAAATATATATATTTATGATGTTTTGTGTTAAATAAATATGTAAATAAAATAAATAATAATAATAATAATAAGAATAATAAGGTGAAAGACTATTTTTTTATTGTATATTTTATTATTTTATGTATATAGAATATAGAAAAAAATCCATTTTAATGGAAGAAAAATCAATATAAAATATATTTTATATATATATAAATATGATATTAAAAATATTATATAATACTTTCAAATAGTAAGCAACAAAAGAAAAACACAGCAAAAGAAAAAAATTGATTTTTTTTTTTTATTTATTTTTACACATTATAAAAATTAGCATAGAACGTGTTATATTATGTTATGCAATTGATATTCGTATTTTACATATTTTATTCATAATATATAATAAAATCTTTTCATTGCATTTTCATATACTACTCGCTGAACACACACAAATAAATAATTTTATATATTTTAAAAACTATAATATATATTGAATATAAGACACACTCACATATTTTCTTCATATATAAAATCAACAATTTATGTAAATTAAAATAAAAAAAAATATCTATTTATTTACATGTACAATGCACATTTAAAAGTCATATAAAATACATATATTGTAAATTGTATATTTTACTAGAATATTTAAATATAAATTTCAGTACCGGCCATAACCATTCTGGCGCTAACTTTAATTTTATGTTTCTTTCATTACAATTTATTATCCAACCAATTCTCCACTCAACAGCAAATATACTAAAAATTATATTGAAATAAAAATAATCTATGGAAATGTTTTTTTTAATTTTCTAAATGTATTATTTAGGGGAGGAAATTCCTTATATAATTTTCTAAAGAAAATGACTTATAATATTCTGAAGAAAATTCCGAATAGTATCTTAAAGGAAATTCACAATGGTTTGCTGTTGATAATTATCTTCCAAAGGTCTATAATTAACTTAAAACTCACAGATTTATCCTAAAAAGATACCTTGATGGCCTTACCGTAATATAAATGTAATGTAAACAGCGCACCAAGTTTTTGTTGTTCCATTGCATATTGCAGTCTCTATTATGACTGTGATTGTAAAATGGTACAACATTTGTATATATATACAAAATAATGCATTTCATTTTCAATTATTTCTATATGGAAGAGAAATTTTTATTATACATATAAATATATATAATAAAAATGCATTCATTAATTTTTGTTTTGTAATAGCTTAAGATTGAAAATAACGGAATGTCTTTATGGTGGCGGCGTTATGTCACCGAAAAGTTTTTCGTTTGCGGTATGTTCATTCATTATATAATAATAAAATTCATTTGTTTAACAAATAAAATCTTTATTAGAAAATTTCTTTTCATCTTTATACTTTTAATCTTATATACCGTGTAATTATTTGTATAATTGATTTGTTTTTTTCATATTTATATTTATAGAATTTATTCATCATATTTATAATGAATATTTATTGATAGTTTTTTATAATATAAGCATATCTTGTGCTTTACTTAAACCGTTTTTTAGTTTTAAAACCACTAAAAAGACCCCTTCCTGTTTTAATAAATTATATATCAATAAAAAGAAAAATATTCAATAAAAAAAAACATCTCACCTTTTTTTTTATTTAATTTAAATTTAAATTAGATTAATGTCTATAAAAACAAAAACATTTGAATTATATAACAAATAAAAAAAATTCTTTTTTGAATATGATTATTTAAGTAGCCACCATAAACCCGTATATATATATTTGAATAAAAAATAAGGACAAAAACCCATACAAAAAAAAGTACAAAAAGGATATCTCAATAAAAATATATTAACACCTTCCATCAACAAAAGAAATAAGACTCAAAAAATAATGTTATTTAATTTAATTTAAATGATATATTTCATTTAAATGCCATTGAAAAATACACAACAAACGTATATACTATAAAGAAATCTTATTCTATCTGTTAAAATAATCGAAAACAACGTAAAATAAAATAAGGATAAGAAGTTGTTTTTTTTTCATTTTGTCTTTAACAAAACAAGAATAAAAACACATAATATAAAAAAAATCTATTTATTTATTTAATCAACATATATGAATATATATATATGGGATAAAATAAATATAATATTATATGGATGCGGAATGATGAAGAAAATATTGGTTTGTGTTTTTGTTTTTTGTTAGAGACACGCAGACACAAAATCTATTTGTTTTATTTTTGTTTCTTCTTTCGCAGATGGTTATATTATTCTTTTGAAAATAATAAATATTAGAATATTTACGAATATAAAATAAAAAACATATAATATTATATTGTTTTGTGTATATTTATTAATGTTTATATATATATATATATATATAGGAAAATGATTAATCGATCTCTATATAGATATACATATTTTTCAAATGTTCATTTATTTCTGTATATATATATCGCACATCTTTCTATATATACAAAAACCTTTTTATTATACTTATTACGATATATAAATGAATTCAAAAAAAAAAAAAAAAACAGAAATTATAAAAGAATAAATATTTTTAAAGATCTTTATATGTAAATATTTTACAAAAGTTATGTTTTTCATTTGATGGAAAGTCATTTTTTTTTTTTCTTTTATTTACCTTTATGCACAATATTTAACTTCAATTCTCGTATTCATTTCTATCATCTATATGTAATTTGTTTAATATTTATTTATTTATTGTTTTTTTTTTTGCATTACAATTACAAAAATGAAATTAATCATACCATACTACAAATAGTATTTATTTTTTTCGTGTTTATGTCTGCAATAACGTCTTGCAGTATACTTAAAGATCAATATACTTTACAATATAAAATAACAAATAAAAAATTAATAAAGTTTTTAAAATTCATTTCCATACGTTCGATTTTTTTTATTTTTCAAGTATTTTTCTATAGACCAGATTGTCGAAATTTATTCATTCATTAATTAATTTTTTTTTCTTATTATTAAACTATTGTTGTTGATAAATAATAAATTTCGAATTCTATTGAAATTTTTCGTTTATTATTTTATTAAGACTATCTCTCTCCTCTCAAACAATTATTAAAATATCAAATTACACTTTTTTATTAAAATGTTTTTAAATGAAATTTGTTCAATTTATTCTTTAAAAAAAATAAAACTTTTACATTTTTGAATGTGTCTATGAAGTAGGTATATATATGAAGAAGAAGGAAAAAAACCAAACGCCCGCAATATATAAAATAAAATCAATAATAACAAACCATATATATATATATAAATATTATAATGTATCAATTAAATTAAACAAATTACTGCGGGCAATATATTATTATATATATATTTTTTCTTTCTGTGCGAATAAATACAAAATTTGTTTACGCATGCATTACAATAAAATTAATTATTATAATAAGATATAAAGATTATTATTTGATTTTTCCCAAAAAAAAAATTAGTTTTTTTTTTTTAAATCAATAGAGTTGTATTATATATCTCAATCAATAAAATATATAACTATACATTATTATTTTTTGGTGATCACATATAAAATAAGTTATTTGTAACTTTCACTTTTATAATTATATTATATTTTAAATTAAAAAAAATAAAAAAAAAACAACAGAATAATAAGTCACTTTAAAACACAATTATTATTTGAAAATTTTTTCATTTTTTCTTTTAACATATATATATATATAAAATAAAATATGTCTTTATTTTGTTTGATGGATTAATTTTTATTATTATAATATGCATACATAATTTATGAATTGAAATTATAATGAATGATACTTGTTTTTTTTTTTTTGCATTATGTTTATAAAGAAACCTTTTTATGTATATTAAATTTCAATCAAAAAACTTTTTTTTTTTTCGTTTGAATATTATTGAAACGTAAATATATTAATAATAGTCGCAGCTATTTCTAATTTTTTTTGAATAATTGTCATTAAGTAATAAAAATTATTTATATGTTTTGAAATATGGACATGAGGTAATGATACTTGATTCGCTATACATACATTATAATATATGATATAAAGAACTATTATATATATAAAAAAATTAAAACTTTCACTATCCAAAAAACTCTCATTAGCTCTGTTCTGAAAAACAATTAAAAAATATTTTGTAAAAATAATTGATTATTAGCATTTTAGAAATTATTAGAAAATTATTAGAAAATTAGAAAAATATTGTAAAACGTTAATGGCACTAAAAAAATACCTTAAATTTCGAAACTAATGGCATTTAATTCATATTTTTGATGAACCACAAACCCAACAAAATCATAATCTTATATTTAACTGAATGTCTGTCTGAATGACTGAATGAATGTATATAGAATAATAATAAAAAAAAATTCAATATTTGAACTAAAAGCTTTTTATTATTCTATCTTCTATAATCTTAATGTATAAAACAGTTATCTGGTAATTTTCTCATAATAATACTTAAAAATATATTTGAATACGAATTCTATATGCGTAATATTTTGATTGATACTGCAATTATATTATAATTAATTAAATTATAAATGGTAACTAGAGAGGTAAAAGAAAAAAAAATATCTCATCGTTTTTTTTTCTTCTTTCTTTCTTATATATATATTTATTGTTGTTTTGTTTTATTGCTGTATAACACTTGCAAATTCTATATATAGTATAATATAAATATGAAAGTTAAAAACAAAGACCAAGCAGAAACAAAAAAAAAACAAAAAATTTAAATTTGATTATAATTTCAGGTAAACATGAATTCTATTTTTTTTTTTCTTATTCTTATTCTCGTAAATTAACGTTCAAATTCTAATTCTATTTCTATTCATTTTTTCTTTATTGACTATATGTATTGTGATAAATAGAATAAAACAAAAATTGTATATATTCTGTTGATTATATTCGGTCGGTTAAAGTACAATGAATTTAATATATATATGTATACATATTTTCTATAATTTATGTATGAACGCAACTGTTATATAGACAAATGCATACATAATACATTAAATTTTTTATAATATAAATACATTTTTATATTAGGCTGAGACTTTATGGTACTTTATTATATGATATTTTTCAATGAATATAATTTACGAAATTATAAACATCCAGGTTTTGTAAATTTAATTTTAATATCCATAGTATAGATAGATAAAAAAATTGGTGATTCTATGGTGTAATTGATTAATAAACACCAAATTTACATTTCTTACAAAATTTTGAGGTCATGAGTAGAGGAATGCTACTAAAAAAACACGGTATTCTAAAACCAACTACAGATTATGAGTTTTT